>CM065919.1:56482719-57093948 GCA_033439105.1 Magallana nippona | reverse complement strand
TACACTGTATATATTTTATATTATGATAAAACTATATAACGTTAGGTGACTGTTTTTTTTTAAATTTACACGTAGTAAATGAAATTGAAAACTCCAAATAATAGCGATCAATTGAAATTGTTTTTTTTAAAGGAACTACATGTATGCATATGATGAAAGTTCACTGGTGCTTAAAAATAGTCATCTGGCAAGTTCACGAAAAAATGATGTTAAGTCGAATAAGTAAATAAAAGCTGTTGACAACTTGTCAGATAAAAAATATGACAACTGTTCATTTTTTATTAAGTAAGGGAAATATTCCGACTTATCAAAATTAACCACAGGCACCCAGCATTATATAGTTTTCTCATAATGAAAATGTACATCTACCTCATAACACAATATTATTAGGTGGAGGGTATATGTTTTTTATTATAAGATCAACGTCAGGTGGCTGTGGAATAAAACTTTGTCAATTTGCCTGAAAAAAAAATAACGTTAACGCCCAGTATTTGTTGGACATATTTATCAGAGATTATAACAAGTTCAAATCAATCAAGGCAAAATCATTATATCCCGATAAATGGAATGGGGGGGGGGGGGGGGGATGTCAGTTTTTGGAAATAAAGACATTAATTTGTATTCTGTTCTAGTATACTGGAAAACAAATAACCTATCTTTTTAAGCAACAAACAAGTCTGACAGTAAAGACTAATAATGAATGTGTCCTTGGTGACCTTTAAATTCTGTCCAACGAGGGAATGAAAATCAATTCGATGTTCGAAAAAGTTGATAGCCCTACTTGCCCGTCCCATTTAGAAGCAGACGTTCATCTTCTTAGCTTTATTTACATATGATTAGTATGGAAAGCCGTAGGGTACCCCCGCATAATTATTATATTTTCCTATATAATTAATTGACCAAAATAATAATTTCACCCAATTTCACTTAAATTGCACTATTATTATCTTTTCACAATAATTATAATCTTAACTTTGTAAAAAAAAAAAATTCCAACATAATTCTTTTTTATCATCAAATCATTATTGTATTCTGGTTCAAAATAATAAAAATGTCACCCAACAATAATTATGATCGACATCCATATAATAATTATTGTGCGCATACAAGTCAACATTATAATAATTGTAGCCAGCGAAACATTATAATTATTGTTGGCAGGAACAATAACTCTGCTTCAAACTTTACAATTATAATTTTGCAGACAGCGAGCGAATCTGCAAGATAATTATTTGGACGCTTGAAAAACAAAACGCTTTAACAACGAAGATCTTGCAATTATAATTTTGCAGACGGATTTGCAAGATTATAATTTGGACGCTTGAAATATAAACGCTTTTACAACGAAGATCATCAAATGTGACGTCACTAACAAAGTGAAAGTATCATGCGGTGTATGTAAACAGATAGTGAAGGATGTATATATGCGTGTGTTGTACACACAGGCGTGTAAGATTAATTCACTAAGCTAAACTTCAATGTCAGAAAGTTTAATGATGAGTATTTAAGTGTAATTTATTTACGTGTAAAAGATTCCTAACCTACAATGTATTGTATAACCACCCGCCCTTCGACCTAACGTTAGCACTGGTTGATAATGCTTACTATAAATTGATTACACTAAGCTTAAGTTGTAGTTTAATTTTTCAACTTCCGTTTGGTGCCTCACACCAGCACCCTACCCCTACCAAAACACAATAGCTTTTGCATACATGACATATGTTCTCATGTAAAGCGGTAAATTTACACATTAATATTTTAAGTTCAAGTTTAATGTCAGAAAGTTATGAGTATTTAATTGTAATTTATCTTCATTTTATCCACTGTATTGTATAACCCCTCCCCAGCCCTGGAGTTAACACTGGTTGTCTGGTTGTGAATTAATTTAGTTTAATCATGCATTTATTATAAAACATGCTTATACAACACATGGTGGAGCACATGGCTTAGTGGTCATAAGCATTAGGCTATACTAACCGAAAAGTCACTGGTTCTAAACCCCACAGTGGTCACTTAATGCTGTGTGTTTTGCAATTTGACAAGGCATTTTGTCTATATTGTCTCAGTCCTCCTAACTGAAACTGGGTACCGGCATTAGCTGGGAGTTGAACCTGTGATGGACTGGTAATGAGCACTGGCCTTATGCACTGTCATGGCTTGAAGAAGGATTTAAAACAACACATGATTGATTGACATAATGCATTGTAAAGTAGCTGGATACTGTAGGTTATATGTTGGTGTTAAATTTATCAGTTTTGTTTAAAGCAGCCCCAAAATAGTATTCTGTATGATTACATGTATGTGAGTGTATTCCTTTTCATACATGAAGTAGTGCATCAAAATATATGGGGAAAGATATAAACAGTTGATATTGGCCACATTAGCATAGTGGTTGAACTGACTAGAGTTTCAGGGATCCAGGGTTTAATTCCCAGTCCTGCCATATGTTTTTATTGTACATTTATTTATATGCTCTTTCCTCCTTTCTTACTACAATATAAACAAAATCCACTTATGTGGAGTCACCTTCTTTCTCATCATTAAAATTGTACTTCATACAAAAATGTCTTATCTAACATATTTAGAACATAACCAACTCTTTATATCAAAAGTTCTGCACCAAGCAATTGTCATCACTCAATAGAGTCTTTAGCGACTGCTGATTGGATGAAAAAGTGGATTATGTTCTAATTAGTATATTGCAATGTGTGTTGATACATGTTACTTCAAACAAGATTCGAAGGTACGTTTACACATATTTAACATGGAGGTGCAGGGGAAATACATAGAGAAGTATGAATGGCAAAATCTTTATCACATCTCATATCATCCCCTCAGTATAGCCATGCCCTAAAAACAGAACTCTTCTTCCAAGGCTTGTTAATATGCAATTCAGTAGACCTCCTTAATCGCCATAAACACATACCGTACTTCAGGTTGCCTGCTAGTTTGTGCGAAAATAAACTCGATGTATATTTTGTACGTGTAAAACGTGTTCAACATATGTATATGTGTTCGTTTATACATGAAATCTATGTGTTCATTTTCTTTGAAAGCAACTTTTATCAAGCATACAACTATTTTTCATTTAAGGTGGCTGAGTACACTTTGAAATAGCGTCTCAGAAAATTACTTATGATTGATAGATAAGCTGAATAGATAGATGATATATAGATATATACTAGATATATAGATAGATGATAGATATATAAATAAGAATATTTGTATGAAAGTCAAATAGGTGAAAAAATGTGCAGTTTTGATAAAAAAAAACTGTATTTTCTAAACTGTAATTTAGTAAATATGAACAAGAGGCCCAGGCGGATTCGAACCCATGATCAGTGGTTCACAAGCCCGATACTTTTACCACTTAACAATGATTATATACAACCACATTGTTTGACCGCCTGCCCACTATTTCAATAACCTGATTTCTCAGAACCCATTTTTAAAACCCAGTTAAAAAGTTTAAGTCTAGGTGTAGTGAGGTACCTTAATTGAGCAAAATATATAATTTTAGATTTGATATTTTTACTTCACTGTGCACACTTTTCCTCGATATCAACTTTATATTAGTAAATCTCTAATTAAGGAGGCTCAATGGTCAAAAAATTAACCATCAAATCTACCTAAAATTTTGAGATATGATTTGCTTACCTATAAACTATTATTAACTAAAAAAAAAACCCAAAAGTTTTTACTTTTAAATTTGGGTATATTGTTATATTTTTATATAGAGCTCTCCTTCTAAAGATCAATACCATATAAAAATGGCCACGACCATCGAGCCCTCTTAATTCATATAAAAAAGAACTACAACAATTTGTTATCAAGTGTTTATTCCCTTTTGAATCAGGATGGTTAATATAGTTGATACATTTCATTTCATTTCTCTCTTTCTTGTTCCTAAAATGAAACATAAAAATATTTAATTCCTTATTTGAAAGGTTGAACGTAATTTTCATATCATTATAATTATATTCATATGATGGCAATGCAGACAATAGAAGCAAATCAACATGTTTTTAGATATTGTATTCTCATTAAAATTCATATTAATGAAAAATCAAATCATCATGGGTGAACTTATTATCTATATTATATGTATATACCTTAACTTTTGACAGTTAAAATTTAAGTTGCTCTGCTTTACTATTTTACAGCATAAACTGTCCAAAGTTATGGTACTGTCATATTACAAAGGTAAAACTTGTATCAATTTTAAATATTATATACAATAAAAAAAATTTCTAAGTTAAAGTTGTGTAAATTATAGAATTTATAAAAAAATTACCAATACATTTTACTAACCTCCTGATAGTCACCATCGTGCTTAATTCTTCTTTCTTTCTTGTCCCAGATGTTTTGTCTGTGTACTCCTTAATAGATACATGGAACTCTATTAACAGAAAAACAGATTTACACATTGCACATTGCAAATACACATACACTAAAATTCTAAAGTTAGGATATTTCATGGATTAAAGATATAGTTCAAAACAAAACAGTAATGTTTACATGAGGCCCGGGGGCCACATCACTCACCTGAGCAACAAAAGGCATGACTGATCTTTATAAGTAGAGTAGAACTTGTGTATAAAAGATCTTAATTATTCATTTTATTCTCCACATATTCCTATGTTTAAACATTGAACCCTTTTCTTGTGTCAGATTTTTCAAAGATATTTTTGTATTTATTTTGACCCCACCCTACCCTAGGGGATCATAATTTGGACAGATATGTATCCCCATTACCCAAAGATGCTTTCACATAAGTTTCATCTTTTCTGGATAAATGGTCTTAGTGAGGAATATTTTTCTGGATAAATGGTCTTAGTGAAGAATATCTTTTTAAGTAGATGTGTCGTAACACCATGAATGCCTCCACATGCGACCGAAATTTCAAATACCAAAGGACGAGTGCACGTATGGGCCCCGGTATAAAGTGAAAAAAATGAAGATTCAAATTAAGCATAATTTTTATCTCACATCATCTGTTGATATTTAAACCATAAGAATCAACAAGTTTTAGCGCTGAATTTAGTGTAAATAAAATGCACGAAGCTTTACAACTTAGTAGGGGTCAGCCGACATTCGTGACTTTGTATAGTAAATCGAGGACGGGCATTCATTTCAAAGCCTTTGTTTACTGCCAGCCTAACCATGTACAAACTTGAGGAAAAGGTAAAAGACGCATTATACATTTAGAAAACTTCTATGAAAATAAGAAGTTTGTACAACATTAGGCTGGTACTTAAAAAAATGAAAAGTATATGAACATTTCAAGGTTTTTCCTATAGCAAGCGAGAGCTATTACCTGCGTGACCCGGGCATGTTGAACCCATGTATGGAATTTTTCTCATCCATCGTCAGTTCAGTGGGGCCATCAAAGCACTGGATGTGGGAACAGGTTCTGGCTTGTGTGGATGTAAGCTGTAACAAACAGATGTAAAACCTCTCTATGTATATGTTCATTAAACACATATATTTGTTTTATTCCAATCTAAAACTGATTTAACTAAACATACATGTATATTGAAAACATTGTTCAGATAGTGATTAAAATGAACAAATACTGATTGTACTGAAAAAAAAATTACAATATAAACTTTATACATATTGCTGGTACATTAGCAAGATACTTATTACTTAGACAGATATGGATTACATTGACCAGATACTGATAATATTGACAAGAAACTAATTAGAATGACCAGATGCTAGTGTTTGTATATTAAACATAGAAGCACTGTGTGTAAAACTAGAGGATACACAGTATTACAATGTATTGAGTAGTACTTGTGTGTGCAAAAAGCACCAAAACGGTGATTCTTTTTTTCTAGAACACTTAAATTTTTTTTTATTATAGTTAGGTTTACTCTGACTTGATTATAGACATGAACATATTTCAAGATCTTGAACCTAACACATGATGTACTTACTTACTTACATAGTATGTGATTGGTTGTAACTATTTAACTGTCTGAATCAAGATAAAGCATCTCCATAACTGAAACAAAGTAGGCACAAATGAAGATAATGTAAGGCAAGAATTTGAATCAAGATAATTGAAAAATTGTAATTGCTGGAATTTCATTAAAACACACTGAGAGACTAAATCTGCAGAAAGATTCAAATGCATATACTAGTATTGATTGAGTGTTTTAAAAACACAGAAAATATCAATGAATGCATCCTTGCTTAACATGGCCATCCACTCCTCTCCATTGAAGAGGAGTGGAGTAGATTGAAAATCATTGGCCAGCAAAGAGACAATAAATGTACAATTAATGTAGTTCCTAATTTTTAAAAACAATGATAAAAGCAAAAATGCATAAACTCACAATAACATACTGAGAGCTCTAGTGAAGTCTGCATCAACCTTTTTAGTCTGCCCGGTAAGGTCTTGGATCCCTGAAAACATAAACATGTCATATATATATATATATATATATATATATATATATATATATATATATATATATATATATATATATATATATATATATATATATATCCAGAAATCTATCAATATGCATTGTCACAAGAAACAAGTCTTCCATTTGATATATTAATTCAATGACCATGCCTGAAAACACCAAGAATGTAGCAGGTTTATATAACAAAATGCCATACTCATCTTAAGTCAGCAGTCACGCCAGTTCAATGGTGTAAGGCACAGTTGGGGAGTGCTTTCAGAAAGGGGTTATATCCACTGGATGACCAGGGCGCTTATAACGAACCACCCTTGGCTGACTGGTTGTAATAGGATTCTAAAAACGAAAAAGCCTGCTTTAATAGAATGGTAGCAGTAAAAGGATATACAACAGAATACTGTACAAAATGTAATAAATTTTGTCAGCTTTGAGGAGAATAAAAGCTAAGGACTTCAATATGTTAATCTTGGAGAATTATATACTGTAAATTAACTTTTATTCGCGTGAAATTTTTATGAGGTTTGCGAGAGCCTCATTGTCGCAAATATTTCTTGGCTTGGGGTTGGGTGGGGAGGGTGTAGTACCTAGAATTTGTGTTATAAAGGTATTTTGTTAATATTCTACCCACAGGGGCTCGTCACGAAGTTTTTCAACTTCTTATATCTACCACCTCTATATACAATAGTATTTTATTGTATATTTTATTGTATATAGAGGTGGTAGATATATGAAGTTGTAAAACCTCGTGACGAGCCCCTGTGTTCTACCCCACAATTTTTGCATCCTTCCCAAACAGGCAGTTTCTGATACTGAGTTGGTTTTAACAGTTGTTGTACTGTCGACAAAACGTGAGGTAGTCCACAAACATTTGTGCCATATAGATTAGAGACGATCAAATAACAATTAAAAAGAAACTTACCTCGCAGAATGACAATCTTTCCTGACCGTCTATCCTCTTTTATCATGAACTAAAGTGAAAGTTAACTTGCACATGCGCAATTGTCACATCTTCGTTATAAAAGCGTTTGTATTTCAAGCGTCCAAATTATAATCTTGCAGATTCGCCTGCAAAATTATAATTGCAAGATCTTCGTTGTTAAAGCGTTTTGTTTTTCAAGCGTCCAAATAATTATCTTGCAGATTCGCTCGCTGTCTGCAAAATTATAATTGTAAAGTTTGAAGCAGAGTTATTGTTCCTGCCAACAATAATTATAATGTTTCGCTGGCTACAATTATTATAATGTTGACTTGTATGCGCACAATAATTATTATATGGATGTCGATCATAATTATTGTTGGGTGACATTTTTATTATTTTGAACCAGAATACAATAATGATTTGATGATAAAAAATAATTATGTTGGTATTTTTTTTTTTACAAAGTTAAGATTATAATTATTGTGAAAAGATAATAATAGTACAATTTAAGTGAAATTGGGTGAAATTATTATTTTGGTCAATTATATAGGAAAATATAATAATTATGCGGGGGTACCCTACGGCTTTCCATAGATTAGATACCAAATTTTCAGTTTTGATATTAAATGACTGTTATCGGACAAATCAGCCACGTCCGTATATGTATCGGAAAGTATGAAAGAATTCAAATTTTAAAACTAAAGCTTCCAGGTATATACATTTATATTAAAACCGGGTTGAGCAGATTCCAGTTCAGTTTACTGAATATTGGAATCAATTTTCAACAGGGTCAATTTTCAACGTGTCGAAGTCATCAGATTTTATAAAAATCTTTTTCAAACTTGAAAAATGACCCCAGGTATTAATTTCACGACTTTTGGTCTCAATTTTCAACGTTGAAAAATGACCCTCAGGTCAATATTCAACATTGAAAAATGACCCCCGGGTCAATTTTCAACCTGGGTCAATATTCTTCGTTACACCGAATCTATTACATGGTATTACAATTGTTTACATGTAATTAAAAAAAAATTATACAAAACCATGAAAGACTTATTCAGTCAAATCTAAGACTTTTTCCAATTAAAAACCCACAATTGCAATACTAAATGGGAATGACTCACTAAACCTAATGTCCTATTATCCGCATTGTCACCGCATCGACCCTCTCACAGCATGGTTCTCTTGCTTATATACCCTTCTAAAAAACGTCATCCGGTGTAAAGATAAATCAAAGTAGTGAAACTCCCCGTGACCAAATGACAATTTCCATATTGTCACATAATTCAAATTCTTGTTTGTGTTTGTTCAAAATGTGTGCCAACTTTCACTACAAATAGGCGATTAGAAAGGCATATAAATGCGATGTCCCTGCAGTCCCCGATCATTGTATGATTAATCTCAATTTAATCATGTTTAACATTATGAACTCACAGTGCCTATCTATATCTATGTTTCATTTTACAAGTCAATTTAAGAGATATAAAAGTATTTTCTGTAAAAAAAAGATTATTTTACTTAGAACGTTATTTTCTAAAGTTGTTCCATTTCTCCAATAGTACAAAGACACACTATAGGGAGTAACAAACTATGTTTTGTGCTTAAATATATCGAAGCATTCTTAAACACCCAATATTACCAAAGGCTTCATGAAACGAATCAGATATTGTGAAGCAACATGTTATGTCGTTGTCATCGCAGAGGCGTTGTTGTCGTTATTATTGTCGATATCCTTGTTTTATTGAAGTCGACGTCGTTGTGTCGTTGTTATCGTTTCCATAATGTTGTTTTCGTTGTTTTCGTTGTCTTTGTCTGTAATGTTGTTATCGTTGTTGTTGTTGATGTCGTTGTCTTTGTCTGTAATGTTGTTATCGTTGTCTCTGATGTTGTTATTGTTGTTTTAATGTTGTTTTCGTTGTTGTTGTTGTCGTCGTTGGTGTGGGACTTGTTCAAAACAGTTAGGTAAATTCTTTCTAAAGATCAGCAGTTTTTAATTAATCTAAATGCAAACAATATACACAATTTAATAAAAAGTATATTGACATATTAAACTCGATTTCTGAGTAACAAGCACAATTTAAAATTGATATAACGTGTAACGCACAGAAACATTTCTTCAACTGACTGGAAATCTACCATTGGTTTGTTTTTGTTTTATAGCCAAAATTATAATAATAATAATGTACTTTGAATACTTAATGCTGATGAACTTAAGTAACAGTCCATCGATAACACTCTATATTACATCTGCAGTAAATGTCCATGAGAATCTAGCTGTATGCAATGTTTACATATACCCTGTGTTTACTAACAACGACTTGTTGACTCCTGACCAGACTCTGGTATCAATGACTAACCTTCTTTCCCACGACGTTAATTATATTCCTAGTAATCACAATGATAAAAATATATTTACAAAGCATACATACTGTTCACAAATATCATCATAGCAAAATAAGTGTCTATTTTATAGCTCCTTTTTACACCTTCAAATGTCCAAACTTTTTTTTTTCATATATATAACATAGGCTTTTGTTATGTCACAGTTCCAAGGCAATACACCGGAAACTGTTCTGTGTCCGCCTTTATCAACATTTAATTCCTTGCCAGCCTAAAATATAGCTAATGATTCGAATATTGATTATTTATTTTTCTTTTTTAAAAGTACTTTTTTTTTACTTTAAGAGTGCGGGGGATATTACGTCAGATAACCTTAATTAAGTTGGGCATAAAAGTTGAGGAACAGGTACGCATGGTTAGAAATAAGCATGCCCAGAACCTTGAGACTACAGGAAGAGGTAGTTCAATACGAGTTCCGAGGTCCGGAGGGCGAATCCTGCTCCAAATTCGTTTAGCATATCTATGTCAAATTGGATAATGCACCGGAAATGTCATAAATAACCAAAGGGAAAATGCTTCTAACCCACAAATGCTTTTGATTGATTTAAAGTTTTGCAGGATTTTTTTCCCCAATTTTTAACAGAAATCCATGAGTCTACCAGAATGTTATCAGCTAAAAGGAGAAGAAAGACATGTGTCTCAAATAAATAAGGTGCTTTGAAGGATAATTCAAGGACACACTCTTTACTCCATTTTTGCTAAGCATCAATAAAGATTAAATATTATGTAATTGGTTGTTAATGAATTGTTGCTGCTATAAGGGATGTTCATATTATTTTAGTTTGATGCACATGAAAATGCAGGGTCGGTGGCTTATGTTGTAATGTTGAAGGTGGAATAACACACTTGGTAAAGGTAACTCAAATTAACAGTCAAATAAGCGAAACATTTGCCGTTTGGGGATAAAAAAAAATACAAATTCAATTCAGTGAGTAACAACAAAAACCCCTGTGGGATTCGAACTCGGGATGTTCGGATCACAAGCCCAACACTTTATCCACTCGGATATGAAGTAAGTTACATGTTGCTATAGTTAAAATCTTTTTAATAAAACGAAATGTCGTTTCGATCAGAGGTCAGCAATTTTGTGATGATGTGTTATTCCACCTTAAGTCAGTCGGGTTTTACGTCTTTGGCTTAGGCTCTACTGGATGTATAGGATGTTAAATACCGGTGTGACCTCACAGCTGTGTTTTAATAATCAAACTCAGTGTATCTCGAGACATGTATGGTAACCCACTCGGGTAACAATAACAAAAGTTTCTATGTCAAAATGTGCGTCAGTCGGTCACACAGCCACATAAAGCCTGGGTAGGTGGTAGAGGTGGTGATGATGGTTACTTAGTACCGAAGAAGTTTAAAGGTTATCGAGTTCATGGCCGGGACTAGGCTTATCTACAAAACTACCATTAATATTTAAAGCAGGCACTGGGATATGGCGCCAGTAAATTTGCAGGACAGAGAGGTCACTAAAAGTCAACTGACAATACATAATACTTAACATGCCTTACAAAAGGTCACCAACCGTGAATAATGCACCTGATATTCACCTTAACACGGAGGATAATTAAAGTTCACTGTTATCTCCTTGGAGGTGAGGTGGCAGAGATGACTGAAAATACCATTCAAAAATATGAAATCATGCTTTTCTGCACCCAGTAAATGCAGGAACACTGTGGGAGCAGAAGCTGCTCAGAATTATTTTAAAAGCATATAGAGAAGAAGACTCATAGGAGATCGGATCCCTTTAGATCAAATAAAATGTCTTGCAATTTGAGCCAAGTACTGACCAGCTGGTATTCATTTTCTTTTTACACGGACATAGCAGATCCCGTTAATAATGCACATAAAAATGAGTGTCCTCTTGGGAGAATTAACAATACTTTTTTTTAAGTATCCAACTTGCACGGAAGCATATTCTTGTATAAATACTAAATAGTAAAGATAATGCAGGTGTACATTGCACGATATGGACAACAAAATCGCATCTATATAATATTTGTTTAAACATGTGATAATATGAGAGACACCTTTCCTGCTTTATCAGTGCGGTGGAGTAATCCCTCGAAGAGCACTACGGAATTCAAAATCCACTGATATTCCCGAAAACCCACGGACATTGTATGACATCTACTGTACTTTGATTGTAACTTACTATACCTTTAACTGACTCACACTGTACCCAACTGTACCCTACTGTACATTTCTACTGAGCAGCACTGTACCCCACTGCTAACCACTGTACAGTCCAACCGACTTCCCACTGTACACCACTTTACTTTACATTGCACTGACAAGCACTGTACCCCACTGTACGCCACTATACTTGGCAATGACTACCAATGTAACACACTGTACCCCACTGCACCATAAATTTGAAATATAATATCTTTTTAAATATTTTCAGTATGATATTTTCCACCATATCAGTTGTATGCAGCATTTACATAGAAAAGAATTCAACAGGTCATTAAAATTAATGTATGTTTTATTTCTTAATTTTCATTTTGAATGTTACAATCACAAAATGATAATACGTTCTTTAAGATAATTCCATGAGAAGATTAAAATCCTGAAATTTATATTTTGAATCTGATAACTGCATAGATTTTGTGTTTGTTTATTTGTAAACTGCTGGTCATCGCTTTTTAAACATGAGAAAATACACATCCCTAACCAACCAGGTTACATAATTATTTCTTTTAGATTATGGCAAGCCCTCAATTAATCTGACCAGGCTGTTAATTCCCTTTTTCTCGTTAATTGTGCTTCAGCCACTAAAAAACCAGCCAATTAACACAGAATCAACATAATACATCCATGCTTGTTCTGTGTGTACACATATCCAGGGATGACTGCGCACTTGATTACATGGGTACACTTTGTAGATAACACGATAATTCCTTGATTACAGGTTGATTTCTTTTGATAATATATTTGCTGTCGGGTTTAAATTGTACATACCGGGAATAGCACCTATTGCAGTTACTGTATGTATTATGAATTTTGAACGTGAAAATTTATCAGTAACATATTAAACAGTATAATAACTTTTAATTGTACATACCGGTAATAACACCTACTGCAGTTACTGTATGTATTATGAATTTTGAACGTGAAAATTTATCAGCAACATATTAAACAGTATAATTACTTTAAGCAAGAAATAAAAATGATTTAAAAATCTTAATTGACAGGCATAAAGCGTCGTTTTTGAAAGCGGGAGGGTGGAGCAGACTCATAAAAAAAATCTTACAAAACAAAAGGAAATCCACCAACCGTCTGCCAGTAATAAAAATCCTAATCTGTGAGGGGGAGATTGCGCATAGTTCAGCAAAAACTTCAATTTCGATGTTAATTTCAATTTTTTACATTCTCCCAAAAATGGGAGGGGGAATCTTCATCATAATATGTACATTTTAGAAAAAAATAAATTTCGCTGCAAACAAAAAGAGGGTCAGAGCAGGGGGATCCCTGTTACTAAGTTCCTGAAATATCTTAAATTTCGGGGTCTATTTCCTTCTCTTAATTGTTTTAGAAATTAAAGAGAGAGAGAGAGAGAGAGAGAGAGAGAGAGAGAGAGAGAGAGAGAGAGAGAGAGAGAGAGAGAGAGAGAGAGATTATAAAAAAAATGTAACCGGATCATGACAATAAGAAGAATAGAGGAATCAACATGTATTAATAAATAAAAAGAGAAATGTTAAAGGGTCATTTAATTTAACAACACACTTATTTTGATTTCAGCGATTGATAAAGAGAGAAAGAGAGGGGAAATGAGTTTATAAAATATTTAATATCCGACATAACTTTAATTAAAAAAAAACACCTAAAATAAGGAATATAACAAATGTTCTGTTTATTCATGCATGTCTTGTTGTTAATATATATTTCATTTTCATCAAATATTCTAAATATCAAACATACCCCTATTAAGACATTACCTAACATCTTGAGCAAGGTGTCAGACAGACAATTTACAAAATTAATGCGACATTCACTCCTTTTGATCTACTGATGTATGTTTTCTATATACAGATACTGCCCCGCTGATCCTCTTGTGAAATAAAATTTCAAAGACATTTTGATGTCATATCCTGTTATACTTCATCTCTATTTCGAATAATTATTATGTTGAAAAATATTTTTATTTTGTTGAAAATAAAATGAACTACATATATGTCAAATCCCGTTATCCTCCATCTCTATTTCGAATAATCATTATGTTGAGAAATATTTTTATTTTGTTGAAAATAAAATCAACCACATATAAACTGATAATATAATTAAATTGAATTTATTGTAGAAAACTACAAAACTTAAAAATAAATTATAAAATCGATATAAATATTTTTTTTATTTTAATTAAATAAACTGTTATATTATGTATGCTAATTGGACTTCGATTTATAATAAATGAGCGTATCTAAGAGGGAGGGGGGGGGGGGGCTCGAGAATTCAAATTTCTTAAATTTACATTTTAAATATAGAAAATAGGTCTTAGACCCTCTTCGGACCCCATCCCCTGAAAAAAGTTTCTAAATTTAGATCTGCGCATGTAATTATGAATTTAAAGAAATAGAAACCCATTCTCTTTCTTGTAAGCAATAGGAGATAATCAAAACTAATGCATGCATATTTTATCTCAAATATGCATTTTTTTTTTTAAAAGTAGTATTTTGATTCATTATTTTAACATTGTGACATAAAAAATAGATACAGTGGGAAACAGTGCTGGTCAGTACCCCGTACAATGGCGTACAATGGGGTATAGTGCTGGTCAGTGGGTAGGTACAATGCTGTCCAGTGGAGTACAGTGGAATACAGTGGCTCTATACACTGGGATACAGTGGGATACAGTAGCTCTGTACAGTAGATGTACAATAAATTTTACAGAAGGGTACAGTGATTATACAATAGATATCTGACGATGCCAGTCATTTTTCGGGAATATCAGTAGATTTTGAATTCAGCATTGGAGAAAAATCATAAAGACATAGCCTCACTCCTGGAAAAAACTCCTGAGTAATGCACCAGAAGTGTAATGGATGAATCATTGAACCTTGTGATGGGGTAAATTCGCCGTGAGTGTCGTAGATCTGTGGGAGAGTCGGTCGTTTATGTTAATGTGTTGACTGCTTGGAACTACAATCAAAAATCAAAAGCAAGGAACAAATAATCATCTGATGAACCCTGTTGTGTTTATTATATACTATTGATGAATGCTCTTATATGAATATTGTTTGTTCAAATATTGATCTTAAGCACTGGTTGTTTTTAAAATAAACTTGGGTGATATAAGCCAATTTCTGAAGTAAATGTACAAAGTTTGTGTACATAATCAGATGATTATTTAAAAATAGTCTGATGCATAATTTTATCAAAAAAGATTCGTAATAAAATGACACAAGTATTTTTTTTTATGGTAAAGATTTCTAAGGATAAAAAAGTCGATATTAAACAAAACTACCTTTTCTTCTGTAAATGTCAATGAGTGATTTCGAGCGTTTATCGGCAGCGGAAGAAGGGGATTGCGTATATTTCCATATTTTGTAAATTGTTTCTGTGGTTTATTATTTTTTTTTTTTACAATATATGAATCTGTTAACATAACGCACTTCCACGTTACCTTTAAAATTTGTTACTTAATACATTCAATATAACAAAAGTAATACAGATTAAGTATACAATTAAAGACAAACAAACGAACAAACACTCAAACATTTTCAGTTAAAGTCACAGGATGAATCTGTGCCATTCAGTCACCTTTCCAGACCTTTCAGTTAACATTCAGTTGACTGAATGGCAGAGCTTCATCCTCTGAGTAAGCATATCAAACTATAATTACGGCACACACAAGCCTCACAAACAAAGTACGTAACCATTTAAGGAATATGGAATCCTTCTCTGATTATTAGGATATGATAAAATCCAATAAAGCCTGAAGGACGTCATGATAAATTTGATCACGCAAAAACCGTATTTTATCACTTTATAATATTAGAATAATGATTTCTTACTACTTATAATTATATAGTTTTCAGCAATTGTACGATTAAATATTTAAAGAGTCTTTGATGAATTGTATAGGGCCATACTATACAAAATTGATTGGAAATGTTCTGATAGACAAAGACACTGGAAAATGTTAATATTCAGAAATACAGTACAGTTTTATGCAAAGGAGAAAACCTAAACCACCGAGTAGTGCGTCATGCAAGAAACTCAACGAACCGCGCGTGAGTATCGTACTATATTATGTAGAAACCGTACCGTAACATGTACAAAACCGTTTTGTACCGTGAAGAAACTAACAGTTCAATACAAAAAACTTAAGATTGTATAGCATCTTCGTTCAGGTATAACACAATGCTTTCAACTGGATAATCCGATCCGTTTTCACTATTATCAAGTGCTTGCTGATATTCATATTATTGATAATGTTAATTTGAACACACATGATACCTTCATACATGGAAATCAAATTTAAGTGTATTCATTTAATGTGCTTAAACAGTTCTTTATCGCCCTTTCCATCTCTTCGAAAATACAGAGCGCAGCTTTGAACAATTATAATGTTCCTGCCCAGGAAAGATTCATCAGCGACAGTAAAAACATTGTCCATGTCTGTGATCAAAGTTTCAGAAAATTTTAACTTAACGAGGTCATAGCTCTTAAAAACGGCTGTTAAAGTCAAATTCAAAGTAATGAGCATAGTAAAATAATATTTATTAACAATGCGTAAGTATACTAGTTTAAAAGCACAAAGAGCAGAAGACTCATAAGAGATCGGATCCCTTTAGATCAAATAAAATGTCTTGCAATTTGAGCCAAGTACTGACCAGCTGGTATTCATTTTCTTTTTACACGGACATAGTAGATCCCGTTAATAATGCGCATAAAAATGAGTGTCCTCTTGGGAGAATTAACAATCCTTTTTTTTTTTAAAGTATCCAACTTGCACGGAATCATTTCCTTGTATAAATACTAAATGGTAAAGATAATGCAGGTGAACATTGCACGATATGGACAACAAAATCGCATCTATATAATATTTGTTTAAACCGAAATAATATGAGAGACACCTTTCCTGCTTTATCAGTGCGGTGGAGTAATCCCTCGTTGGGCTACGTGGCAGAGGAGGAAGAGCACTACGGAATTCAAAATCCACTGATATTCCCGAAAACCCACGGACATTGTTTGACATCTACTGTACTTTGATTGTACCTCACTGTACCTTTAACAGACTCACACTGTACCCAACTGTACCCTACTGTTTATTTCTACTGACCAGTACTGTACCCAACTGTACGCCACTGTACAGTCCTACTGACTTCCCACTGCACGCCACTTTACATTGCTCTGACAAGCACTGTACCCAACTGTACTTGTCACTGACCACCACTGTAACCCAATACATTTGAAAAAAATATATATATTTTTTAAATATTTTCAGTAATATATTTTCTTTCAAATTCAATTGTATGCAGCATTTACATAGAAAAGAATTCAACAGGTCATTAAAATTAATTTATGTTTTAATTAATGATCTTTATTTTCTGAGAATCTCAACATAATAAGACGTTCTTTAAGATAATTTCCATAAGAAGATTAAAATCCTGACTTTATATTTTGAATCGGATTTTAAAAACTGAAAATTTCTTGTATTTGTTTGTTTGTTTGCCCCCTCCTATGATATCATAACAGTAACTGGTAGGTAACAGGAATAGGAATGATCATATACTCAAGACATATCAGAATAAATGACAAACAATGAATGTGTATACAATCAATAAAATAGACTAGGAACAAAAATATTATGCAGTGAAACCACAAGGTCGGTACCAATCGTTGAATAGAAAAACATACATTTTATAAAAGAAGCACCTGAGTTAAAAAAAAAGTACGGTAAAGCTAAACAATGTCCCCTAGTCCAGGTTGTAAAATCAAAAAAAACATTTTGTAGATGTAAACATATGTACAGGTACAAACAAAATGACAATATGGGACGTTATCTGCTATTGTAACAATGTAGCATTACAGCATCTGTGTAATAAGAAAAACCCACCCATGCTGGCTTGTTACCGCCCCAAGGGCTGGTTTTTATTTTTGAGTTTAAACTCGAGTCCCTGCGCCATGGCTTCTTGGTATAGCTCTATGTTTTTAGATTGCCATGGGCAGGCTTCAGGATAGATCTGTAGCCAGCGTCTAAAACGTTCGTCATAAGCAATGGCTGCTTTGTCCCCGCTTGTTTTTGAAATTTTCTGGAAAATTTGACCATAGGCCATGAGATTCGGTACCTCTTTTGGGTGTTTTTCGGCATAAATTGCCACGAAAACATGAAAGTTTTAAATCCATTTATGAATCGAAGTGATTTGTGTTTTGTCTGATGTCTTTTAAATATGAGTTGCCCATCTTTTTTCACAGTTGTATAGCTGTCTTCCCCGTATGGGTCGTTTTGTTTTAGGAGCAAAGCAAACTTAACGTATTCATCACTTTGAATTTTGGCACGGGTTTTTTGTTCTACCCCCAAGTTAAAGATAGAACAGATAGGGTCTAAGGAGGATTGAAGTCAAGTAGACAATTTTGATTACCTTTAGTAGTGCTCTGTACATAACTACCGCTTGGAATTTCTTTGAGGAGGGTAGGTTGCTGTACTGCCGCATTTGGCTCCAAAGGCAGTGGCTGAGGAGTGTCTGTAGTCTTTGTTTTATTGAAGTACTTTGCGATGTATGATTTTAAGGTGTCTTCAATTGTTGGCATAACTTTGGTAATACATTGCTGCAATATGGCACTCATATCCTCACTACTGGCGTCTGCTGATGATGAGGTTTCAGTGGCTGGGGGATCCGGACGTTTGGTCGTAGTCCTTTTCCATTTAGGCCTGGATGCCATCCTTTTAAACACTACTAAGTAATAACAAATCACTAATCAATAAAACAAAGTTCCTAGAATAATGAATAGTTAGACCTCTAAATGTCTAAATATATCTGTTTGGATTAATCATATAACCTCATATGATATCAAATAATGATATAAACACACACTATCAACCGAAGTAGAGTGGTATGATCATAATATGTAGATATATATATATATATTCACATACCACCATATGCCGAAGCTGTGGTTGAATCATATATACCCGCTATCTGCCGAAGCACTGTGGTAACAAATCATGATTCATATTTATAAAGTTATAAACCAAAAGTGTAAGAGGAGTTCTGGGAACCATAAGTTTTTTGGCTAAAAAAACGTCATTTTTTGTTGCCCACCGATCCCCGTAATAAAAAAAAAAGTTCTGAAACCTGTTCACACTTCAAAATTGCCCCCAATCATATTCTAGAAGAACATTTGGCGACTGCAAAAAATGTTGACGTTTTTGAAACCAGATATTTTTGTAAAAAAGGAAAGAAAAAATCCGTTATTTTTCAGCCACCAAATGACCCCCAGGACAAAATTGAAAATTTCGAAACCTTATTGCGCATCTATAGGACACCCCAAAACATATTCCAAGAGATGATTTGGGTATTGTTGAAAATGAAGGAGGAGTTGGAGGAAGAAGGTTTTTTGTGAAGAAGCGTTATTTTTTACCAATTATTTGACCCCAAGGACTACCAGAGAATCTTTAAAACATTTTTACAAAAAACATGACACCCCAAATCAAACTCCAAGAGTTCAGTTTGCTGGTTTAAGATGTAAGAGCAGTTTGAGAAAGTAAAACGTGACAGACGAACGGACGGACAGAACAGGGTAACAACAATATACCCGAACTTTCTTTAGAAAGTGCGGGTATAAAAATTACAGTTTAACATAGTCGTAAATTTGGATTATTTTTTTCAACAATATATAATTGAAATGATTGTTGAAATTGTTATGCTTCAGAAATAAATATATTTTTTTTGTATTTAAGATATTAATCTTTTCTGAACTACATGTAAGTTGAATGTACGAAGGCTCTCTGGTATATTAGATATTTGGTTATTTACCTTTTACTGAAAAAAATTATATTCTTAAAGAATTAAACTCAAACATTATCAATTGAATGACAGTTAACAAACAATGTGATCAGCTTAAAAAAAAACATTCATCACTTCAAATCATATAAGCAATCATTATCTTACAGCTACTTTATGCAAAGAGCAAATTCTGTAGAGCACAATATAGAAACCGTTCTTTAACATTATAATCACGTGTTTTCCAATAGCCAAACTATCCCGAGTTATCCTGATTATTGAATAATTGTTAATAAAACATTAAAAATGGATTGGAAAACCCCTACTACATGTAACACTGCAATTCAATTAGATTGAGACAAATGAGTCATGATTTTTTTCCACCTTTACTATTTTTTTGCATAGAAAAGACAGAACGCAACAAAATATGTCTGTTCCGGATTTCTTCAAAATAAATGTTTTTGTTTAAAAAAAATGAAGGCTACAGCGTGAACATCATAGAGTAATATATTTGGTAAATGTCATTGTGTTGAAGAAAATTAAATTAACATGACCAAAGGATAAGCTAAAATAAGTGTGAACTATCTGTTTCCTCATTAGGAAAATCTTGTCAAATAGATATAAAAAATAAACAACATTACCAAAATTAATGTGACCTCTTGATTTAAAAACGTTTGGAATACCACGTATACATGTGCGTAAAAATGTAGTTGCTAAATTAATTGGCTTTAAAATACATATTTATTTTAAAGTATTGTAGAAAATAATACCTTTGTAATAATTATGTGATATATTAATGGTCGAAGAAAAAGCTGAATGAATCAATATTTTTTTTCTTTTCATAATTATGAGACGAATTATTAATAACAATAATTATTTCTGTCAAACAAAAATTGGTTTGATTAACCTTATATACAAATTATTATGTACGGAGCACTTTGACATTATGAGTCTGCCTTCTAATCTATGATGACGTCATGATGAAATTAGAAGCCATTAAAAAGATTTCAGGGAAATCCTGTAAAGGAGATTTAAAAATAATACAACAATGGTAGGAATGGTTTGAACACGTTCGGAATACCACACATACATATTACTGTATGCGTAAGGATGTAGTTACTACATTAATTGCATTGGTTTTAAGATAGATATTTGATACATGTACCTCATTATTAAAGTATTGAAGAAAATTATATTATTGTAACAATTACGTAATACATTAATGTATATACAGTGCTGCCATCCTGAACGCTAACAATGATAGGATAGGATGCAGGATGCACGATACATGATAGAAATATAAAAGTTAAGTTCTATCCTATCCTATCCTATCCTGCATCCTGTTGCTAATCAGATTCGAGTATAAATTTCAGAGTGATTTTGCAAAACTGAAATTAACGTAACAATGCATATAATGTCAAATTAATTTGTTTTACAAGTTAAAAATTTAAGAATCATTATTAATGTATTATATTTACAAAACGGTGCAGAACATTGATGCGAACTAATTGGCGCTACGTAAGTATAGAGTTATGTGAGAATTCGATGTCACACAATGATTACTACATGTACCTAATAGATTCCTTAACGTCATTTAAAGTTTATAAAATAGATGCATAATTCGGCATATAAATAGATAAACGTATAACGAAGAAATAGACATTGTTAGTGTGTACTTTTCACGTTATATATAATTTCTTCGATGCCTGATAACAGGGCTGTGTATTTCTGCTCGATATTAATCTGAACAGATCAAATTAATAAATGTTAGCTAACTATGAATGCGTATAAATTTATATTTTAAAAATATTTCCCAATGATTTTACTACAAATGCGATCGTTTTAATGATTCCCAAAGAAATTATAATGTCCAGATCGTGTTTACATTTATCGCCGAACGAATCCCCCGACTACCAATAATGTCACTCGTTTATTATGTGATAAGGAAAATAATTTGATAAAAATGTGTTTAAACAGTAGTTCAATAAATATATCGAAGTTATATATTTGTTTTTAATACATACATCTTATAAAAACAAAAATCAAATCGCTTACCTGTTTGTTTACGTTATTGTGTGAAATTTGCATACGATTTAATTTTACCGTTGCACAGGTAAATAAGTTATCCCGTTCTAAGAATTTTCTGTTTTGTGTTTTAATTAGTCATTTGGAGTACTACATTACTTGATAAAATCATGTGTTTCTCAAATTTCGTTTTATTTAAGTTTTATTCCTATAGTTGGATGGTATGGGATAGGATAGAATAGGATAGTATAGAGCTTATTTGCAGGATAGGATGCAGGATACATGATATAGGATAGGATAGGATTGTTTTGTCAACTTTCACGGTAGCATCACTGTACATCACTGTCATATGTTTACTTTTTCAGACTACAGCTATATATACGAAATCTTACACTACTGGCTCTGAAAACACCTGTCCGTATGAAAATCCCCCTCTTTCCCTGGCACCCTGTGTTTGCCCTGTCATCCCCTTTTCAGACTTTTCAGACAGATCACCCCCTGTCAGCCCCTGTAAACATACCATGCACACCCTGTTATCCCTTCTCAGCTCACGTACACATCCCCTGTGTGCCACTGTAAGCCCCTGTGACCCCCTGTACGCCCCTGTCTCCCACTGTAAGCCACTGTATTTCCCTGTACATGCCCTTGAAATCACCTGTACGGTCTTTAATTGCTTTGTTAAGTAAGAAAATATAGTTTTTAATTATGTTCTCGGGTTTTTTTTTCATATATATTTAGCAGTAAAAGAAAATTCGGAAGCAAGAGTAGCATTCATGGTTTAGATGGTGCTTGTTTACTTTGTATTTCATAGAGGGCAATATTGTTACAAACGTGAATAATTCTGATTCAACATTGTCACATATCAAGATATACATGTATACCGATAAACCGCTTATTTTATTACATGTATTCGAACATATAACCGTGTTTTAGTAATTTGAAAAAAAAATAATTGGAGGAGGAGTGCAGGAAATCTGCAACGTTCTGTGCCATGTAACCTGCCTGAGTTAAAGCAATCAATAACACAACATGATTAGCACGTGCAGATAATCATATGCCGATCGAAATGATCACCTGTATTTTGACTGATTTGCCTGGTGTAATGATGCATGGAATAACATCATCCCGATGAAATGTATGTTGATTCTATTAACAGAAAGTTGATTAGTTAAACTACATATCTAAATCTTGTAAATCGCAATCGATGATGATTGCTGTCAGCCAATGTTTTTTCTGATAAATTATGAGAGAGAGAGAAAAAAGAGAGAGGAGAGGGAGAGAGAAAGAGAGAGAGAGAGAGATACATATATGACAATTCGTAGGTACAAAATGCATCCGAAATAGCATCTGACAGACACATATTATCTGGCAACTAGTAGAGGCCCCAGACACCTCAGACAAAAATTGTAATGTTAAACCTTCAAATGAGAAGGCAATATGAGGAGGCAAATATGACTGCAAGGGACAGTTTCTGATAAAGTGCCGGTCAATATTTTTGTAAAATTGAAAATGTCTTCCAAAATAATGAATGAAATAATCAATTTTCCTTTATTTTCGGTGAAGTGCATTTGTTGGAAGTAAACCGACGCTCCCCAAGAAACAAATCAAGCATTATTGACTTCATGAAAAAAAAAAGACGATATGCGCACAAATACACATCACATCAAATTATATGTTGCATAATCGAAAACATTTTTACAGCTAATTTATTTTTAAGGAACAAAGCACCATGTAACGCACTATGTTAGAAAAATATCATCTAGAAACCGTACATTAGCACTGTTTTCTTCTAGCAAACATGCCCCAATTTATCCTGATTAATTAATAATTTTACGAAAAATATGATTTAAAAATGGATTTGCAAAAATGACACAAATATTGCAAATATTGCAATTTAATTGAATTGAGAGAAATTGGTCACAGTTTCACGACCTTTATTTTATTTTTTTGTTTGATAGAAAAGATTTGTCTGTTTGGTATATATACCTCGTATAAAGAATGGTTGTTTATATCTCTGATACAGGTTTCGTCGAAGGAAGACTGTTTAGAAATATTAATTTTATGCAAACAAAAAGAAAAAGAAAAGGAAATGGTGAACGGCTTAAGTTATATTTTCCATAAAGGTTAGGTAGCAAGGGACAATTACTGATAAAGTGCCCGTCAATATTTTTGTAAAATTGAAAGTTGCTGTATTTGAAGGCTTATGAGTGTTGCTAAAATTCATGAAATGATTTTTAATATCATAAGTAGTGAGAGGGATGCCTCTTGTTGAAATTAGTATGCAATATATAGGCCCCTAACAATAAGTACATGGGAATCAGAAGTAAACTGCAAAACTTGTGGCTATGACAGTTGTGTTGACTTTGCACAGTGAAAGTGAAGTTACAGACGGGAGGTAAAATAACGCAAAAAGTAAGTGGATAGGACATAGTAAACACTACATTGGTAAGTTCCTGACATGTGATGGTGCAACATGCACACGGTGCAAACTGTCAACCCTTTGAGGGAATTAGCTGGGGAAGTCTGAAAAGCTGAAAAATCATGAAAAATGGGCGAAATATGAAAAGGTCGACATTTCCGAATAACCAGTATGTAGAAAATAGTACACGTTCTGACGAGTAATTCTCGTCAAAAATTGGTGATTGGCCTTATAAGGAGTGAATTAAAGGTATTTGTGTTGAAAGGGAATAGAGGAAATTCTCGTTACACAGTTCCGAAGACGCATATTCCCTTGCTACGGTGAATTGAAAAGAAGAAAAAACTGTCACCTGCCACTTTATTTGAATAAAATAAATTGAATGAACATGGTTAAAGGATAGGCTGAATAAAGTGTCTTTTTTCTATTGATATGTTTCGGCAATTACATGTAACAATTATTTCTGTATTCAGGTATTGATTTATTCAACCTTGTTTAGAAATGATCAAGTACGAAACCTTCATATTAACATAAAGCCGTTTAATCGACACTGTATGTTTGGAATAAAAGTTATACTTTTTCATATCTCAATTTGTATATAGGAAAACTATTGAGACAAACACCATTCATAATTCCTTTTATTAGATTTATATGTGGGAAAAATTGGTGTTATTTGTGAGATCTGAGTACGCTATCAATGGCGAAAATATACATACGTAAAATATGAACGCTGTGATTGATATAAACTGCTTCTGTATTGAAAAAAAATATCAAATGATTATTCATATTAGATTTATAGAAAAATATGGTATTACTTTGATAGCGTACGATTGAAGTAAGAAATAAACTAATTCAGGTAGGAAATGATGAAAGGCGTCCCAGGTCTTCGTTTACATTTTATGATCGTCTTTATTTAATTTCTGATGATTTATTACTATTTCAAATCGCGCACATTTCAATCAAAAAATAAGATAGCACAGATTAATAACTTAGTATTCCTCGAACAAAAAATTTACTTACCTAGAGAGTACATCAATACTATATGCACTAATTGTAGTATAGAGGAGCAATGTGTTGTTGATTTATTTAATGAGTAATGGGGTATATCGAAAAATGATAATTATGAGACATATGGTGTCAATCTCGGAGATAAACTGAACGTTTGTTTTCTATTTATATGATGTAATATAGTCATACTTTTTTCTTTGTTATACTTAAGTACGAATATTACATACTTCTTCCGATGGAAAGAATGCAGATGAAATTTTCATTCTTTTTTCATATTATCCCGAGTCTGGATAAAATGTTTAATTAAAAATTTAATTTACTTGAAATTACATGCGATATAATTTCTTTAAATAAGTAAATACGTCTACCATAACATGTCCTTTCAATTTGCAACAAAAAATCGACATATAACCCTGACGTTATAGCAGAACCGTGTTATAGGACAATGATATGACTTTTAAGTTTTCACGTTAAATATCTAAAAGTCATATTCATTGTACTATATAACGTAATGTTTAGTGGTGTTATTTCATGTTTGTTTGGATTTTTTTGACAATGTGATGTGCAATAAATGTTCAGTTTTTCTAAAAAAAAAAATATTTGAATAGTTATGATATCTATGCATATCTTTCAAAGCTGCTTCTTAACGTCAGCATGAAAACTGAATATCATAGAAAAATAACGCCAAATTAATGTACTAAAGAACCATGAAACAATCGTTCTATTAAGTAAATAAAGTTTTCTTCGGTATAATAAAATACCTCCTTACTGACTCTTTAGACAAGAGCAAGTTTATTGTCATCCAATACAGCAACTATTTCCCGAGGGATATATTTTCAGTCTAGAGGTCCTCATGGTCAGTAAATAGGTATATAACATATATCATATTAATCTACATTATTATAATATTTACTTTTTTACTTTGTTATTTTTTAATGTAAAAAAGAGTGTAAGAAAGAATCCATATTTTACAATCAAATAATTTATTTAAAAGTGTATACTGTAGCTGCGTAAACAAAACACTGTTAAGGCTTAAATTTCTTTTACCGAGAAAGCATAACTCTAGAGTAGAATGTTGACCAAAATAACCATTTAATAATATATTAAATCTACAAAAAATTGTATGTTAGAATAAAGCTGATTTTACATCATAGAAAATACAGTATTTTTAATGCAAACATGGCTTTAGCTCAGCACGTAACAAAGACATAATTATGTTAAAGATAATGTTATCGGTTATCATCTTTTTTCATGAAATTCAGGTTAAGATTTTAATGATGTATTCTTATATTTGAATCTTGGTATTTAGAAGTTTTAATCTTAAAAATCGTGCTTATGCAGGTAACTACATGAGAATTAGATAACAAGGATCGACAACAACGCCTTTGCGTGGGCTATCTCAGCTGATAGACCTCTGAGCAACGTTTCTTCTGTTACTTATTTTATTCTTACCTAACTAATATTTTTTAAAGAGAAAACCTATACAAAAGACAATTATATCCAGTTTTTAACATTTTCGCAAAAAATACAAAGAAACATTTTTTAACTTCAAAGATTAGGAGGAATGTTGTGTTAGTTAACTTAAAGTGGAATGCTTCACCAACATTTTATCTCATGGATCGTTACACTGTCATTTCAGAGAAATGTTTCGTTGTTCACTAGGATGGATGATCTATATATTTCATATGATTTTATTTTTAGGGGGTGCGATTTTTATTATATAAATAAAAAAAATGTTTTTTTTTGTTTGAATTAGGAAACTGTAGAATTTAAAATTAATTGTTAGTTATTACTATCAATATCTTAAAAACACTGGCATTATCAATAAAATGGTGTTTTTTACACTCTCAGAATTTTTTTTCGAAAATTGTGAAACATTCTTGTAACATTTTTTACGTTAAAAAAATGTCGTACATTTATTGTGATAAATTATGTCAATATTTCATGATATTGTTACAACATTAAAACAAAATAGGAGTCAATTCAATAAAAACTACCATTGGCTGAAATCTTATGAAGTCTTATGTTGCTTGGAGTATATGAAATCCCGTGAAGTGAAAGTAAATCCTTTTGTAGCTAGCATTAGTAGTCAGAAAAAATTCGATTTATTTAAGTCAATCGGTGTTTATGTAATTGGTTTATGCTCCACAAGATGTATAGAATGTTATTGATCAGTGTAACCTCACAGCTAGGTTCAATTGATAAAAGCATGTGAATATCGGAACATGTATGGTAACCCACTCGGGAAGCAGTACCATTTAAAGATTTAGGAATCATTCTCTGAGTATTCTTAGGTGATCAAATATGGTCGGGGGTGATCAAATCCAATAAAGTATGAAGGGATCTATAATAGATTTTATCATGCTAGACCGCAGTTGACCACCTCTTAATATTAAAAAATGATTCCTTATTACTTAAAATTATATACATTAAAATATAATAAACAGATACTGTAAAATGTAAATACATGTATTCATAAATACAGAAATATTTCATGCAAATAAGAGAACCTAAATCGAGTAGCTTGCCATGCAAGAAAATTACCGTACCACGTGCGAACATCGTACTGTTTTCTGTTGAAACCGTACCGTAACATGTATCGAACCGTTCTGTACTGTGAAGAAACTGTTCAGTACAAAAACTATCGGTTGTATAGCATCGCCTTTCAGATTTTCTCTAACGCAAGGGTTTAAACTACTTAATGGATAATCCGTTCTGTTTTCACTGTTATCATGTGCTTGCCGATATTGATATCATGTGTCATGTTATTTGAACATACATACATGTAGTACGTTCATCTATGGAAATCAAATTTAAGTGTATTCATTTCATATGCTTAAAAAGTTCTTTATCGCCCTTTTCATCTCTTCGAAAATACAGAGCACAGCTTTGAACAAATATAATGGTATTGTCCTGTCCATCAGTAACGCAGAAAATTGTTTATGTCTGCGATCAAGGTTTCAGAAAAAAAATATAGATTAATATTAATAAGTTTTTGCTGAAATGAATAGAAACATTGATTTTAACGAATTCATAGTTCTTATTAATGGTTGATTACGTTAAATTCAAAATAATTAGCATTGTTGGATAATATTTATTAACAATATCAAAGTATATTCGTTTTTTAATATTAATTATGAAACCTTTGTCATTTAGGCAATACTTAGGTACTGCCGAATAATGTTGAAAATATCATGATCGGCTAGGAAATAAAACAATGAACCAGTGACTTTGAACAAGTATAATGTTACTGTCCTTGGAAGATACATCAGTGACGTAGAAAAAAAAATGTTCATGTCTGCTATCAAGGTTTTAGGAAAAAAAATTAAAAAAACATACCCAAAACTAGATTAAATTTATGCTAACATGTTTAGAAATATCAAACTTAACGAGGTCATAGTCCTGAATAAGGGTTGTTAAAGCCAAATTAGAAATAATGAGCACGGTTAAATATTTATTAACAAAAGTAAATAATACTGATTTGTTACTTTTAAATATTAATTAAATTATTATTTATTATTTTATTAATTATTAAATTATGTTTTGATCATTTAAAAAAATGATTTAACAGTTGTTAAAGTCATTTTTCAAAATAATGAATTAAATATATGAAAGTATTCTAGTTTTTTTTAATAATAATTATTATTTATAATCACTTAGGTTATAGTTAGATACTGTCGGATAATGTTGCAAAAAAAATCATGATCGGCTAGGAAATTAAAAACACATCAAAAAGATCGATGACAAGTAAATTATTTAGAATGATATGTATTTGTACATGTATTTGACACGCCAATATCTGATGGTTCACGTACAAACGCCGAGTCCGATACTGGTTCAACTACATGCACCACCCCCTATGGTTTAAATACTTATATTTTATCACTTACTAACTTGTAAAAAAATTAGACATACTGGAAATGTTTTCACAAGAAGTTTTCTTTTATGTTGTTTTGAAGACTACCTGAAGCTTTGATGGATAATGAACGGTGCAAAACGACGTTTTCAATAACGTGTACATAGTGTGACGTCAGAAACACTTCAAACTGTTATTGTAAATGAACTGTCATCATCGAAAACCATGGCCAAATTGTACGACCCTCTCCATACCATCTGGCCGTGGTTGCATGATACGATATCTCGTAGTTCATAAAGTATATTGACCAATGCGAGTAAAGCATTGACAGAGGTTGACATATGATGTAACGTTTGATTGTCCAGTTTACAGAAAACATGCTTTTACTACTGATGCAATAACATGGTTCAGTATTTAGAGTTACAACATGTTAAGGGTTAAAATACAGTAAATGGTTCACATTTTTTATTTGGTGCTGGATCCAATATGACGCCAAAACTGATTTGATATATTTTTTATTTCTTTATAATCAAAAGGGAATTATGTAAAATATTAGAAAAAAAACATTCTTTGACATTCCAAATGAAACCATAAAAAAGTAATCCCGACACATATGTTCAATTAAATAAAATTTTAAAGAAGAGGTCAACAACATTTAATATGGTGTTTTTTGAGAGACTGTAGATATTCTGAATATATGTTATTCGTCAAAACCAGAAGAAAAAAATATTTGAGTTTTTTTTAGCTAGATTACTTCCTATTTCATTGAAAATGACAGCTTAAAATATGTCTTTTCAGTGTGTATATTTTAAAATTTAGCCATGGTCCCTAAATCAAGATATTATTATAAATAATTTATATTTCAAATTTAAGGAATCTTTATCCTAGTTTCATTTACTTGATCTCTACCTTTGCGCGTAACGACATTACCAGTGAGGTATACATAGCATGACGCTACAAACGTAGATTTTAACGACATCGTCTGTCTTGGGTGATATCCATCGTACTTTAGATTGAGGAGCGTACAATGTAAACAATAGGAATTCGGCGAAATCTACTAACGTACTTTGGGGTGACGCGTGTGTAGGAGACGTCCATCACACTGGGTAAAACTCCGACTTGTGGGTAACGCGCGGACTTTGGCGTGACAGTCAGACTCAAGGGTGGTGCAAATATTTAAATCAAATGTAAAGGAAAGTTAGGTCAAAGCTCTTGGGTTTTCAAAAGTATGTCTATAATGGCGTGTTGATAGGCAAACAACCTCACAAGGGAGTAAAAATAATTTTTGTCGGGTAGAGAAATGGTCTACTTGCAATATTCAATTTTCACATTTTTAATGTTTTTTAAAGGAAGCTCTTTTTGCTTAATTTTGCCACTCAGTGTAGCAGAAACAATGTCAGCTAGAAAATTCAAGCTTCCTTAAGTACAATGGGGAAAAAGGTGTATAGTTTTTAATTCTCAGTTCTCCATTGCAATCTCCAGTGACTACAGTTGCCTATTTTCTCTGAGTAAAAGATGAGTGGAGGCATTACTTATCAATTTTGATAATCTGCGGTAGGTGCAATAAAGGTGTTTCAAAAATGCCAAATGAGTCTGTGAAAACGTCTCTCACAACAATAACGCAGTTTGAGTTCAGCTCGATATCAGATATAGATAAAGCTATAGACAAAGCTCAAGGAGACATCGATACTACCAGGGAAGCTTTTGAGGCGTTACATGTACCTCACCTTAAACGTGTTTGTTTCAGGAGGAGTTGATATACAGGCTTGAAATTGGTTGCACTTATAGTTAGACGGAACAACAGCTGATTACCCCCAGAAAGCACTTTAAATCTGCTATAAAGAACGTTAAAATTTACCAAGTAAAACAACAACAACAAATCCTAAATTGAGTTTCCAGATTTCCAGATTTTTTTTTATATCAATGATTTTTTTGGTACTTACCGTAACAGGAAATATCGGAAAAAAATATTTATAATTTAGTCGGTGCAATAATTTTATGCAAAGCGTGGAAAAAAACAAATTAGCTAAAGAGTATCGATGTTATTGGTATGCTAGGAGTTGCAAGAATCATAAGCGCCGGGAGAAATATCCACAGCAAGCACGGAAACAACATTTGATATCTTTGCCCATGCTTTATGAATGCTTTTAAATACGGATAATGATACCAAGTTGAACTGACATACTTCAGATTCCAGGTGTCTTGTGACTTTTTCAGAGAAACAACTGATAACTCATGTTGTTTGTTGAGGGCTGTTCTAAACCACCCATATATAAGAGAGAAAAAACTTGTTGAGGTAGTTTTAGACCCCACCCCCCATTTAACAAAATTAAAAAAAAATGTTAAGGAATTTCTAAACCACCCATATTTATAAATAATACACCTTGTTGGGGCAGTTTTAAACAACTCGTAAGTAAAAATAATAATACGTAACTGAGAGGGTCAAGAACAAACATTTGTTGACGGGGAAGAGATGTAGGCGATAGAAAGCTCAGCAATGTCTCCTCAGTTTTTGTGAATCCTTTAAAGAAATTTCTTGTTCTCGATGCCGGTACACATTGGGTTCAAAATCTGCTTTGAATTGATATCTAGTCTGCATTATGCAGATGATTCCTACTAAGTCGGACCCCTCATAGACAAATAAAATTGTATGCAATTTCAGCTAAGTACTTACATGTCAATGCTTCATTTCGTCTCAAACGGGTTGTGCGCATTCCAGTGCATAACTTACCTTCGTTTTTTGTGATTGTTAGCGGTAAAGAAATTCCTGTATGCACCAAGTTAATAAGGGAGAATTAAAGACCGTGGGCTCTTGAATAAAGTGGAAATGATTGTTGAAGTTGCTAAGTTTCAAAAGTACATATATTTTGTATCTAAGAGTAAATTCATTTCATTCCCTATACATACGTGAGACTGCATGAAAATGTCATTGTGGTGACAGCTGCGGATATAGTTTACTATTCAAAGAAATTAATGAAAAATATGTCTTCTGATAAGTTGTACGAAAAATACGGGAAATTGCACTTTTTATGACGTCACAAATAACCTTGTGAAAGTGTAATGAGAAAACTGTTTATAGATTTTTAATTTGTTTGGCATTATTATGTAAATAAAAGTTACAATCGTATTTTTGTGAGATATCAAAACGATACTAAAACAGGGCAAAATATGACCGAAACATTCTTTTTATCTAGGATATTCGATAATCAAGCCTTCTGATTGATTTAAAAAAAAATATCAAACAGCACGCACACACTCCTCATCATCAAAGCATGGAACTGATCCTATACTTACAGCTATTAGATTAAAAAAAAACCAGAAAGAAAAAAACCTCGCAATCTAGTCAATTATGCAACAAACGATTTGTACCATGTAGAACCCGTACCTTATCATTGTTATCGTATGTGTGTGACACAAAAGTGTATTAATTTCTTTACCATTGATGTATATATGTATATTCGATATATACATGTAGGTGTGTCTAAATAAAGATGTAACTTTTTTTTTCATTTGTGCCATTTAATATAGGCATTAAAAAGTTTGATATAGCAAACAATACGGGATATAATTTTTAAATTCTGTATTTTTTTTTACCAAAGTCAAAGTGGTGGCAAAAACCCCCGAAAAATATATAATTGCGCAAACGATCAGATATACTAAACATCATCTTAAACAAACCTACTTTTTATATGTATCTCTGATTAAGGTTCCGTCGAAGGAAAACTTGTTTAGAAAAGGCATTTTAAAATTGGCGACTTTAGTTTGCAGTGTGCATGCTTTTACGCATTCTAGTAAAAAATACACCTTATAAGAAATTGATTTGATCATATTTATTAAATTAAACACAATAAACATATACATATGGAAATATTTAATTTTTCGTGAAGATTTTATTTTTTTGAACATTATTGTGTTTTTATGACGTTTTGATAAAATAAATCTTTGTAGGAGTTCGTTAGCAAAGTTGACATTAAAATGTACACCTTAGCAATTTTACATACAAGGCTATGCTTTCCTTGGGGTTAACTTTCCTAATTTTTGAATGAATCAACTGAAACAATTTACATTTTTTATACACCAATTAAAACACCCAGATTTTTATACCTCTGATGATCTTCTTTAAAAACCAGACATAGTATAATTTAGTGTTTCTTATATAGTAGGTAGAGAATGTTATTACGTATAGTGTTACAATGTAAGGACTTTGTCCATTGTAATATTTTTATAATTTGCTTCGAAATCAGAAAAATTCCAATGTCCTACAAATCCCTGTTAAGAGTAACTGTTACTGTATTTTGAGTTTACCCCTGGCTTAATTTAAAAAACTTCGCAGGGACAATAGAAACTAGTTTATGATATATTATAACAGTTCTATGACGAGGTATTAAAAATCAACTTTGATAAAATATCTAAACCAGGATGTCAATTTATTTTTTTAAATTTCATAGTTTAAAGCGGTTGGTATATCCTTATAAAAATTGACGACATATGAACCTCTTATCATGAAGAGTATGTCATCTAATCGATAGTGATGCCATTGTGGAGTAAGAATTGACTTAAAAGTCATCGCGAAAATTGTGTCTAGGAGATATAATTGAAATACACAATTATTTTAGTAAGGTGACCTCTAAATGTGGAAACGTTCGGAACACCATGTTTTTTTTATAATAAAATAATGACTAGATAAATCCACTGTGATGATAATTATTTAATACTTTCAGAATAAAATTAATGTAGAAAATCATAGAATTGCAACAATTATTGGGAAACGTTGATGAATTCAAAGCAATTTCATATGTTTACATTATGTTGATAATTTATCTATATACTTTTCTTCTAAATGGTTTGAATTTCATTTTCCCCTATTTTTTTATTTGTTATCAATTATATCTATATGTTTAAATTGTTTTGTTGATTTTTATTTTCGTTTTATTTTTTCTTAATATTAAAGATCACTTTACAAATTGTGCTCATGTTGGTACCTACATTGGAATCAGATAAGGATTGAGAAGAACGCGTTTGTAGGGTTAATTATAGCGGAAACACTTGGAGTAACGTTTCTTTTAGTTCACCAGTATATAATTCTCGAAATGACAGTGTATTTTTTTCATGGATATAACATCGACTGTGCGGCTTTATAATAGTTTAAGCTATAAATAAATTCAACATAATTCATGTATTATGTTTATAACGCAAAGAGGGATTACAAATATCAATGAAAAGTCCGTTTATGGAGTCGATTTACACATTAAAAAGACAGTTTTAAACAATGACAGTTTTGTTTGATATCGAATCGTTCACACTATACAGGAACACCTTACCTTCCTTTTCACGCTTTGAAACCTTGCTCATTTATGAAGAATAATCTCATTGTTTAGATTAAAGGGTAGTAGAGTTTGGCTAGAACCGGACCGATTGTCTTCATCAAACAAGGTATACCTGTATGAGAAAATAGCCTTGGTGAAACTTGGGTGTCCTCTGATGTGAGCACAGTTATATGTGGACTCCCACGATCAAGAGGGTGGGGATTGCTCTAATTTTGTGTTGTTCGCCTATGTTCTATGATGGTATTACCGGAAAATGTCAAACGTAACTAGAGAAGATGGGAGTGAGACTCACACGGGGGCTCCAGAAATGTGTTTAAGGATACACTATGTTTTCGCGTTTTCAAACACTCCACCGGGAGTCTAATTGAGTAGAATGTCACCAGTTGATATTTTGATATTTTGGTATAGAATTAAGGACAACGTTGTTTTACGTCATTTACATACTGCTTTAAAGGCTGAGGTTTTTAACCTGTCGGTTTACCTAAGGTAAGTTCAGGTATGGGGTGGAACCTAAATTATAAAAGTGTGAAGCGCCGAGGGAACCACGCTCGCTTGAGTATACATGTCTATATACATGGGGTGTTAAAATGCTCTCCGCATATTTTTTGTTCCATGATCTAGAAATTTATTTTATTTATATGTACTAGGAAAAACAAATTGTCGATTGTTGAAATGAATTAAAGCATAATTAACCGCTTGCAACATTAGCAAAATATGTCTTGTTTTAAACAAGTTTAAAACGGGATTGACTGAGTATTTTTAGCATTGTTTTATCAACATACGATCATCATACTGAAATCAAATACTAATGCAACATTCATTCAACATACGTTTGTGTAACTTTTACGATGAGCTGGTAAGGTGCATAATAATTCTACCAGCTGCGCATGTACCGGAACTGTCTGTACTTGTTTCTCTTCCGGTATCGGTTCGTAAAATTTCTCAAAGAAATCTGATACTGTAAATCGTTGACACAATATTTAATTTAATTAGATTATCCATTCTCAATTATTCACACATATACATCCTTACATGTTGTAATAAAATGACGCTTTCATGGATGATCGGCGCCTCGTGCTTTTTATAGAGAGGGTTTAATCAGCGCGTTTGGTGTGGTACTTACATGTAAACTAAGAAGGCGTGAATTTTTAATTCAAATCTTTCATTTTTCAAGATTAGAAGATCTAATTTCTATCGACAGTATTTTGTTTAAATTATAATGCCAATAGACATGGCGTTTTATCGTTATAGTATGCATCAAAAGAGAAATTTTATTGAACGATCGACGCGAGCGATAGACATGGTACATATTTAGACGGGACGAGTAAAAAAACAAAGTCAATCTTTTTTTAACATTCAATATGAACCTCATTTCAGCTGATTGACAGGGTTCACTGACCAAGTAAATTTGAAGGCGGTGCTTATTTTCTCGGTCTTTAAAAGAGGCAATATAAACGTTAATCTTAATATGAGTGAAGTTTATGATACTTATCACTCCTATGACGATGTTGAGAGCATTAACGGTTGTAAAGAACGTCATTGGCTAGTATTACCTCATAGCTTGGTTCAATTGTTCAATAAGTTCAATTGTTCCTTCTCCATAACCACTGTTAGTCTCAATAATAGATATTGGGATATGTTTCCGGTTAATTGTAAGGCGAGGAAGCTAACTAATTCGAGATTGCCGGACAATGTTCATTCATGGAGGGAACTATTTGAAAATTATGGTTTTACAAAATTGAAAAAAAGGTTATGAACCTAAGTTATCTTGAATTCTTTAATGTCATTCAGATCAAATCAGATAACCGAAGTTTGAGGATCACATAAACGTTTCAAAACGTAACTATTAAATGAGATGAGTTATAAATATAGTAAATAGACATTCCTTTGGTTATCCTAAAAATAGAAAATAATGGTAAATGAACCATTTAAATATCATATTAGTGTTTCTAAGCCACCAGTATTAAAACAGAATTATGAAGTTCAAGAACGTCAAAGTACATCTGAAACAGCAGCTTATAAACACAAGTTACTAGAGTTATTAAAGGACAATGCCCCCTAAAAATGTTAAATCTTAAGATGAGGGCAAAGGGATGAATCCAATGTACTTAATGAAAAATTAAGAACTTTAGATATATGATATTGTGCGCCATATCTATGCAGGTACAATGTGGGATGGAAAGTTTCTCGGCATTCACAGGATGAATGGCCACATGTAAATTATCCTTAAAGATAGCATAACGGTGCTTAAAGGTAGCTTAAAGACTAACTTTAAGCGACTTTTAAGCCACCTTTAAGGACAACTTATCGGTCCTTAATGTCCAAACTTCTTTAAGCCACCTTTAAGCCACCTTAAGGACATTTTTTTTTCAAATCATAACAGTCTTTATTCAATATTGTGCTTACTTTACCAACAAAAAGTATTAACTTTATTACAATTTAATCAGTTGTGATTAATGAACAAACATATTTAACCTTTATGCAAAGTATTTATTTAAAAAAAGCATAGTCGTGCATCTGGACAAAAGACACACCTGTTGTTTATATCCTGTATATTCTGTGTTAGTTCCAGGGTTTTTTCTGAGGTTTGATAAACAATAGATTTAATTAGATATACGTTAAAAAATGAAAGCATGTCTAGACACACGACGCAGCGATTTTAACAAGAGAAATTGATTCTACATGAACATGTACGGTAGTTAAGTAAAAGGTGTATATTCTGACGCAAGTTTCAATGATTCTAAGACAGACAAATTATTAAAAACGGTTTTTGCTCTAAAAAAAAAAATTAAAAAAATAAAATGCCCAAGATGATGACCTTTGTTTACTACCATCAGCTCACTTCCAGTGCGCCACGAGAGCTCATATCAGATAGAATCTCTGTATCCTATAAATCATTGGCTATTGAATCAATGAAAGGTGTGTTTATTTTTTACTTGAAAAAAAATTCCATCATTCAGTTTGTAACAATCAATCATATCTTATTAGATGTATGCATTTATTTAGAATGAATCACGGTACTTGGTCTTCAGTGAAAGAATATATTATACCTTATTGGAAACTGTTAGGCTAACTATTACTATATAAGTACATAGATTTAAACCGGTTAAATAAACGTTCACCTAAATCATAACTATGAAACGCAAGAAAGAAGATGAAACTATTTTTTTTAAATGCATAGAAACTATTAAGGTAATAGCTCTACGCAATTTACCGGTTTTCATGATCACAGCGCCATTCCAGCACGTAATAAATTTAATAATACTGATTATTGTACATTTACAACAGCTCTAGAATAACAAATTAAATCAGATATCTTTAATTACATATATGATTTCTCTACTATCAATTCTATAACTAACAATATCACCAATTACCGATGACGTATTTACTGCACGTGGCAATTGCAAATGATGTATACATGTGCATATGATATACCGGGCCTGGTATGTGACATATTATATTACCCCTTATAAATATATATAAACCCCCACTTACGATTACTGTCATTAATTAGTCTCTAGATTTTACTCTTACATGCATGAATCTTTGATTTGTAGACGTAACATTTTTAAAACCCATGGTGAGGAAATGATATTTTGAGAATGAATTAAAAATGTAAATAAAATTTGTATTCAGTGGACTTATCGTATACACGTACATACTACGACATCAACACCTTTAGGAACCCTGACGTGCACCTGGGAACAAGACACCCCGTTGTGCATATCTTGTATCTTCTGTGTTGGTCCCAGGGTTTTTCTCAAGTTGAACAAACAAAAGACTTTAATTAGATATACACAAACGAATAAAACCACATCTAGACAGACAAAGCAGCAATATCCCGCCCAATATAACAAAGGCAGTTCAGAGTCTTTTCATCTTTAACATGTATCTAGTAGATCTATAATTAGATCTATAAATAATGAAAATTGAAAAAAAAATGCATATCATAAACTGATTATTAAATTAAATCATGTAATATTCATTCATTTTATATTTTGTTTAATAACCGGATAAACTTTAAAAAAGAGAAGAAAGAAACCCATTGTCGTAGTTAATTTGTGTGAATGCGTATTCTTTTACGAAAACAAATTCTGAATAAAAACGAATTGATATAGATTTGTATTAATAAATTTTGAATCCGGTTCAATGAAAATTATGAATTTAACATCATCTGCCAACCATTGATTGTTTTCGACTAAGTATTATTTAGTCAAATATTAAATATAATTACCAATATGAAAGAGAGAGAGAGAGAGAGAGAGAGAGAGAGAGAGAGAGAGAGAGAGAGAGAGAGAGAGAGTTTTCGTTTATAATAGGAAACATACTTTAATATATTTCATGCGCAGATCTAGAGACAGGGACGGCGCTCGCCGCTACAATGATTGTGAAACAAAAACAATTGAAAACAAATACATTGACCGGAAAAATTCTACAACGGCGATTTGTGTTCATTGGAGCGGTGTTGATAATGGCGATCTATGTTCAATGGAGCAACTAAGTGCTTTTCTGCATGGTGTGTTTTGACTATTAAAACTGTCTGGAACACCCCCCCCCCCCCCCTTGGAAACTATATCATCACTCGGATCACCCCTTTCAACCCTGACAAAAGAGTTCTTGTATTTAATTTAATGTATTTAATATGAAACTGTTCAGCTTGATCAAAGTTGACTTAAAGGGAACTTAAAGAGGGTGTAAAGACAACGTAAAAGGAGCATAAATTCCACTTAAAGATGATTAAAGATGGCTTAACGGTGGCTAAACGGTGGCTTAAAGAAGTTTAGACATTAAGGACCTATAAGCTTTAGCTTAAAGGTGACTCAAAGGTGGTTTAAAGATCGTATATCCTTTAAGCCACCTTTACGCCACCTTTAAGAACTTGCTTAAAAATGGTTGTTTGCCCTGGATTACTGTTTTAGAGGGCACGGTGCAGAAATTTATTTAGAGTTCGAACCCCTCAAGGACAAATAAAATGGTATCAATCATCAAAGGAGCATCGTACTGTTTATATTTACATATTTCCTTTACAAAAGTAATAAATTGAACGTAAAAAGTATAAAAAAAAACTAAAAAAAAAAATAAAAAAAAAAAAAAAACTAAATTATTGTCAATGTACACCATTACGCTAGATAAAAGAAACTGTCAAATCATCTTCTATAGGAATTTGAGTCTGCCATCTGAATGATTATTTCGTACAGTCCGTGATTTTTCTTAGGTCATTAAAGTCATTAAACAATTGATAAAAAGGGCGTGTGGATTTCAGTCCTGTCAGTTTCTACAGAGCTATAAATGTTGTAAATTTCCGTAAGAAGTATAGGGAATCATACTTGGTGGATGTAAAATATTGTAATGTGATCTGATAGTGTTTTATGAAGTCTGATCACGTATTCACCGGAAACTGTGAAAGTGATTAAGTGAGACATTGGGGAGAACTACATTATAGTATACAGGAACCAGACCAAATATTCCCGGGCTGGCACAGAAATCCCTCACATTTATAAGATCGCAGGTTGAATAAATCAAAAGAGTTACGTTGTTATGTTAATACTTTTAGGGGTTTTCCCTGCTGTGTCAGTGCAGCAGAGTGATCCTTATGTGCGCCTCATGGTGGAAAGGAGTAATGCATATAGACATATTTCAACTCCTAAAATATCTACATAAAGGAACCGTAGTAGGAGTGAGGGATTTTCAGTGAGCTTTGTGATGGAGTATACAGATATATTCACTTTCAGTGACCTCGATCCTTGATAAATTGTTAGTGTCTGTTGCAGCGTTGACAGAAGAGTTTCGAATATGATATAAGAACTTAAAAAAATCAATAATTTACCATTTTACATAATCGTAAATTTGCATTTTTTTCTCAACAATATATATTTGAAATGATTGCTGGAATTGTTAAGCTTCAGAAACAAATAAATGTTAGTATTTAAGATATCAATCAATTCCTGAACTACATGTACGCTGAATATACGATGCTATGGTTAATATTAAATATAAGATATCTATACATACATGTATCAGATAGAAAGAAAAAAAGATGGTTTTTCTTTGGAAGCGCATGATTGAAGTATGAGATAAACTATTTCATGAATAGAAGGAAAATAAGGATAGACGTTCCATGACATTTAATTATTTTCTTTGTTTAACTCCTTATAGATTTTGACAAGCTAAACTTGTTCACATTCCAATTGAAAAAAAAGTTCACAAGACAGATACACCACTGTTAAAGTAACTCAGTCCTAAACACAAACTTTAATACACCAAGAGAATGCAACAATGTCATACGCACTACACCTATGTGTAGAGGTACATTATGCTGGTTTTATATCTAACTAGTAATTAGGTATATTCGAACAAGTACACTAATCTTCAAAACTCATCATTCACGAGGAATAAAAAAAGAAACGTTTTGCTTTATATCATATAAAAAAGTGTAACTTGTTGGTCTTTTATATTTAATAACAAAGATTTTTCTCTGGTGGAATAATTGTAGATGTAATTTCCATGTTTTCTTTTTAAATTAACATGAAATGAATTTTCTTATAATCAATGAAATTAGTTATTTTCGTTAGAACGTTGGTGTTATGAAGTGTTCTTGCATGGCATCAATTCGTTACAAGAAATAACGATGTCAACGATTTTAACGAATGATGCTTTTCAAAGTAATTGGTTCCATTTATGTTTGAGTCTATATTACATTTTGCATAACAAACATTCAGGAAAAGGTTTGTATTTTACAATTTAATAATTCACAAATTCACAAATTCACAGTACCGACAAAACATGTTTCAACAGTAAAAGTTTTACACAAAAGGCAGTCGATACTATATTTTATATAAAAAAAAAATAAGCCAGATATATCTTTTTTTTATGAATGGAGAGTCATGATTTTAAATTTGGTTTTAAATTTAATGATTGATATATTTATGTATCAAAAATATGTACTTGATTATGTTGTCGAATTATTATTAGTATAATGAGCTAACTTACCTGAAATTAGCGGACAAATTTCAACGTGACTCGACTTAAAAAAAATTATGCTATTGCTAAAATGGAAAGAAAATACTGAACTAAACGATATACAAGAAATTTTATGTCACCCAAATCAAATTACATAACATAGTCTTGAATAACGATAAGCAATGTCAGCCATAAATATATTTCGTTTTAAATATAAGATGCGTTAATGCAATTACTACCGATATAATCGTTTGTTTATAACGTTTATAAGTATAATAGAATACTAATGTTTGAGGTATTTTATATCAAGGGTTAGTTCTGAACCGATATTAAAATAAATTATGATAAGGTCAAGAATTTTAAACTGCATCGGAAACAACAGCTAACAAACACATGTTAAAGAATACTAGTAGAGGACATTGACACCTCAGACTAAAATTGTTATTGTTAAACCTTTAGATGAGGGGCAATGAAGACTGAAAAGTTCCTTAGGAAAATTAACTTTAGATATATAATGTTTTGCACCTAGTCTCTGCATTTACACTGTGGGATCGAAAGCTGCTCAGAATAGATATTTTAGAGCGCATGGTGCAGAAGTCTCCTACGAGATCGGACCCCTTAAGGACAAAAATGTTATGCAAATTGAGATAAGGACTCACTTGCCACTGCTTTATTCAGTCTGAGCACAAACAGTTAAGGTTTCGCAGCACATTATTCAAGTGGTTGAGACGTTGTAGAGAATTACATTATTTAATCAGGAACCAGACAAAATATTGCCGACTGGCACGGAAATCCCGGGTAAATTTAGGATTTTAACAATTACTACCGGTGAAATAGAGTAAAATAGCTATTTTATTCGACCTGAACATAAAATATCGCACCTATTATATTAAGAAGTGTAACATTTCAGGGGTTTTCCTGTTTTGCCACTGTGGTGGGGTGATCCTGTTGTGCGCCTCACAACGGTCGGGAAACAAACAATTCATATAGACATACATACAGATCTACATAAAAGAGCTCTATTAGAAGAGAGAATATGTTCCACAAGCTTTGTGAAGGAGTATACAGATATATTTACAGGGAGTGAACTGTATCTCGTGAAAGTTGATAGTTCCTGCTGTAGCGTTGAGTATGTCCTTGAAAAAAAATTAAAAATCAATAAAGAAAATTAAAAATATCAATTAAAGAAAAAAGTAACCGTCGGATTAATAGTTGCCGTTGAACATAATCGTTATTGTTTTTTATCAATATATCTTTTTTTAATTGTACAAAAAGAATAGATTAAAGTTGAATTCGTTTTCAACAAGGACCTATATAATATATGCGTTTGATTACAATTAGTATTTTTTTTAATAATTCAAATTCTAGTTTTAGTTTGTTGAACATGAATGCTAATTTTCATTACATAGTCGATTAGGAAGGAGTATAAATGCACTGTCGCAAGAATCTTCGTGCAGTCCCCAATCAATTCAAGATTAGTCTCAATTTAATCATTTTAAACATTATGAACACTGAATGCTGATCTATATCTACATACCTACCCAAAAGAATAAAGTATTTTCTGTTAAAAATATTATTTTATCTGGAACGTTATTTTCTGAATTTGTTCAATTTCACCACTAACCAAAGACACACTATAGTGAGTAACAAACTGTGTGTTTTGCTTAGAAATATCGAATCATTATTACAATGTAAGCATTCATGTGTCAATATTGCCAAATCTTCAAGAAACGTATAAAAATTGTCAAGCATCAAATGTCGTCGTTGTCGTCGCGGCGGTAAAGTTGTTATTATAGTCGATATCCTTCTTGTTGTTATTGATGTCATCGTTTTTGTTTTTGTTATCGTAGTCTCTGATGCTGTCATTGTTGAAGTGGTCGTTGTTGTTGTTAATTCTGTAAAGCAACACGTGTCGTCGTTGTCGTCGCGGAAGGGTTGATATGATCGTAATTCTCGATGATATCCTTGTTGTTGTTGATGTCGTCGTGTTTGTCTGTGTTGTTGTTATCGTTGTCTTAATGTTGTTTTCGTTGTTGTTTTTTGTTGTTGTCGTTGGTGTGGAGCTTGTACAAAACAGTTAGATAAATTCTTTCTATAAGATCAGCAGTTTTCAATTGATCTAAATGCAAACTTGACAGTTTAAACTAGATTTTTCTGAGTAACAAGCCCAATTCAAAATTGATATAACGTGTAATCTACAAAAACATATCTTCAACTGACTGGAACTCTACCAGTGGTTTGTTTCTGTTTTATAGCCACATTTATGATAATAGTGTACTTTGAATACTTAATGTTCATGAAATTACATTAAACAGTATAAAATAATTTGAGCAATAAATAAAAAGGATTCAAAAATCAAGGAATGTTGTAATACGCTAAGTCCTTTTTTTAATTGACAGACATGAAGCGTCACCAACTCTAGGCCCATGAAACATGTTGTGTCTTTAGTTATTTGTCTCTAAACTTTGAGACACGTTTGATGAATATTAATGTTATTCGTCATTTCTAACGCCACTGCGCATGAGTGCACGAAATCCCAGCATTGAAAACAGGATGGAAGAAATTTTGGTTTCTTTTTTAGAATTTAGAATCACGTTTTTTCATGTTTTAAATTTAGTGATTCTAATATCAGATGATAATCAAAGCATTATTATTCCGATATTGATCAATGTAGAACGATATAAATTGTTAATTATGTGTAATAAAGGCGAAACACGATTTTAGTGTCATCGACACGGTAAACGGAGTAAATACCCCCTCCACACCCGAGGGATGCATGTACTGAAAATGTTTATTTATTCTTTATTCAAAAATGTCTTTATCCGAAAATCCTCTTGTGGTTTATAACTTATAGAATAAAGACATGGAACACACGGAACACGAACCTGACTAGCAAAACCCTTACAACTTCATGATGGAAACTTAAGCTCAATTCTGCTTTCATCCTATTTCATCATTCTACATTGTGTCAGATGAAGATCTTCCCTTTATTCCTATCCTTGTTAGTCTGTCTCTTTTTTTTCTTGACGAATCTGTCAAACTTAACGGTCTACCCCTCTTTCTTGTCGTCGCCATTGCTGTTGATAGACCGAGATGGATGTCACGTGACCCATTTAAGGCGGGTTTTTCAAATCTTTTGTATTTTTTTACGGCACGTAAAACATATTTTTTTTTATGATTAAGGTCTTCTGTTTCCAACGGAAGACCTTATACTGATTCTGATGGTAATTCTTCATTATTGTTATTCTTCTTCTAGACGTTTTTTAAACCTCAATAACTTATTTGTTTGTCATCCGATTTAATTCAAATTTTCAGGGTATATTGAAAATGACATCCAGTTTCTAAGGCACAAAAGATTTGAAATCGCAACTTCTGGTTTTTAGTTTTTCCCCTTTTTCTCAAATTTTAGAGGCATTCGTTTCCAGACAAAGGCTCCGAAATGGTCCGTAGGAAATAATTTAAAGTTAAAAATCTTTAATATTGACACATTGAACGTTGTCTTCTGATTTTTGTACTATAGTTTTTATTCCAATTATACCACCCGATTTATTAAATCGAAATCTATGTTTTAAAAATTGCTAAATTTTACTCATGTTTTAGCTTCGTAACCTTTTAGTTTGAAATATTTCCTAAATACATATAGAACAAAAGTTGTGCATAATTTTAAGGGCTTTCATTTGAGACCATACAGAAGGGATTGGTCCCTTAAATAAGGGATCTAGGCGCCTGAAAAGTCTTTTATTTATAACTAAATACGGTAAATATTTCGATAATGCTGTCGCTGGAAAAGTTGTCTTTCATTATCTTATCAATCTAATTGTAATTTAGTATTGTTTGGATATTGCATAATTTGAGAGTTAAAAGCTTCACACGAAAACATGTATACCCATTTTCATTTTGCTAACAGAAAATAACTCCCTGTGCATAATAATGTTTTAAAGTCGCAATCAATACTTTTTTTGTCTTCATTGGAATCTAGAAATTTATCAAAATACGATTTTAGTATTCCGTACTTTTATCAAACTCGTTTTTGGATATGTGATGTTCTTATAAAAAATAAAAACAAATTAGAGAGCGGTTAATTAAATAAAGTTGATAATTGTTTCGTTTTCTTTTATTAATTTAGCAAAAGAAATAAAAACAAAACGATTGAGCATATGTTTATAAGCATATAATAACTGCAACATTTTAGAACGTTAGCTTTGTGTAATGTATTTACGTAACTCAATCCTTGCACTTGGTCGTGGAGAGTTATCGCGCCTTGAACGATTTGTGGTTATTTTGTACAGAGGCTTTGCACGCTTTGACTAACTCTAGGTAGAAGCACGCAAAGTTTATGTGTGTCGTCGTCAGACGTCAATGAAAAAGCACTGTATATGAATTTGCCTCTTTTGTTTTATGAAAAAAAACCTTTAAAGATTTTTATATTTCTGTATTTTCACTTATTTAACATGTACCTGCGATACTCATAAGTGCGATGACAAGCATTAGCACGATCTTTGTTAATGCATTTAAAATTAATATATATAATTAAAATATAAATAAAGACAATCAAGCATAAATTCTGTTACAATCGACCTATAGACCCCTGACTTTTGTGTACATAATTACGTAACTCATCCTTCGAATGTTGGCCAGGGAGATCCATCGCGTGGGAACTGGCGATCTGCAGTCATCTAAATTACATAATCCTAAATAATGCTTAACGCAATGATACAAACATGGATTCATGTAACAAACACCTCATCCCCTCTAAATCTGCACATTTTATATTTTTTACAGAACTTTAATTTCCTGATATATATTTATGATAAAAAGAAAGTGAGCAAAAAACAAAAAACAAACAAAACAAAAACATGGAACGTGCGTCGAATTTACTTTGTGTACATGTTACCCCAAAAATCCGACCGAATATGCCCCTTTGTCACATATATTTGAATTAAACTGAAAATAAAAATCGTAACACCATGATCCTCCGACTATTTAATAAAAGTTTCCCCCGGGATTTTTTTTTCAAAATACATAAGTAAACTTTCTCCGAGAGAATTACTTTTGATCTGATAAAGAAGATAAAACTGACATAAAAATAAGGATTTTACATATTATTGCATCGTCAAGAAAAGTAATATTCATTTCTGTAAATATGGTTATTTAATTTCACGTTACATAGCGGTGTCTCTATGAAATAGCACCATCTGGTGTAAAATTCTCCCGCTGATTTATGATAGCTGATTATTATTTTGAATGTCCAAGTCTACACGTATCATTAGATAATATCAGACGACACACACTTCTCTATAGAATTGTTCAGAGATGCCATCAATTTTGACTTAATTAATAAATTTTGACAGCACGCAACAATTGAAAACCTGCACAAAGTCTTCAAAAATTTAGAAAGATTAAAATGCAGAAGTTTTCTTAAAGAAACGGTTACGTGTTTTGTATGCGGGTTCGTTTTTTAAAAAAAAATTCTTGACATGGATCATGAGTATATAACAATGCTTGCCACCCTTTATAAATTATACTCGCCATTATACCTCTCTTTGTTTAAAGAATTTCTGAAACGATCACACAAACTGTGTGAAAACATGTTTTCATGCAAGCTTTCAATCACAACACTTTTTCATAATGAAAGCAGAACTGAAAGTTTAGTCATTATAATCGTTTGACACCAGATCATATATATTTTCAACTCGCAGCAACAACGGAAGACCTACTCGGGGCTTTGAAACGAGCTCTGCTCTAGTTTCTCGTATCTTTGTTGTACGATTGACTTTGAGCGTGTGAAAGTCCTATCTTTTAATAATGTAATAAAGCAAATAATCAGATCTTACTAACGTTATTCTCTAAAAATACGCCACATATACCTCTGAATTCTGGGGTCTATTTTCTTCTCTTAATTCTTTTAGAAACAAAATGGTAAAAATGTCATACACTGAAAACTAACGAGAGAGAGAGAGAGAGAGAGAGAGAGAGAGAGAGAGAGAGAGAGAGAGAGACTATAGCACTTTTACTGTATTGAGTTGATGTCATATGTAGTCGTCGAAAAGTTTATAATTAAATCTTTGTTAAAACTGGCCGTTGTGATACTGTAAGGGGATTTTATCGTGCTAATGCCTTGAGTTTAATTTCTGACTTAGAACCCCAAACTTTAGAACAGGATAATCTATGAGAGAACGAGAGAAAGAGAGACTGAGAGAGAGAGAGAGAGAGAGAGAGAGAGAGAGAGAGAGAGAGAGAGAGAGAGAGAGAGAGAGATTAAATCAATGTAACCAGGCCATGACAATAAGCCGTGCAATAGAAGATAAAACATGTATGTATAACTAAAAAGAGAAAAATTAAAAGGTTATTTGATTTAACAACATGTAAACTGTCAGTCTGACACCTTGCTCAAGATATTACGTGATGTCTTAATAAGGGTATGTTTGATATTTAGAATATCTAATGAAAATGAAATATACATTAACAATAATACATGCATGAATAAGCAGGATAACTTTTATATTCATCATTTAAGATGAGGTTTTTTTTAAATAAAATTATGACGGATATTCAATATTTTGTAAACTCATTCCTCTATCTTTCTCTCTATACCAATCGCTGAAATCAAAATAAGTAAAGGTTGATAATTGCGACAATCACAGCTTTTGATCTACTGATTTTATGTTTACTATACACAAACACTGCCTCGCTGATCCTTTTGTGAAGTAAAATTCCAAAGATATGTTGATGTCCTAACCGGTTATCCTCCATCTCTATTTCGAATAATCATTATGTTGAGAATTTTTTTGTTGAAAATAAAATTCACCATATATATATATTGATATTACAATTAAATTGAATTTATTGTACAAAATTAAATCAACCCCTTGTATATTGGTATCCGACAACGGTAACATGGCAGATCGATCACGTGTTCTAGAAAATAGTCCATGCTCCACTCGATGTCATACTTAATTAACAAATGTTTATTTTAGAATATAGGAATTCAGAGGTTTTAAATTTAGGTATATGCTCCACTATAATCCTATTTATTTCAAGGTCAAATGAAGAAAAGTCTGAGTATAGCTTTTACTCCGTCACAATTTTCCTATGATACACCTGTGTAGTATATAATATGGATTTTCAGTTATTAATGTGATTATATTGAGCATGAAAACTTAATAGCATATCAAAACTACTGTCATATTAATGTGTTTATTAACTAAGAAACAATAATTAAGTTGTTGACTTGTAATTATTGTCGTTTTGATGACTGGTAGAAAATAATGCAATGACAGCAAGTTGTAGTTGTGAAAACATGCATTGAGGGGATTATTATACCCTTGTGTCTTTTTTCTATGCAAAATTACAAAAAATAAATATTATTTGTTATCTAACCGTGAAGTAGTTTTCCATGCTATTTGCACATGGTTCAAAGTCATCGAAACTATTTACCAGCATCATTAATTTTCTTCGTTACACTCCTGGTGTTATGCAAATCGCTACATTAAATTCAAAGTCTGATAACTCGAATTTGACTACCATACGCAAATTCTGCGTCGCTGATAAATAACGTTTTCTTCGGTATAATGAAATACCTATGTATTGACAATAAATAAGGAAAATAGTTGCAGTCAAAAAAGACAATTAACTTCCTATTGTCCTCATGACCAGTAAGTATGTATACAATATATATCTTATAAATCAATTTAATCGGAATATTAACTCTTCTATCCTTTTTTGTAAAACAAACGTGTAGGAAAGAATTTGTATCATACAATAAATCAATTCATTTAAAAATGTATACCATAGTTGCGTTAACAAAACCCTATCAAAGCTTAAATTTCATGTACCGAAAAAATTATGATTCATCGGAAAAAAATGTCGACAAAAACCATTTTATACTATATTAAACTTATACTCATACAAATATGTCATCATAAAGCTGATTGTGTCTTGATAAAAACGGTATTTTTACATCAAAAATGGCTTCAGCTCAACACGTACCCAGGGCAAAATTAGGGGAAATAACATGTTATTTTTTGAACACTATTAAAAAAGCTTTAGCTATATGCACCATTTTAATCCTATTTATACCTAGTTTTCCTCATTAATAGGTGAGCTTAGATGGTAAAGATAATTAGTCTTAGCCAGTTAAACAACCACATGAGGTTGGGGAAGGCGGTAGTCAGCCAAAGGTTACCTAATGCCACCATATTTTAAGGGTCCCTGTTTATGAACGGGGTTTGTGATTCCTAGAGAATATGTCATTCTCCACTCGGTGCCATACATAATAAACAATAGTTTTGTTTAGAATATAGGAATTCAGAGCTTTAGCTATATGCTCCATTTTAATCCTATTTATATCGAGGTCAAATGAAGAAAAGTCTGAGCATAGCTTTTATTCCTTCGGGATTTATGTTTCACCTGTGTAGTATATACTATGGATTTTCAGTCGCTTATGAGAGTTTCAATAAATTATACCGCTCTGTTCTGTTTGGAATATCATAACGGTAATACATTTATCATAACGATCATAGAAGCCTTCAGTACCGTAATTGTATACTCTTGCGTTATCCATCTAGGACAAATTAAGATGCAATTTCAAGCGAAAATACTGAAACACTTTGAAATAGCCTAAACTGAAAAATGTGCTGAGGTAAAAGCTACGTTTAGAACATGAAATCATGCAAAAAACGAATACGCATATTCCTGATTACTTGGAGATATACTGAAATTTCTTATTCATTTTTTTCAAAGAAACAATAACTAATAACAATTAATTTCAAATGTCTTCTTAGTATACAGTTAAAAAAAGATAAATATTTGTTTTAATAGAATTATGTTATGTACAAAATTAATTGAAATATATGTAGCCATTTTAATTACATGTATCGGCAGAGGACTAGTTGCAATTTTACCATATCATTTCTCCAGAAACTGATAGACCTCCGCTTTCATTTTACTGTTCATAAAAATGTGTGATCTTATATAGTGTGGTTTTAGACAATAGCAAAACAAGAATTGCCAGGTCCTAAAGCCTGATTTTGTGTTTACAAGTATGATTACAAATGGAATGCAGTAAGAAGAAATCAAAACTGATTCTAGTAACTTGAGGTTTATATTTAGTTACAGTCTAAATATTTTTGTACTGCATAGAAAGGACAATCACTTTTAAAGTGTATCCAGACGTCTAGAAATATATACATACATGAAAAAATGACAATAACAAACCGTCAACCATTTTAAAAATCCATAAAACGAAATACAAATTCAAAGCAGAGCAACACGGACCTCCAAAAAGATAGATGTAGGATCAGGTGACTAGGAGGAGTGAGCATCCTCTGCTGACCGGTCACACCCGCCGTGTGCTCTTTGTCGTAATCGGGAAAAAAACCGGAAAAGTCCGTAGACAATTGGGTGATAATTATAATCTAACAATTAGTATGAAAAACGTCAGTCAGCATGCGACCCAGTGGATGATTGTATTTGCCGACAAGTTCGTTGTATCGACCATAGAACGTACGAAAAGATAACTTCAAACGAGCCTGTTGATATTCCTGTTTTATCAACTTGTTTGTCAGTAGCTTGCCTCGCCTAAGAAACTGTTCATACGAAGAGCATGCCCTTGCGTATCGAATTAACTGAGAGACAAAAACACCATATGCAGGTGATGAAGGTATATTGCTACATAAGTAAGGAAAGTTGACTATAGAAAAATTGAAGTCATCGCGTTTGTCATAAAGTTTTGTTGTTAGTGTTTGTTGTTACCATCAATGTTCATTTCCAGTAAAATATCCAAATATGAAACAGATGACGCAGACTCTGTAGTATCTTTTATTTCAAGTTCACTGGGATATATCGAGTCGACGTAAGTATGGAAATCACAATTGTTAATTGATAATACGTCGTCGATATACCTGAATGTTGAGTTGAAGGCCACAGCGAGTGTTTATTTTTTTTCACGTACAAGTTTTTGAATAAGAATACAAAAATAGGTTTGCTAAGAATGGGGCACAATTGGTACCCATGGGAATTCCAACAGATTGTTGGAAGACTTGATTTCCTATCAGAAACTCAAGAATCTTTTTAATGTCAACTTGTAATACATGTAATATATTTTGAATTGAAATAGTTACATATATTTAAATTAACTTTGATCATATTTTGCTCGATTTTATTTTATTTCGTTTCTGTAGGTTTCGTTTCGATTTGGTTTGGTTTCGTTTTGGTTTAGTTTCGTTTTGATTTCGTTCCGGTAGGTTTCGTTTCCTTTCGGTAGGTTTTGATTCGTTTCGGTAGATTTCGTTTCGTTTAATTCTGTATATTTCGTTTCGTTTCATTTCGTATCGTTTCTATTTCTTCGCACTTTACAGTTATCCCGGAATGCAAACAAAATGTTGCGCGAGAAGTGTTATCATTGTGAAGTGTTCTTTGTGATGGTTTTTTTTTTTTTATCTGGGTATAGAATCAGTCAAAATTATTCAGATGTGTGAACCAAAGCATTAAAATATAAAATACCCCCTGTTTTGTTTATTGTTATTGTTCCATCGCGATTTTCTATTATACGCCTGTATAGTATATACTATGGATTTTCGGTCATTAATGTGAGGTTTCGTCGAGATATGTGTATTTATTATAACGATTATCGTGCTATGCAATACCGTAATTTTATATAAATATATATTGAAACTAATATTACAAAACTGTATCAAAATTATAGTTATAATTATGAAACTTGACTGAGTATCAAAATTATATTTGTAATTATAAAGTCTGGACTGCAGTGTGACGTTTTTGCAAACACCGATTTGTACTTCTATTTTATTTTTATTAAAAGGTATGTTTACGGAAATCCCTTTCAATGTACGTGTGATTTACGACAGTTTGTGATGTTTATGCAAAGAAAGGGGATTCTGCCATACAATGAGGAGTATCGTAATGAACCGAGATGCAGTTCCCCTGTCCAGTATAAAAGAATGGAAATCATTAACGTTCCTTATCAGAATATGAGCTGTGACTCAACAACTGGCAAGTACAATATTAGCAGAAATACAAGACTTCAAGATGTATGCAGGAATCAATCGTAAGCTTATTTTTTAAAATATAGATTTCATGAGCTTACTTGTACATGAATTTATTGTAGAACTAGTGGTTACCCTTACAAAAACAAAAGACGACGATACCCTTACACGACAGGTTGACAAGACAACACCGATACTGGGGGACCAGTATACCACAGGTAAAAGCCGACACACCTTAGCTTAAACTCGTACACTAACATCAATTTAGGGTATTTTACATTTGTGTACACTTCATGGTATTTATTGTCATTGTCTTAAAGTACCATCAGCAAAATCATTATCAATGAATTGAGATAAAATTGAATAATATTAAACCTTTGATGGTAATCAAATTGTTATGAAGTATAATAGCGCCAGTGAAAGGTAAAATGTTATTTATGCTAAAAACAGTATCAAATTGTGCTTTTGCTTTATGTATGTTGATTCTAAGAAATTTAGGGCGAGCATTTGAAATCACTATTCGTTTATTTAAAATTCCTGGAGTTACTTTTCACCAGGCTTTTAAGTTCTGCAGGCAGGTATATTATATATTTTATTTATCCTTTATCCAAAACTTTATATTTTGTTGGAACTCGAAAAAAGAACATAAAATTAAAACGTAGCACTTCGTACATGTATTAAATGGTTTACACATGCATGCCATTCTACATTAAAACTCAACAAAACTGTATTCTATATCGTGTCAGTTTGCTCTAAAATTTAAGAAAACACTTTTCGCGCAACATTTTGTTTGCTGAACCGATACAAGAAAATATGTTGAAGACCATAGATGCGTTGCAAAAAGGCAGAAAACAACAAAATCACCGTTGTCAAACAAGTGTATACTCATAAAAAGTTTTTATTATTCTAATGAATCAAGGTAAGAAAATTTATGCAAATTATTATGATTTTGTTTTTACATTTGCATAGGACTTGTTTAAGATGATGTTCAGAAAAGTAATCTTAACGAATGATTTTTTTCTTTTAATCACGAAATATGCAAAATGAACTTTCGCTAAAAAAAAAAAAAAAAAAAAAAAAAATCCATATATACGAACCGTCGGCTTAGATAATTTCCTTTTTGTCTTATAAAGACAGCTCATCCAGAGTATTTATAGGTAAACATATAGGGAACAAATGTTAAAGATAGCAATCCTGCAGTATTGTTTAAAGAAAAAAAATCGTTGGATTCAGTTGTTCTCTCCGCTGGAAAAAGGTTTTTTGTACTAGCGACCTTGAACATCGATGTGATTCCAGAGTTGGTATTTACTAGGTCATTGACCTTGCTTTGGTGTGGGCGGCAGACGAGCAACATCGTTCTACTTTTTCACTCCTGGTAAGCACTCCAAGTATCTTCAAGTACATGTATGTAACATATAACTGGTGTCGTTGGTTATTTTTAGTGCTTTTCTTTCAGATCACTGGTTGTATACTTACATCAAGTAGGACAATGGCGTTGATACAGGCGCGATTATGCCATATCCAGCCAATACTCCATATTAGCCTAATGATCAAATATATCATTTAAAAAAAATGTTAATCAGTGAAGCTTCATATGCATTACAGCTGAATGATTTGATTTATTTGCTTGGTATGATGAGAGAAAAAGGGAGGGAAGACAGATAGATAGATAGATAGATAGATAGATAGATAGATAGATAGATAGAGAGAGATAGATAGATAGATAGATAGATAGATAGATAGATAGATAGATAGATAGATAGATAGATAGATAGATAATTGTTAATTTTATCTAGGAATCACTTTATAATCATGCTTTATTGATCTTTTAACTTTTTTTCTGTTCATCTTTCTAACAGATCCAGTTATGTCAAAAATATATATTTTTTTTACATTTACATTCATTATTACCTCTGACAATTATTGAGCTCTTTGAATTCAGTTACATATTTCTTCATATTAATGATATCTATTGGCAATTGGTTAATCGGAGTTACCTTTTTTTTCAGCACACCATTTTTTTTTCACAACAAATATTCAGCTCGAACAGCAGAGCTGTCCGGACTACTCCTTAACACATTGACACTTGGCAATTGAATAATCAAGTTTCCCTGCAATGCTGCAGCCAACGTTTCCCATTTGTTTTAATTATGATGCATTGAAATATTTGCTTTGCACGCCTCAAATATTAATTCAGTTGTTATACTGCATGTATCTAGTACGTTCCCATGATTAGAGCAAATCTTATTTTTATCTCAATAATTTGTCGAGTTAGTGTTTTATGTTCATTTTGTCCACAATATTGTTTTAAATCATTGGCAATCCATATAAAAGTCATTTTAACATAATTTTTCAATGCTATAAGGGTATCATCATTTCCATAGCAACCAAAAACAATCCGAAAGCTCTTGGGAGAAACTAAACCAGACTGGAAGTGTTCATGATATCCAGCAAAGGCCAGAACTCGTGTCGCTACCAGGGGTCAAGATCGCTACATTGTTCTCAACATATTGAGAGTTAGAGGGAAATCAGACACCCCGACGGCGAGACAAACGAAAGTGTTTATTTTATATAATATGTACATTACATTGGATAAATACATCAAACGTTTGTTCAGTATATATCAATGTCAAAGTATCAAACATATATTTTATATAATGAAAGCAAAAGTTGTCAAAACAAATGTATGTTTAGTTTTAACACAATAATGAATTTACAAATCAAAAACGAAACTTTATATTGGATAAATACTTCAAACTTTGGTTCAGTATATATCAATGTTAAAGTATCAAATATTTATTGTATATAATGAAAGCAAAATTGTCAAAACAAATGTATGTTTAGTTTTAACACAATAATGAATTTACTAATCAAAAACGAAACTTAAAACGCGATTGCTACTTCAAGCATAAGCAATAGTACCCCATACCAAAGAATGCTTCACTTAGTTTCTCAGCTATGTTAAGGGCGTCCATAAAATAATAGCGATATTTATCACATAAAATGTTAGCCTTTGAATAATCTTGATATTCTATTCCAAAAAAATGTTACACAAAGTGATATTTTATAAATATACAAATTAGATAATTTGCTATCGCATGAGCAATCTTTGAGTCTCTTGGGAATACCCTGTCTCATGATACTGCTAAAAATAGATGAACCAGGAATAATAGGAAAAAATACATAGTGCAAGGGCTTAACATAAACAAATATAATTATTTCTGTTTCTCACTTGTAAAATAAACATCTAAAATTTCGAAAAGTGCAGGGAGCTAGAAATATTCAAGTAAGAACAATTATTAAATTCAACATAAACAGTGTATGAACAGAAAATTGCAAGGAGTTCCCACAATTAACGCTTATTTATGTGAAATGCGTAGCTATTTCATACAGCTCCCAGCACATTTTGATATAATGGATATAATGGAAACATATGTAAAATTTCAAGATATTTGATAAAGTGTATGTCCTTGCACTACTGCATTTAATCTGACCCATTTCACTTTCGGCGTCATTTGCGTGAAATTCAAACGCAACACTGACTAAGATCATGATTTTAATTTCAATTTATAAAATAATTAAACGCTGTGGATTGCATTAAAATAATGTTAGAATGTTGTTTCTGTTCACACCAGTCTTAATTACCAAATTGTTGAAATTGAAAAAATTAATTCATCTGTTGCCCTTACCAATAACTATTGATATAAGAGCGGGGGGGGGGGGGGTGGTTAAGTTTACACGTTTATGTTTCATAAAGTTTTATGTTACTCTGCTGGTAAATAAATGAGAAAAACCTTTAATATATGATCAGGGTTACTTGTGATTTTAATTAATATTTTTTGTGATAATAATAAAAAGCAAGGAAAATCAATATTTATCAAGAATGTATTATAATAATCAACTTGACAAATACAATGTACTATAGAGATTGCTTTTCTGTGACAAACTGTTCAACAAGACTAGTGTTTTCTGATTTTCAGTATCATTCATTCATGATGTGGAATTTATGTAAATTGACCATTCTTCTTGCACACTACATGTACTTCTCCTCTGTCTTTTTGATGTAAGGAAGCAGTGCAGTTGATAAGAAAACCAATGCCTGAAATGATGAATATCTATCAATTTCAAATTTAATTTTAATAGATATCAATGAAAGATATTATGATAGGTTACATTATAGTAATATGATTTAAAAAAAACCAAACCAAATATACATGAAGTTAGTGAGTAAAAGAAATATTTATACAGTACCTACTTTTTTATCAACACCAAAATAAATGTCTCCAGTGGACCATTTACGGCTTTAATAACCTTGAAATTGATTAATGTGTTATAATTAGCAAATTATTGTGCTGAAGATAACATGAAAATGGAAAATTACTTTATTATTGTGCATACTAATGGCAGTTTTGATTTCATTAACATTACAGCAGGCATAATTAAATGTTTATTCTTTAAAATGTGTGGAAATTCAGTTCAACACTTTAATTTTGTCTATTCATACATGTCTTCCTAAAAGAAGGCTAAACGAAATAACACATTTCTATTTACATAAACTACAATACAATCATGTCTATATTTAATCCAAATACTCACAGTAATCTTTATAGTGCTAGCACAGTGTTAGGACTTTCCATTGTTTACATTTTCGTTGAACACGGACGAATTGCGAGCTAATATTATTGCGATATTAGAGACCAGTAAAAAGCTACAGTGAGCCTCAATACTCTCTATGATCAAATTAGCGAATCGCAGAACATTTGCTTTGCCTGATCGAGTCACCAAACTGATGTTCAAACACAATATTACATGAAATACAAATGTAAACAAGTAAACAAAATCGAAGTCGAAGAATATATCACTGAAGTCCAAATGTTTATTTTGATCACAGCTGCAAGCTCCGATGTGACGTAGTCAACCTCGACACGTCATCAGACGACTTAGGACTTTCATAATTTCGCGAGATATAAAGAATAGTTGAAGTTTTTATTTCAGTACACCTTTCTTCATACAATCAAACCCAATAATTAATCATTCATGTATATTCATTTTGGTATATGTTTGTTAATTATCGAAATGCAATATCTCGTAAATTCTAATGAATAAGGGGCGGGGCATATGCAAATTTTCCTAAATGACACGTGCTAGAATTCTGATACTTTCCTTAACATAGCTGAGTTACAAGAAAAATGCACAGAAAAAAAATAAGGTAAAGAATATTAGAAATGTAGGAATCAAGTATCATATAATCCCACGCGCTATCTTGCGTAAATTAGAAATGAAACATTCTTCCTTATAGATATTTTGTATGAGCTAAACTATTTATAGTGAAAGTGGTTAACTGTTTTGCAGATATCCGTTGAGATATTAATATAGGTATGAACTTGGCTTTTGCCTTCCAGAATGTGTAATGAATTCACACGTCTTGACATTCTCCTATTTGACTTCAAAGTTTCCGCCGGTATATTATATTACAAACTTTTTTTCATTCAGTCCTGAAAAAGATGTACATAGTTTTTATGTAGAAATGTATTCAATAAAAATGTTAGCTTTATTTATCATAATCAATTATCACGTTTGATATAATAAATAAACTTGATATATTTTTCCTCACTCAAGCATCTGATTTTACCTCCTATCGACTTCCGCAGTCGACAATGACACAATGGTGGCAGGTTCATTTTCTCTCTAACACATAGACGGCACAGATGGACAGAATTGAAATCTTTGATTCGGCCAAACGTAAGCTTGTATATATATCACATATATATTATGTATTATATAGGTATCATTATACCCGCACTTTCTAAAGAAAGTTCTGGGTATATTGTTGTTACCCTGTTCCGTCCGTCCGTCCGTCCGTACGTACGTCTGTCCGTCCGTCTGCCACGTTTTACTTTCTCAAACTGCTCTTACATCTTATAAACCAGCAAACTGAACTCATGGAGTATGATTTGGGGTGTCATGTTGTTTTGTAAAATGGTTTCAAAAATTCTCTGGTAGTCCTGGGGGTAAAAAAAATTGGTAAAAAAAAAATGAGGTTTTTTCACAAAAAACCTTCTTCCTCGAACTCCTTTTACATCTTCAACAGTAGACAAATCATCTCTTGGAATATGTTTTGGGGTGTCTTGAAGATGCGCAATAAGGTTTTGGAAATTTCAATTTTGTCCTGGGGGTCATTAAATGGCTGAAAAATGAGTTGTTTTTTTTTTTTTTATAAAAAGACTGGTTTCAAAAAAAAAATTATTTTTTGCAGTAGCCAAATGATCTTCTAGAATATGGTTCGGGATGTCATGTTGATGTGTAATCATGTTTCAGAATTTTCGTTTTGATCACGTGGGTCTGTAGGCATGACAAAAGGACGGTTTTTTTGCAAAAAAATATGGTTCCCAGAACTCTTCTTACAATATATGCAGTAGCTATGTCATCGCTTGAGATATGATAGGGGCTGTCCTTTAGTGGTGCAATAAGGTTTTAAACATTTTAATTTCATCCAGGGAGTCAAATAGTAGCTGAAAATTGACGTTTATCACTCCTAAAAAAACCTACTTCCTATCCTCCTCTCATGATTTAATGAATAGCCATATCATCTACATGTATAGGGATTTAGCAGCGGCTGAGCCATAGATATGCAATAAGGTTTTGGAAATATACATTTGATTCTGAGAGTCTATACTATCTGCAAAATGATGTTCCGTCCCATAAAAAGAACATTATTCCTGGACCTCCTCTTATCTCTAGTGATTCACACATTTTTACAGTAGCAAAATCATTTCTTGATTGGTATTTTCTGTATGATGTCTCTTTAAGTATGATGTACGTAAAGAGATTTTGGAAATTGTTTTTTAATCTTAAAGATACACAACATGTTATATGGTAATTGTAGAAATTGTAAATTCAGTCAACAAGAACCTTGCTGTAAAAAAGGAAGCAGGGTCAATTAACATTGGGCTAGGGCTAGGAATTACACTACATATGAATAAGATAGATTACCTGATTAGTTCCAACTCTGAAAAGTCACGGGGCACCTCAAAGGGGGCATAACCTATATACATGTACCAATTGATGTGCAATGACACAAGGTTAGGGGTGGGGATCTCAACAGTTATTAAAATGTACTATCATTTCCTATTTCAGAGAGGGGGTGGTGGTTGTTTAAAAACAACTACAGGGGTGGGAGGGGAATAACCCAAGGGGCAGGGGCCAGTTTGTCTTAAATGGATCTTGACATGATCAGCATAATTGGACAGAATGATCACTATAGGGCATCTGCAGAGTGGGGCCTTATATAGTTACAAAATCAATCTACAAAAAATATTGATAATATGTTACACATGTATTTAGAAAAGTCTTTATTTTCAAAATGATTAACAAAGTAATCAGTCAAAATGAGTTATAAATAACCGATTGGCAATTATACACTTGACTGCATGATCCCTAGTATAATATCACATGTATTATTTATATTTAATTATACATGTATGTCAACAATCAGGATTAAAATGCACAAATTTTCATGAATTATAAATCTTGACATACCACATATCTCTTGACAAAAAAGAATAAGCAATTTAAAATCAAAGAAAACTACAGTCATTAACTCTTTTTCTATTATCGGTGTATGATGATGGGGTAGGGGTATAATGGTAAAAAAAAGGCTGCAGCTGATTCATTCTCACTAGAAATGTATATTTAATCCACGCATCCTTGGGATGGGGAACGGTTAAGGCCCCTTCCCATACCTCCATATTACATGTATAACTCATATAAACTTGATATTTAATACCCAAATTTAATCTCAAATGTTACAGGGTCAATATGGAATCAACTCAAAAGTGTAAGTCTTACAAATGAAAAAAAATAACGTTTGCAATTAAAATGACAGAAACTGTAGATAAGCTTATTTAGATAAAGATGATGAGTATAGTATGCTGGCAAAGGGAAATCTCAGTTTAGAAAGTGAAAGTAAAACTGAACTGTTTTGTATACCGGTGCCTCATAATATTGCGCTACTACATCTATTATACTTACCTATATTGGTGAACATCATAATGATAATCCAATTAGCACAATATGAATTCCTTTAGCTGATTCAAGAAACGTTTATTCATGTTAAATAATCCTATTCTGCATATCAAAAAACATATACATGTACACAACGTGAAACCCATCTAATTACCAAAGAGCTGGGTAAAACTACTACCCGCTAATGCAACCTGTACACCTGTGTTGTGTACGTTACTTCAGACAAAGATCGTTTAGTTGTAACATATTGCATGTTTTTTATATAACTTTATTCTTTAAAACCCCTTGCACAATTTTATAAGGTAATTACAGTACCCGAAACGTTATTTTATACAATCATCTCCTATCGTATCGTGTATCAATCCTATCGTATCATGCGTGTATACTGTTCTATCATGTGTTAATCCTATCCTATCGTGTGTTGATCCTATCAGGTTTATCGTTCAATTTTAACAGTTCTACCGTTTATCCTATCGTGTTAATCGTTTCGGGCCTTTTCATAAGCAAGTTTATTTATTTCAAAGTTACAAGTCGTTCAGTGCGCCGAACAATTTATCGAACAAGAAATGTAAAATCATTTCCAGCATTCGATCATAATGATTAAACTAATTTCTTAATTTTTAGATCAAAATTTACCAAGATGGCATGTAAATCATTTATGTAAGCAGTGGAAATGAAAAATTAATGTACACTATCGAAGTTCTTAGGAAAAGGGTAATTTATTTACCTGTATATCGAATATATTAAATCGTACGCGGAGTGTATACCAGCGTAAAAAATAACTTGTATGTAATATAATTCGTTATGTATGCGCTATTTTTTACAGAAACAAAAGTATTTATGATATAATTTATATGTACTTAAAACAGGATTTTTATTTTAATTGAACCCGCTATTTTCCGTGTGATATTTGATCCCGGGCTGAAATGTTCTCGGTGATCGGCTAGGGTGTGCGGAAATGAAAACAATGTTAAAAAATCGTAAGCAGATTTTGTATCTGCGTAAATAATTATTTAATTTGTATTTAATATAATTCGTTTTTAATGCATCATTACTTTATACAGAAACAAAACAATTTATGATATAATTTATATTTATTTAGAACAAGAGTAGAACCCCCCCCCCTTTTTTTCCCTGTGATTCGATCTCGGGCTGAAATGTTCGCGGCGATCGGCTAGGGTGCTCGGTAACGAAAACAATGTTAACAATACAGATAATTCATTGATTTTTGTTATAACTTTTAGCTGGTCAATTTTATAATTCTATAAATAATGCAGCGATGATTAACAACTTGGCATTTGTTGATAACAAGAAATTCCACGTTTATCTTGATTTGCACGTGTTTTTTCTCCAATTCTGCCATTATCAGGTTAATCGTGAAGATCGTTTAACGCAATTATACGTTAATCATGAACATCGTTTATCCTTTCCTATCGTGTATCAATCCTATCCTATCATGCGTGAATCCTATCCTATCGTTTATCTTGTAAAAAATAACGTTGCGGGTACTGTAACCATGTAAAGCACAATTTTCGGCTTTAGGGTGGTATATTGGGACACCCACATATTGTGATTTACTCCTTATTGAACGAAACAAATAAAGTATAAAATGTACTATTTTCCCCCAAAATAATGTTACGTAGATGAAACAGCATAGTGCAATGGGTTAGAGCGTTAACAAAGTGTCTGTAATTAGAAAGTTTGAATCCTGCTGGGGCTTATCTTATTTTTACCTTAATTTTCCAAAAAATTTTAAAAACTTATTTTTTTGGTCAAATGTTCATTTGTAAAAATTTTTAATTCTAAAACGGTGAAAGTAATTTAATTAGAATATAACTACATGTAATATGAATAACGCACTTATATCCACATAAATATTGGCATGTGTTTGATACCACCTTATAGAATCATTAAAGCAGTCCTGCAGTGAAAATCATTGCGCAATATGACATTTATTTTGCACTGTTTACAATATTATTTATTGCAATTACATGTACAGACTTTCATTGTTATCAAAATATTCTGATTAATTTTATATTTATCCATGGGTAGTGGGGGGGGGGGGGGGGTTCAGAGAAATAATTGTGTTTGAATGGGGGGGGGGGGGTTGTAGTCTGATGTTTACTTTTGGTAATCTTAATACATAAATGATTTTTTTGAGGGGGAGGGGGGTCTGGATTTCTCACCCCCACCCTTTCTCTAAATCCACGCACACGATGATGTTGGCACACAAAAGCATATATAAAGCAGGCAACTGCCGGGGGGGGGGGGGCATAATTTAATTTTGTTTGTAATAATTAAATAGACCATACTTTCTATGACATGAAATGTTTAGATTATTGATGAATTTAAAATTCAAAATAAAATTAATGCAAACAGTTCAACCCAAAATTGTACATAAAGGCAATATGTGTATTATGGGATGTGAACTCATCATTTATGAAAATTATCATTTTTAAAAAATACCGGGAATTGCATGTGGCCTCCTTTTTGACTAAACCTCGTACAAGAGAGTGTTATTTAAAGGCACTTGGTGTGGGTATTCCTGTCTAATGACAGCATCTAGTTTTCGTAATAGTAAGATCATATGAAAAGAAATCTTCGTCATGAAGAATGGGCGGAGCGGAGCGAAGCGAAGCGTAGCCCATTCTTCATGACGAAGATTTCTCTTCATATGATATTACTGTCTTAGAACAGAACACAAGCCAATCAAATCAAAGATTTGAGGAAATTAGACCGCCCCTTATTGTGCCCAAACATTGCCGTGCCTTAATTGACATGTATGGAGCCCGGTGTATTTATTTACGTGAAAATCGAACACGCGTATTTTTAACGTGGACTTCAAACCAAGTCATGTTAGAATGAATTTGATTTAAAGGATATTGGTTTCGATGAAATGGGATATTAAGATTGTGTTTAGGTGTTAAATCATTACAGATGATTTAAATATTATACCTTAAATCTGTACAAAGTAACCAAATACATGTAAAAGGCGTTTTCTTTCTTTAATCAATATCAATGCATCGAAAACGATGTCCAAACAGTCTTAAAAACATCTCTGGTATCATATTATTAATTAATATTATTATTAATATTCATGACAACTATGTTTGCGAGAAAAAGAGATGCAGGAAATTTATCATATGAATGAACATAGGAAGGTGACGATAAATGTGTGCAATTTAAAAAGAAAAAGAATTAATTGTGTGAATCTTGCACGAATTCATTGTGATTTATAACACACGTAGCATCTTTTCTATGATGTGGTGTGTGTGTGTGGGGGGGGGGATACATAAAGTCACGCAATGAAGAATTTCCGAAATGCCCCTTTTCAAAGTTTCGACCAATCAAAAACTCTTCAGTATTCGAGAATAAGAAAAATTCTTCACTACGAAGACTGCATTCTTAGCGAGAATTGGGGACATTTGATTGGCTGAATAACTGGGTTATGTTCTAAATCTTGTTTTTCTCAACAACACTGTAAGGGTTTTAAAACCATAAACTCCTTCTTTAATTCTTTTATTCAAACATTCATTTGTTTTGTTTTCTAATCGTTATTTTAATAATAAAGCAACTACTCCTACTGATATTAAACTTATTAAAGTTTAAATTCATATAAATATAGTGGGTATTTTATTTTTAAAACACAAGATGAGTATAGTGTTCCTATGATGTGTTCGATTTGAGAAGCAGTCTTGTTTAAACACTACACAATTATGTAGGCAAAAAGAATTTTTAAAAAAATGTTAGTTACACATTTTATAGATGTGAGATTGATATAATTAGTATAAATCATTCTATTACAACTAAATATTTATTCATACATCTATTTCATTGATTTAAAGTCAACAGTTATATTGAAGTATGATCATGAGAAATACAATGTTCTGTTGCAGGATCAATCGCCTGAGATTGCCACTACCTACAAGATACTCATCAAGGCACAAATATATCGACCATCTGAGCAGTTTAAATGCTTACTGGAACAGGTATGGATCTTTAATACTGTAGTTTTTTTTTTTTTTTTTTTTTTTTACCTTTTGCTTTGTTGTTGGTGCTGTTAATGTTGCTTTGTTTTTAATTGGTTTTGAATTAATAAATCATATCTATTTACAATAAATAATTAGGTTGATAATGTGAGAATATTCTAATTTGTATGTTATTTAATTATTATTAATCTTAAAGCACTTTTAATTGATGTCAATGTAAGTCATTTTCGATTTTCTCGACGAAGTATCTAGTTCCGTTTTACTTTTACAAGTCAAAGTACCAAGAGATATAATCCGTTGTCTATACAAAATGAAAGATGCAGCTCAGTTGCATTGCCAAGACACAATACACACATTATTCCATTATCTATTTACATCTTTATTTATTACAACAGTAGAATACATGTAACACACAATCGTTTCTACTCTGCATAAACAAAATCACATAAACATGACTGGTTTTAAGAAACATTCTCATCTTAATGTGTTTAAGAAAATAGGAATTTTGTCGTGAGGATCAGAAATTTAACGTTCTGGCTAACTATCTAACTTTATCTGCTTTTGTCCGGTATTACATTTTATTTCTTTCAGATTAACCGTAAAACGTTGGATACTTGATTCATCTATTGTTTTATCAAGATTGTTTATCCACTCAAAAACGCTGCAACCAAGCATATCGATATGACTGTTTTAATATATATCAGTTATGTCACAACTGTTTATCTCTAAGCCATTATCTTTATTAATTTATGTTATTTAAATTCCATACTGACACTAATGTTCTGATGTGTTTCACGTAATTAGGTTACCTCATCATTGTCCACTATACTCAGTATTTTATTAAATATAAAGATGTATTAAACATAAAAAAGCAGTATGAGCTGCATCTTTAATATTGGAGACGCTCAGTGTAAAATTGCTATCTTTTTTTCATATGACCTAAAACATAACCTTTTAAAAAAGAATCAAGTATTCTTAGCATGCATGTAATTTTAATTTTATTTATCTTTATTTATTTTGAGACAAAATTTTATTGGTACCCCGAAAAAAAATAATAAACCTATGAACGCTTTTGTTAAACATTAACTCCTTGCTTTTTTATCAGTTGTTTTTTTTTTAATAAAATAAACACTGGCTTTGTGTAGTTGATGAAGACTCCAAAACAACAAAGCTAGCATTGATTTGAAAATGGTCAAAATTCGGTTTACAATGTCGTTAACAGATAAAATGCATCTTAAAAAGATACATGTTAATTACCCTTTGTTCAAGTACATGTGATAATTTCAAAGAAATACTTGTAAATAATTATATATTTATTTTGAAATTACTGCTATGCCAATAGTTTCTTTATTTACTTTGTTTTTATTATCTTATTACAGAATGTTCAACTTACTGTTGTTTGCAAATATATCATAAAGATTTCAATGATTTTTTTAAACCTCTTATTTCTTTGTTTTTATCATTAGATGTTCTTTGTTTTGTTTCTGGGTTATGGTCACAGTTTTAGCTTAACTATTTTATTTTATTTTATTTTCAACATAAGGAAGACTTCATTTTAAATTATTAAGACATTCTCAATACTGTCTTTTCATAAAACGCGAAATACAGGAACTCAGCATTTTGTTCAAAATTCACAAGACGTTGTTTAACGTCATTTACATATTTTGTTTCCATATGTAATGTGTTAGTAAGTTTCATATGGAATTTTAACTCTCAATTTAAAGTAAATTATCCACTTTCTTTCTTTATATGTGAACCGTGCTTATTTTGTTGTTTTCTTTACTCTACAGAATTTGAAAACGAAAACTTTACAAGTTGATTTTGTTTAACTTAATTTTTAATAAGAAATGGAAATAATGTACCTCGCTTGTAACTCGACTTTTAACGTTTAAATAGTAATAAGTCATATATAGGACAAAAATAGTAAATATATTGTAGTTATCATCTGAAATTGTGACCAAATCCTTCTAAGATGTAAAAAAAAAAAATACAGTTGTATATAAACTATTTGTTAAAACTTATCTGAGTTTTTCTGATCAAAATATGGCCGGTGTCTGCTCTTAGGTCAATGCGTTGATTGCTTACATTTAATTCTTACTCTAAGAATTGAATTGAATTTATTTTTGGAGAGTTTTTAGCTTTGTTTAAATGAAGAACCATGCCATTGTTTTAAAGAAAAACAAGAAAATTAGGTTTTCTCTTACTTTGCTAATTCAAACCGTTTTGCAGGTTTCTCTTTAGTCTATTAATCCCATAGTTTAAAGTTTCTGGCTTGGTTATTTAACAAGTAATTTTATGACATTGATTAGGTAAAATGTTGAAATGGCGCTTACGCGTCATCGTTCCCCGGTATTGTAAACTATATACATATAACCAAAGAACAAATTATAATTCGCTCATTTACTCGAGGCGGCGATGCCTTTTTAAAATAAGATTTTGTAAATATATCATTACGAGAAACATATTAGCATTTTAAAGGTGTTATTTCATTAAAAATAAATTGGTTTAGGCCCATATATAATGCAATATATCAATTCTTGTTGGGAAAGAAACCGTTTTTGAAATTTCATTATTTGGGGACTTTATACAATCGTTTTCATATATTTGAATTCCTTAGGGCAGATGTACAAAAATATGGGGGAAACGTGACATTTTTGCGCTTGATCAACAAATTTTCAAAGCGTCTCATGGTAAAAAATGATAACTTTCGAGACAGTCCCCTAAAACGTCGGGGCGGTAAATACATTTTTTTAAAATCTAGATATAATTGCTATAGAAGTAAAACTACATTTAAGGAATTTCATAAAAATATCTAGGGTAGAAATAATTAAAATCGGTCTCATTAATGGTTACCATAAAAAGGTACACTATATCTTGTACGGTGGTAATGGAGGTGTAGATTAATCACCCAAGAAAATCGGAGGGCATCACCTAATGATGATTTTATTTTTCTGGGGGAAGAATCCGTCATATATCCTAAGCATTCATGCTGTTAAAATGAATAGATATACCAAACGACATTCTGGCATTTTAAACATTACGTCGTGTTCTAAATGTTTTTCAACTCTAAAAAAGCAAACAACGTCGTGAAGTTTTGACTTCCTATGTCTTTCTTTTCCTTTTATTCATATATTCAAATCATTTATAACTGAATTGATTTCTGATATAAATAAAAATAATACTTCCAACATTTAAAATTATATCATCTCTGTCTATGTCGTATGCTCATCTCGGCTTTTACATACCAATGAAATGAAAAATGCCGAGACCGCAGAAGTGGTGAAATGTAATATTTATTTCGGAAAACAGGACGGTTTTCACCCTGTTACGTGTCTGTCTAGACCAATCAGATGGCGCGTTGAATAGAATTATTACAATGAGGTACAACAATATTGTTTGTGGTATAAAAGCCAGCATAAAAACCATACAAGTTCGGTTGTACTATATTCATTGGAACAATAATGCGATCAACATAGAATAATATTTAAAAATGGTCTTTGAATGGTATGGAGTTTCCTTTTAATCTAAAGCAGAAGCAATCTTAATAAATATTTCAAAAAACTTGATAAACAATCAAAAATATATAATATCTTCATTTTTGTCAATTGTTTACATCTTGAAAAAAAGTTATTTTATTGGTCAAAACTCGACATTTTTGATCAGGTGAGCGGTATGGCTCATGTGTTTCTTGTCTTCTGATTCTGTACATTTTTAAAGATGAATTATTAAAAGATTGTTTGATTGCAAAATCAAAACATGATTTTAATTATTTTTTTAGACTGCTTTTATTGTAACATTTATATTAATATTAAGGTATTCAATGTATAATAAAGGAATGTTGAACAATTTTTAATCATTTTAAATTAGTAAGATGTGTATTGCTAGATATTAATGGAAGTGAAATGAATCAAATTCACATGACTGAAAACATATATGAAGCCGGTCGTTTTGAACTTCTTAAGACTTATCTTCCCTTAATCAAAATGAGAAAAATTGAATTTTGTCAACATATCTGCGGTTAATGATTTATTTTATTTCATATTTTAAAATAGATATAGTTTATGCATATATTCAGAAAGGAATTTTTTTCAATTTTAAGTTACTTTTACAATGTCTGAATTAAACATGCGTTGGACGTAGACTGCAATGTAAAATTCAAGGTTCAATCAATTGGACAATAATCAACATTTTAAAAATTCCTTCGGTGGAGTATTTTTATTTGATAACAACTTCAAAATGGTTGATATCATGGTTGAGGATATCGGACATTCATTTATTAGGTACAAATTTCGGTCGTTATACATTGAATACATTATCAGCTAGCTATTTGTTTTTCTAGTTGATTGAAAATTAGGCAAAATGAAGTATGAGGATTAGTTTTGCAATAATATACCTTAACTTCTGTTTTGAAAGGTTTTTGTTTATTGTATTGCTGATTACTTATATAATTCTGTTGAATATATTGCATGTAGTTCTTAGATATTTGTTTTTATTTGACAGAATTAATGATATAGAAATTGATTTTGGTTATTGGTGTTTGTTGTTAAAAAAATATACATGACGTTTTGACAATAAACTGTGGCTATATTGATTTCCTGTTTTTGTTTTCAAAAACAAAATACATGACGGAGGAATTATTGATCAGAGCAAACAGTTTTGCAAGTGTCATAGACCGAAACATAAAGTATTGCATCAAATAAAGGAGGAGTCGACAACTATCATAAGGTTGGGCGTGTCATCATTGAACCAAGCAAACCTCGATGACAATACAAATAAAGTGACATTAAAAAATGGTGTTGACACTTCTGCACCCAACTGCATGTCTTATAGGGCATGTGCGTGCCTCTGATGTATCGAGTTTCTTTTGATTCAAACCATGGAAGAAAAATAACATCAAATGTTTCTTTATCTGATTATTCATTTGACCCTCATTAAAATTATGATCATGGGTTTATTTTTATCAAGGATTTATTTTCTTGTAAAAAAAAAATAACGTTGTGTCGAGTTATTCAATAGCTTTAAATTAATTAAGAGAAAAGAATAATTTAATTAGATAGAGCAATCTATAGATAAGTAATTCTTTTCTTTGTTTAATCTATTATCACGTTTAATCGACACTCAGCTGATCTATTGCTGTCCTTGCTAAGCAGTTGTTAAAAATGTCCTCTTCTTTTAAATACCGATAAAACACATTTGGAACAAGCGAACGATTTAAAATTAGTCAATAAAACTCAATAAGTTGTAAAAATTATGTACACCCTTTCGACGGACCGTTTAAATAGTTGAAATTAGTTGCAAAATAAAGTGTGAAATAAGATGCAAAATAAATACAAATAAAATACAATTAAAATTCAAAGTTTTATTTGCAACCTGACTTAAGGAATCAAAACATATTGTAAAGCAAGTAAAACGGATCGATTGAGAACAGAAATCAACTCATTCTTTTTTCTTTTTTTTTCTTCTTTTTTTTCAGTTTTTTTTTTGGTTTTTTTTGTTTTTTTTTTTTTTTGTTTGTTTTTTTTTTTGTTTTGTTTAAAATCATTTTTAAAAAAGCAGTAAGAGTGAACATGAATATTTCAGCCGAACCAAATTAATGTTTAGTATGAATATGGTTCCAATGATTTTCATTAATGATATGAATAACAAATTTCGGTGATCATGCGCAAGATTTTTTTTCACATTCCATAAGTTGATAACGCTAATGAATGAAAAGCATTGCTGGGGTTATTCGGAACGAATTGTTTTTATTCAAGTGGCAGTGAACTACTGAAGAGGGAGTGACACTGTGGAAGATCAAATATCTACTTGACATTTCTAAATACATGTATGACATATTATCAATATTTTTTGTAGATTGATGTTGTAACTATTTAGGGCCCCACTCTGCAGATGCCCTATAGTGATAATTCTGTCCAATTCTGCTGATCATGTCAAGATACATTTAAGACAAATTGGCCCCTGCCCCTTGGTCATTCCCCCACCCCCCGGAGTTGTTTTTAAACAACCACCCCCCACCCCCTCCTCTTAAATAGAAAACATGAATAGTTGAATATTTTTAAAATACCCTCAAAATCATCGAAATCCCCGCTCCTAAACCATATATATTTTTGTTTCTTGAACCATGACCATGTCAAGGCAAATCTTTTTGTGGTATTAGTAGGTCATGGCATCTGGGGGTCACCCTAACCCCACCACACCCTCCCAAAATCAAAAATGATCAAATAACTTTAAAAAAATGCTTGTGATCCCCACCCTTAAAACATATATATTCTTCCTCCTTATGCATCTAATGGTACATTATTTCAATCACAAGAGATAAGAGGAGGTCCAGAAATTAGGTTTTTTTTGGGACGGAACATCATTTTGCAGATAGCATTGACCCTCAGAATCAATTTTATATTTCTAAAACCTTATTGCAAATCTATAGCTCAGCCTCTGTTATATACCTATAAATGATGTGGCTATTCATTAAATCATGAGAGGAGTTCTGGGAAGTAGGTTTTTTCAGGAGTGATAAATGTCAATTTTCAGTTTCTATTTGACTCCCTGGATGAAATTTAAATTTTTTAAACCTTATTGCATGACTATATGACAGTCCCTATCATACCCCAAGATATGATGTGGCTATTCATCAAATCATGAGAGGAGTTCTGGGAAGTAGGTTTTTTAAGAGTGATAAACGTCAATTTTCAGCTACTATTTGACTCCCTGGATGAAATTTAAATTTTTAAAACCTTATTGCACATCTATAGGACAGTCCCTATCATATCTCAAGAGATGACATAGCTACTGCATAAATTGTAAGAGGAGTTCTGGGAACCATATTTTTCTTGCAAAAAACGTCATTTTTTGATGCCCACAGACCCCGGTGATGAAAACAAAAATTTTGAAACATGATCACACGTCAACATGACACCCCAAAGCATATCCTATTAGATCATTAGGCTACTGCAAAAAGAAATTGACGTTTTTTGAAACCAGACTTTTTGTAAAAAAAAAAAAAAAAAAACGTCAATTTTCAGCTACTATTTGACTCCCTGGATGAAATTTAAATTTTTAAAACCTTATTGCACATCTATAGGACAGTCCCTATCATATCTCAAAAGATGACATAGCTACTGCATAAATTGTAAGAGGAGTTCTGGGAACCATATTTTTCTTGCAAAAAACGTCATATTTTGATGCCCACAGACCCCCGTGATGAAAACAAAAATTTTGAAACATGATCACACGTCAACATGACACCCCAAAGCATATCCTATTAGATCATTAGGCTACTGCAAAAAGAAATTGACGTTTTTTTAAACCAGACTTTTTGTAAAAAAAAAAAAAAACGTCATTTCCGAAACCTTATTGCGCATCTATAGGACACCCCAAAATATATTCCAAGAAATGATTTGTCTACTGTTGAAAATGTAAAAGGAGTTCGAGGAAGAAGGTTTTTTGTCAAAAAACGTCATTTTTTACCATTTATTTGACCCCCAGGACTACCGGAGAATTTTTGAAACCTTTTTACAAAACAACATGACACCCCAAATCATACTCCAAGAGTTCAGTTGGCTGGATGTAAGAGCAGTTTGAGAAAGTAAAACGTGACAGACGGACGGACGGACGGACGGACAGACGGAACAGGGTAACAACAATATACCCGAACTTTCTTTAGAAAGTGTGGGTATAATAAGCATTCAATTGCATTTTGCATGCTATTAAAAGACAAAATCAAAATATCTAACAGCTAATTTGCACTCTGAATTTTTTGGCATGAACAAGTTTAAATGCAAATAAAGAAGAAATGTTATATCAAGGAAAATTATCTAAAACTGAGAAACGTCGCGTATGTCCATGATATATCTCAAAAAATTTATGAGAAGAATTAATGCATTTTCAATTTATGTATATGTACAGCTAGGTACACACATCCTATTTCATTCATTCAGAATTCAATTATTTCAGTACATGCTTAGATGGTGGTATATTATTAATATGTAAAGAATGGATTAAAACAAATATCTATATACATGTATAAGGTAAATTTTGATATTATATAAATATATCAGGTAAATATTATCATTTAATTAAAGCTGAATATAATTAGCTAAGTTGTCGTATTGTTAAACTTTTAAAGAAATCTGTCACTTTACATGACATTTGAAAATGTTTGATTAACTGGTTAAACAAGATAATTTTACAATTTTTGTCATCTTTGGATTAAATTTGTGTCCTAAGATGGGCAGTACAACGTTACTAATAAACGATCATTCTAATTTATCGAATAAAAACCAAACAGAGGGGATCAACTCTCAATAGTTCCAATGTCCATAGAATCTTGATCAGAAAAGGGAATAAATGCATTGTACGAAATTTTGAAAAAAGTGTCATCTAGATTTGTTTGATAACTAAAGATTATACCATCCATTATTTTAAATGGTTCTGAACTATGGGGATTTTCAAATAACGCTATCATAGCTAGAGTTCTACTGAAATTTGTTAACTTCTTCTTCATCTAAAACAATTCACTCCAGATTTTATGGTATAAGGTGAACTTTGCATTTGGGGGGGGGGGGGTATTTGGGGCCTGCCCCCCCCCCCCCCTTTTCTCGCATCAAACATATACTTAAATTTACATTTAAAAAAGTGAATTATCATGGCAGTGCCCCCCCCCCCCCCCCCCACTTTTTGGGGAGCATGTAAAAAATTGATTCGAAAGGAAGGAAATTAACACTGAAATTAAAGTTATAGGTACACTACGCTATATCCTCCCTCCCTCTCTCTCTCTCTCTCTCTCTCTCTCTCTCTCTCTCTCTCTCTCTCTCTCTCTCTCTCTCTCTCTCTCTCTCTCTCTCTCCCCACGGATTATATTGATTAAATGTAAGGTAAGAATTTCTTCACATCAATTATGACATTCCCTGTGTATTATTGTTAGTATACACACCGACAGTAGCTCTCGTGTATACAGGGCCAGTTAAATGACAGCAGGTGTAATAAAGCTTCCCAATATGTATTAGGGGCATCCAAAACTGGAGAGGGGAAGGGATATACGATACACCTTGTTGTTAATTGGTGATACCCCCTCTCTCTCTCTCTCTCTCTCTCTCTCTCTCTCTCTCTCTCTCTCTCTCTCTCTCTCTCTCTCTCTCTGTTAAACTGAACTTATCACTGTGCTTTGTAAATAACGACAGAATACTTCCTAATTACAGTTTATATACATACATACAGACACACATTGCTGACATTTGAAACTTGAAAAATACAGCAAACCTGTTTTTTTTTTCATTTCCATATTTAGATGGATAGTACAGTCATATATGTGATGTATTCCTATCACTTGAATGTGTTGTCCTTATATTATAGAAACTAAATACTCGTTATCACTATATTTAAGGAAACAATCAATAATTTGTTAGATAGTCAGATACATGTAACTATATTGAATTTTGTCATCCACTGCGTTCTTTGTCACCATCCCACCCACCCCTTCCTCCCGAGAATACACATCGCACCATATATCGTTAAATACACGGCTTGGGAGAGGGTTAATTGCTTTTCGGTGAAATTGTTCAGATAGCTTGCCCCTTTGTCAACTACAGCCCCCATCCAATACACTTTCCCCTTCCCCATCCCAAACAACATCGTCTCCTCTAAATTCTCAAATACATGCATCAAGTACCGGAAAATAATGTCAATTGGTCACAATCAAAATGTACCTATTAATCGATAATAATTAAACTTTAATTCTAAAAATATATTAACCTAAATATCAAGATTTAAAGCTGCATTTTCAAAGATTGAATCTGTATTCAAGGATTTCATGTATAACGGGTTGATGGAATAATATTTACAGAGAGGTGCTGGACTAGTGCAATTTTTCGAAAACGTTATAATTTTATGTGGATATATGTGGTGCGCTGGTCAATGTAGAAATGCTAAAACGTTCCAATTTAAGAACGTCTGCTTTCCCTGAGCCATTAACAACTAATGCAAGTGCGTTTATCTATAAATAACAATTCTGTTCATGTCGCTATAATTTCTATAACTCACAATTAAAAAATTAGTTCAATAATCAGACGATAGAAAACGATATTCCATGTTAGATTAACGATAACCAAAACTACATAGTAATAGATGCAAGATCTCTCATGATATTTGTGATAGAATATAATTTTTATCAAACGACCTCTAATCACATCTTTAATCTCATTTTAATGGACTTTTCCGCGATTAAAAAGGAAATCATAGCTCGTCCGTCAGTCCTACATTAAAAGATGAACAAAAAATGACTTTAAATTGCTAAAATTCGTCAAGTCAAATTCAGTTTCGACTCTGGTTTGAAATCATTTTGTTTATCACACGGTCTCGTTACATTTAAAAAGATCAGTTATTTCATTCAAGATAACAAGCAGAATCGTCATTAAATCATGTTTCGTAGCAAATTAAGTTATAAATAATACAGTTTATATTTATCTATAAGTATAGAATGGCAATTTTGAATTTGCCAACAATGTGAATGCAAATTAATACTCATGTACATCGTCAATTACCTGTAAATTGTATATATGACACTTTTATTTTATATTTGGTATAACTACCTAAAAGTCTTTTAGGTAGTTATACTAAATATATAATGAAAGTATTCACTTAAAATCAGTTTATTGTGGTTCATTGTGGTATCATTGTGGTTAAAAGACGCGCCCAAAAAAATTGATTAACAATGGTATATATTTACATTCCACATATTTTTTTGCTTGTAAAGTGTGTTGAAAGCTACGGCAATTATAACACTGTAATACACACATGGTACTCAAAGGTTAAAATGACGAGTTTTATTATGACGTCACAAAAGTTGAACGCTGCAAACTGCAACGTCACAAGCGAAAATCAAAGTTCACGCTTGTGGCTGTTACAGTGGCTCTTCCATTAATATGAACTTACCCGTAGGATAAAATAGGAATTTTAAGGTATAAATCACATTTCCACACAAGGCAAGAAGTTAAAAAAATGTAAATATAAGCATTAAATCATGATTTAACGCGCGCTATTCAGTTGTATGCACACACCGCTGCAGTTATGAGACTGTATCTTTCAAAAAATCATGATTCAATGCTATAATACACATTTTTGATACTTTAGCAAATTAAGCTAATAACTCTAGCAGAGATATAGATAATATATTATTTACGTCTCTGACTCTATACAATTTATCATTGGCAAATCTGAATTATGCTCACCATATTATACAAAACTCTTAACTTAATATGATTCATAAAAAATTGGTCATGAATTTCGGATAGAATTGATGAAGATTTAAGACACTTACATGTATAACTAGATGCTGTCATTAGACAGTAATACCCGCACCAAGTGGTTGCCTCTAAATAACATTCTCTTGTACCGGTTTTAGTCAAAAAGAAGGTCACATGCAATTTCCGGTACTTTTTAAAAATTATGATTTTTATAAATGATGAGATCACATCCCATAATAAATATATTACTTTAATGTACAATTTGAATTTTAAATTAATAAAAAATATAAACATTTCATGTCATAGAAAGTATGGTCTATATAATTATTACAAACAAAATTAAAACATGCCCATGCCCATGCCCCCCCCCCCCCCCCCCCCCCCCGGCTGTTGCCTGCTTTATTTATGCTTTTGTGTGCCAACATCATCGTGTGCGTGGATTTAGAGAAAGGGTGGGGGTGAGAAGTCCAGACCCCCCCCCCCCCAAAAAAAGAATCATTTATGAAGTAAAATTACCAAAACTAAACCTCGGGTTACAATCCCCCCCCCCCCCCCCGGCAAACACAATTATTACTCTGAACCCCCCCCCCCCACCCCCCACCCATGGATACCTGGTAAATAAAAATCAGAATATTTTAATAACAATGAAAGCATGTACATCTAATTGCAATAAAGAATATTGCAAACAGTGCAAAATAAATGTCATATTGTTCAATGATTTTCACTGCAGGACTGCTTTAACGATTTTAAAAGGTGGTATCAGACACATGTCGATATTTATGTGGATAAAAGTGTGTTATTGTATATGATATGTAGTTATATGCTAAAATAACTTTCACTGTTTTAGAATTAAAAAAAATTACAATGCATATTTGGGCAAAAAAATAAGTTTTATTTTTTTTTTGAAACTTAAGGTAAAAATAAGATAAGCCCCAGCAGGATTCAAACTCTCTACTTACAGACACATTGTAAATGCTCTAACCCATTGCACTATGCTGTTAGGTAACATTATTTTGGGGGAAAATATTATAATTTATACTTTATTTTTTTCGTTCAATAAGGAGTACATCACACTATGTGGGTGTCCCATACCACCTTAAAGCTGAAAATTGTGCTTTACATGATTAATTACCTAATAAAATTGTGCAAGGGGTTTTAAAGAATAAAGTTGTGAAAATACATGCAATATGTTACAAGTAAATGATCTTTGTCCGAAGTTACGTATACAACACAGGTCTACAGGTTGCATTAACAGGAACTAGTTTTACCCAGCTCTTTGGTTAGATGGGTTTCACGTGGTGTACATGCATCTGTGTTTTCGATGTGCAGAATAGGAGTAATTATCATGAATAAATGTTTCTTTTGTGGTGATCAGCTAAAGGAATTCATATTGTGCTCTAATTGGATTATCATTATGATGTTGACCAATATAGGTAAGTATATACATGTAGTGGCGCAATATTATGAGACACCGGTATACAAAACGTACAGTTAAGTTTTACTTTCACTTTCTAAAATTTGATCTCCCTTTGCCAGCATACTGTATCATACTGTAACATTTTGTATTAAATTTGGGTATTAAATATCATGTTTATAAGAGTTATAATAGGGAGGAAGGGGAAGGGGCCTTAACCGTTCCCAATCCCCAGGATGTGTGGATTAGGTATACATTTCTAGTGAGAATGAAGGCATGCTGCAGCTTTTTTCCCCCCATTAAACTCCCTTCCCCATCATCATGCACCAGTAATAGAAAAAGAGTTAATGACTGTAATTTTCTTTTATTTTGATTATTCTTTTTCGTCAAGAGATATGTGGTATGTCAAGATTTATGACTCATGAAAATTTGTGCATTTTAATCCTGACTGTTAACAAATACATAAATGTATAATTATATATTATAAAGAAAAATACATGAGATATAGTACTAGGGATGCCAATCAATTGCAGAATTGCCAATCGGTTATTTATAACTCATTTTGATTGATTAATTAGTTAATCATTATGAAAATATAGACATTTCTAAATACATGTATAACATATTATCAATATTTTTTGAAGATTGATTTTGTACCTATTAACAACTTATTTAGGGCTCCACTCTGCAGATGCCTTATAGTTATCATTCTGTCTAATTCCGCTGATCATGTCAAGATATATTTAAGACAAATTGGCCCTTGCCCCTTGGGTCATTCCCCCTAACCCCACCCCCCCCCCCCCCAAGAGTTGCTTTTAAACCATCACCACCCCCCTCCTCTGAAATAGGGAATGATAATACATTTTAATAATTGTTGAGATCCCCACTCCTAAACCATATTCATTCTTGCTCCTTGTGTCATTGCACATCAATTGGTACATGTATATAGGTTATACCCCCTTTGAGATGCCCAGTGACTTTCCAGAGTTAGAACTAATCAAGTAACCTATCTTATTCATATGTAGTGTAATTCCTAGCCCTAGCCCAGTGATGACCCCAGTGCTTTGTTTTTTACAGCAAGGTTTTTGTTGACTGACTTTATAATTTCCACAATTATATATAAGATTTTGTTTATCTTTAAGATTAAAAATGTAATTCCCAAAATCTCTTTATGTACATCTGACATCATACAGAAAAAACCAATCAAGTAATGATTTTGCTACTGTACAAATGTGAGAAGAGACTCTGAATCTCCCCACCCACCTGTTCCCTGAAAACATGAATAGTCGAATATTTTTAAAATGTCCTCAAAATCATCAAAATCCCCGCTCCTAATCCATACATATTTTGTTTCTTGAACCATGACCATGTCAAGGCAAATCTTTTTGTGGTATTAGTAGGTCATGGCATCTGGGGGTCACCCTAACCCCACCACACCCTCCCAAACTAAAAAATGATCAAAGAACTTGAAAACAATGCTTGTGATCCCCACCCCTAAAGCATATATATTCTTCCTCCTTATGCATCTTATGATACGTTATTTCAATCACAAGAGATAAGAGGAGGTCCAGGAATTCGGTTTTTTATGGGACGGAACATCATTTTGCAGATAGCATTGACCCTCACAATCAAATTTATATTTCTAAAACCTTATTGCATATCTATAGCTCAGCCCCTATTATATCCCTATAAATGATGTGGCTATTCATTAAATCATGAGAGGAGTTCTGGGAAGTAGGTTTTTTCAGGAGTGATAAATGTCAATTTTCAGCTACTATTTGACTCCCTGGATGAAATTTAAATTTTTTAAACCTTATTGCATGGCTATATGACAGCCCCTATCATACCCCAAGATATGATGTGGCTATTCATTAAATCATGAGAGGAGTTCTGGGGAGTAGGTTTTTTTTAGGAGCGATAAACGTCAATTTTCAGCTACTGTTTGACTCCCTGGATGAAATTTAAATTTTTAAAACCTTATTGCACATCTATAGGACAGTCCCTATCATATCTCAAGAGATGACATAGTTACTGCATAAATTGTAAGAAGAGTTCTGGGAACCATAATATTTTGGCAAAAAAACGTCATTTTTTATGCCCACAGACCCCCGTGATGAAAACAAGAATTCTGAAACATGATTACACGTCAACATGACACCCCGAAGCATATCCTATAAGATCACTAGGCTACTGCAAAAAGAAATTGACGTTTTTTGAAACCAGACTTTTTGTAAAAAAAAAAAACCCGTCATTTTTCAGCCATTTAATGACCCCTAGGACAAAATTGAAATTTCCGAAACCTTATTGCGCATCTATAGGACACCCCAAAACATATTCCAAGAGATGATTTGTCTACTGTTGAAAATGTAAAAGGAGTTCGAGGAAGAAGGTTTTTTGTCAAAAAACGTCATTTTTTACCATTTATTTGACCCCAGGACTACCAGAGAATTTTTGAAACCTTTTTGCAAAACAACATGACACCCCAAATCATACCCCAAGAGTTCAGTTTGCTGGTTTATAAGATATAAGAGCAGTTTGAGAAAGTGAAACGTGACAGACGGACGGACGGACGGACGGGCTGACAGACGGAACAGGGTAACAACAATATACCCGAACTTTCTTTAGAAAATGCGGGTATAATTAAAGATAAAGTTCTTTAAAATGTTGTAGATAACTGCAATTACAATTATTGACGATATCAAAGAAATGTAGCGACAACTTTTCTCCAAATATACCACGAAGGTCATCAGTTAAAATCATCAGATGGAAACCCATATCAACTTCGCACTGATCATAACTAAAGAACGTAAAATTGTAATATTTAATAACCATGTTAATATCACGTCTTAATTTCAGTCACGAGTCAATGCAGCTGTTCCAATGACATCCCAAACACAGTTTGCACTGCGCGTGCTCATAAAAAAAATATGATTTACAGTCAAGTCGTACAAAGACCAACTCGTATACAGGTCAACTCCTATACAAAAATTCCCGTATAAAAAAACCAAAGTCAACTCGTATACAAACAATTCACGTATACAGAACCGAAAGTCATCTCGTATACAACACTCTGTTCATGTATACTATTACAAATTGTTTTATACAAAAAAATAAAATTCAACTCGTATACAACATATTTTTGAGTCATTATCTACATATTAAAGACGGATTTAACGATAGCCTATTTACAGAAAAATATATACTTATCAACGTTTTAGCAATGAAAATCAAACTTTTCAGTAATATATTATAATATCTTCTAGGCAAATTATCTGTTGTAAATATATGTGTTTATTTATAATTATATATTTAATATATGACAAAAATAGTATTTGCATGATTATGCTTATGATGTAAAATGGTAATATAATGTTTTAAGCAGCAATCATTTAGAGCTTCATAATGAAAAACATATTTTTTACACATAAATGCATTTTATATTACTATAATTAAGTGCTGTATCATTTTGAAAGAAGTTTTGGAATTGGCATATCAAAGCGGAAAGTTGGAGATATTTTTTTCAAACAATCTAATTAAGAATACCTTAATAAGCCTTTGACAGGTCATTGGTTTAAAGAAACAAGAAACGCCGCGCTTGTTGTTTTAGCAATTGATATTGCACGATGTGTAGAAATAATTGCAGAATAATGATAATAATTGAATTAGTACAATTAAATATCGTAAAAAAAAAAATTGGTAATTTCTCATATAAACTCAGTTTAATTTTGTGTTATCAGAATTGATAAATATCGTTTTATATTTCATGTATACCAGTTGACTTTCATTTCTTTGTACATGTATATAACATTTTGTAATGATGTAAGATTTTTGTATACATGTACGAGCTGACTTTCGATTATGTATACGGGAATTTTTTGTATACGAGTTGACTTTTGGTTTGACTGGTCTATCTTTTGGTTTTTTATACGGGAATTTTTGCATACGAGTTGAACTGTATACGAGTTGGTCTTTGTACGACTTATAATATAAATTGATTGGTACATGATATAATGTATAATCCAAATTCTGCTGTAAAATCTTGTAAACATGTATCAAGTTGTCACCTTCGTAGTTTAAAGAAAATAGCTAAACAGTTTGCATTGATTATGATAACAAATTATTTCTTATTTGACTATGTTCTTAGTTACATCCTCAAAGAAAAAAACACGTGTTTATACTAGTTTAGAGATAGGTAGATAGATAGATAGATAGATAGATAGATAGATAGATAGATAGATAGATAGATAGATAGATAGATAGATAGATAGTGAAGATAGATAGATAGATAGATAGATAGATAGATAGATGATAGATAGATAGATAGATAGATAGATAGATAGATAGATAGATAGATAGATAGATAGATAGATAGATAGATGATAGATAGATAGATAGATAGATAGATAGATAGATAGATAGATAGATAGATAGATAGATAGATAGATAGATAGATAGATAGTGAAGATAGATAGATAGATAGATAGATAGATAGATAGATAGATAGATAGATAGATAGATAGATAGATAGATAGATAGATAGATAGATAGATAGATAGATAGATAGATAGATAGATAGATAGATAGATAGATAGATAGATAGATAGATAGATAGATGATAGATAGATAGATAGATAGATAGATAGATAGATAGATAGATAGATAGATAGATAGATAGATAGATAGATAGATAGATAGATAGATAGATAGATAGTGAAGATAGATGGATAGATAGATAGATAGATAGATAGATAGATAGATAGATAGATAGATAGATAGATAGATAGATAGATAGATAGATAGATAGATAGATAGATAGATAAGCTATGTTTAGAGTCAGCATGTAGACAAAACACAACCCAAGCTTTAATCAGATTTCGACTGACATTATTATAATTAATATACGAAATAATTAACAGTACAACACATTTATATTGTAAAAAGTTGGTTGGCATTTAATATATATTTTCAGGTAAAGAATTGCATATCTAAAAGACATTTTATCATATGAAGACGTGTACATTTTTGCTTTTTTGAAACTCACTAAGTCAGAAAGACATGTAGGAATAGGGTATAATTTTAAAACATTCAATAACACGCACAATACCGGTGTTACTTAACGTTACGCTTATAACGTCAAATGACACACAAACGCAACGTCGCATTTTAAAGAAATTCAACTTCCTATCTCCTATATCTTCTTTGCGCTCTAATTTTACATACAAGCAAGTTATAAATTTACATAAACATTGTACATTGTATATATGATCGTTAATGTATACGAAATTAGATCACAATATGTCTTCAACTCGACCGGTATGTAAGAAATGAAAGTAACAAATGTAAAAAGTGTATATCTTCAACTCAATCATTGTTTATATATAAAATTTAAAAAAGCATTGCAGATTTGAATGTGATTTTCTAAGTAAATTTCAAGCTACATGTATATGTATTAACACATGTATATGTATTAATTTAATCAGCGAATTCAAAACATTAATCCACAATCGATATTGCACAGTTATCCTAATACAACTAAATGTACAGTTATTTTGATTATAGAATTATACAATCATGAATAATTACACACTGGCCATATTCTATTTACTAGGTTTTACAATGTTTAAAGTACGTGTATTTGATCATGTACACTTTATAAACAATATTTGTATAGAATATCACATTGCTTTTATTCCAGCTTCATATCTTGATTTTTAAGACAAAATAATGTCGTTAATTGCATGCAATATGTTTAAACGAACACATTCGTCCAATACAATATTGGTCCTAGCATCTATTCCAGAAGTGCACTTGCTGGCACTACGGCTTTTCTCTTGGGTATAAGTTTATATGGCAGGGGAGTCTTGTTATTAATATTGTCATAATATAGTCCTGTAATGACCTTAATACCAGCTGGAAGAATTGAGCCCCATGCGTCGCTGTTTTCGCTGTTTAAAGTTTGAACTGTTTCCTGAACTTTTAACAAACAATACTAGTCATGGTGTGGGTCATCCGCATATACAGCAATTACCTGACCCTTGGGTACAAGTTCAGACAAGGGCGCCTCTTCGTCATCTTGTTCCACCTCGATTGTGTTACATGTATTTATCTCCTTGATCATTTCATGATGTTGAACTTATCCAGTTCTTTGAACATTTACGCATTCGTGATAAATCTGCGTATGGGGCGATGAATTGTCAACGATGACTTGATGAACAGATCTGATGTTTGAAATTGGTTTGAAACTTAAATTGCCTTCTCTTGGGATGAAATCAAGAAGACGGAAAAGCCGTCTCCGTCAAACAGATTTTGTCAGCGTCAAATTCAAAACCGCAAATTTTGTATAAATCCCGCGCATTTTGTATATGGGCTTGTCCAGTGTCCACGCAAAACTGCCAGATTTGCCTGTCTTTTTAAGAGTCCTCCAGTAGCATACTGAGGTCCTTCATTATAAATACATGTAATGAAGTCAATAATTTTAAATGAAACAAAGATGCTCATATAGTTATAAACAAATGACACCTCAACAAAACATGAATTGATTACTAAATGCACTCTTTACTTCTTTATCATGTCAAAATGTAAGTAGTGATCAACAAGTGGCATAATTAATTAATGTATAAAACTATAGCTACCATATACAAGTTTAAAGTACTTAGTTCGATCTCCAAAAAATCAAAACCTTTGATATCAAAAAAATCAAAATAATTTCTGGAAAAATGTTTGAAACCGAAATCCCGACTTGAGTTGCTGATATCTCCAAAGAAATCTCGACTCTTATTTTGGGCTGCACGTAAACTCGTGCATAGCGTGAACAGGGTAGGAGATGGATGTCAAGTACTCGGATATTGGTTTACGAAACGCTTTCTGCACACTGTCGCTTCATGCATTTCAACGAAAGTCCATACATGATTTTAAGTCATTCTTTATTTCAGTATGACATCTACAACAACATGTATTTATGTCCCCTGGCCGGGCTAAACTTCAGTTTGGGTTTTCTCTAAAATATACACTGCGTGGCTCGCGTATGTTTTGGGTCCTTTTCGTTCTCGCGTGATATCTGTTTTATTTCCGGTCGGTCGGGAGATATATACCTGGACGCAGCTAAAACTCGTTCGCAAGTCGTTTAGCTTCCGTTGAAATCGCGTCAGTCCGGGTAAACCAAGTTTTTTAGCTAGATTTTTTCGACATCCTTTGGGTCACTTGTTTACCACTTATATAGGCATAGATGTAACCGAGTCTTTTTATCTTTTCATTTTGCAGCTGTCTATTGTTGTTTTTTAATCTTCCAAACCGCTTTTTCTGTTGATTTTTTATTTTGTTCGTCTGGTGATAATACGTCATCAGTATCAATAAAAATTTTTGTCAGTGGGGATTTTGAATTCTTTAAATGTGACGGGTTCTTCCATCATAGGAACAGAATATAAATAACCCAAGTCCATTGCATGACGAAGGTTCACAAAAAGTCATTTATTGAAGATGATTTACGTGTAGTAAAATAAAGTAAAGGTGACCTAAAATGAAAATGAAACGCTCATACAATTCACTCACGCAATATTAATTATTTAGTTTCTATTATTATCCCTCGGGATTATATCCCTTACCAAAATTAATCCATAGATTACGTAAGGATTTTCTAAGGAATACTGCTTTAGTGATGATATGTCTCGTAGGAGATCATATATCTATGACGTATTGTGGTAGGAAATTAATACAAAAATTAGTAAAAAGGTATTTATACTAAGATTCACACATAAGTACTTAGCTACCGCACCCTAAACATACCGGTTATACCACTCTATTACACCCCCAGGGAACAACAAAATATGCTGCAAGTGTAGCTGACCGCGTCTTTGGTGATTGGGGTAACGAATTTTTCAATATTTTCAATGTCCCATGCTTACTTGTTCTGTTTTTAAAAACATATTTTATCATTTCATTTGAATTGTTCGTTTTTGCAGAGAGATCGACATTTTAATTCCTTACTAAATTTCTAAATTTTCTCGATCTATTTCCTTCTGTCTCATTTCAGCTTGTTTTGCTCCGTACAAGCGCTTTCTAATTACACCAGAAGTTTATTTATACTTTGTTAGACAGTTTTGCTTTTATTGTATGATGGTAGCTGTTGTTGTCGTCATTTTTGGAGTTTCTAATTCCTATAAAACTCTAACCCTTTTCGGGGGGAGGGGGTATTTTTGTATCCATACTTCTGTAAACCACAATATATAGATTAAAAAAAATAAAAAATCTTAGAGAGATGTAAAATTTTAAACACAATTACTATTATTGAAGCATATTGGTCGCCATGCAAATTTTCTATGTGATTCCTAATTTCCAGCATACTGTACCTGTCACTGTTGATTTTCTTCTTTTCACTTCCACTCCCAAAAAAAGTTTTATATATGTAAATTTTAAGAATAATGTTTGCTGCGGCTCCTTGCCCCCTATAAAAATCTTGACTAAAATGGAAAGAAGCGAATATGGGAAGAGTGTAAGGAAGTGTAAGGAAGATTTGATAACTTAAGTCTTTGCAACTTTTTTTTTTAATCAAACTTAGTTCAGATTAGAACAAAATGGGTATTTGGCAGGAATTTGTATTGTTGCTCTTTCAAAAAATAAATACCGAAAAGGACTCCGATACTATTTATTTACCAATCAACGTTTTTCGTTTGGAAATAATCAATGTAACCTTACGGAGCGTCAAATATAAAGGGGACATTTCATATACCCACACTCTTTAAAGAAAGTTCGGGTATATTGTTGTTACCCTGTTCCGTTTGCCTGTCCGTCCGTCCGTCCGTCCGTCTGCCACGTTTTACTTTCTCAAACTGCTCTTACATCTTATAAACCAGCAAACTGAACTCTTGGAGTATGATTGGAGTGTCATGTTGTTTTGTAAACAGGTTTCAAAATTTCTCTGGTAGTCCTAGGGGTCAAATAATTGGTAAAAAATGACGTTTTTTGACAAAAAACCTTCTTCCTCGAACTCCTTTTACATTTTCAAAAGTAGACAAATCATCTCTTGGAATATGTTTTGGGGTGTCTAATAGATGCGCAATAAGGTTTCGGAAATTTCAATTTTGTCCTGGGTGTCATTAAATGGCTGACAAATAACGGTTTTTTTTTACAAAAAGTCTGGTTTCAAAAAACGTCAATTTCTTTTTGCAGTAGCCAAATGATCATCTAGAATATGATTCGGGGTGTCATGTTGATGTGTAATCATGTTTCAGAATTTTCGTTTTGATCACGTGGGTTTGTGATCATAAAAAAATGACGTTTTTTTGAAAAAAAAATATGGCTCCCAGAACTCTTCTTACAATTGTTGCAGTAGCTATGTCATCTCTTAAGATATGATAGGGGCTGTCCTATAGGTGTGCAATAAGGTTTTAAAAATTTTGATTTCATCCAGGGAGTCAAATAGTAGCAGAAAACTAACGTTTATCGCTCCTAAAAAAACCTACTTCCCAGAACTCCTCTCATGATTTAATGAATAGCCATATCATATCTTGGGGTATGATAGGGATTGTCCTTTAGTTGTGCTATAAGGTTTTAAAAATTTTAATTTCATCCAGGGAGTCAAATAGTAGCTGAAAACTGACGTTTATCACTCCTAAAAAAACCTACCTCCCAGAACTCCTCTCATGATTTAATGAATAGCCACATCATCTATAGGGATATAGCAGGGGCTGAGCTATAGATATGCAATAAGGTTTTAGAAATATAAATTTGATTCTGAGGGTCAATACTATCTGCAAAATGATGTTCCGTCCCATAAAAAACCTTATTCCTGAACCTCCTCTTATATCTTGTGATTGAAATAACGTACAAGATGCATAAGGAGGAAGAATATATAAATTATGCTTTAGGGGTGGGGATCACAAGCATTTTTTTCAAGTTATTTGATCATTTCTGATATTGGGAGGGTAGGGTGGGGTTAAAGTGACCCCCAGAGGCCATGACCTACTAATACCACAAAAAGATTTGCCTTGGCATGGTCATGGTTCAAGAAACAAAAATATATATATGGTTTAGGAGTGGGGATTTCGATGATTTTGAGGATATTTTAAAAATATTCAACTATTCATGTTTTCGGGGGGAGGGGGTGGGGAGATTCAGAGTCTCTTCTCACATGTGTACATTTTTACAGTAGCAAAATCATTTCTTGATTGGTATTTTTCTGTATGATGTGAGATGTACATAAAGAAATTTTGGAAATTGCTTTTTAATCTTATAGATATACAAAAGGTTATATGTATTTGTAGAAATTGTAAAGTCAGTCAACAAAAACCTAGAGCTTGCTGTAAAAAGCGAAGCAGGGTCAATTAACATTGGGCTAGGGTTATGAATTACACTACATATGAATAAGATAGATTAATTGATTAGTTCCAACTCTGGAAAGTCACTGGGCATCTCAAAGGGGGCATAACCTATATATACATGTACCAATTGATGTGCAATGACACAAGGAGGAAGAATAAATATGGTCTAGGGGCGGGGATCTCAGCAGTTATTAAAATATATTATCATTTCCTATTTCAGAGGAGGGGTTGGTTATTTAAAAACAACTCCGGGGGTGGGGGAATAACCCAAGGGGCAGGGGCCAATTTTTCTTAAATGTATCTTGACATAATCAGCAGAATTAGACAGAATGATCACTATAGGGCATTTGCAGAGTGGGGCCCTAAATAGTTACAAAATCAATCGATTGATAATATGTTATACATGTATTTAGAAATGTCTTTATTTTCAAAATGATTAACAAATTAATCAGTCAAAATGAGTTATAAATAACCGATTGGCAATTCTGCAATTGATTGCATGATCCCTAGTATAATATCACATGTATTTTTTTTTATATATAATTTTACATGTATGTTAACAATCAGGATTAAAATGCACAAATTTTCATGAGTCATAAATCTTGACATACCACATATCTCTTGACAATAGAAAAGAAAACTAATCATTAACTCTTTTTCTATTCCTGGTGTATGGTGATGGGGTAGGGGTATAATGAAAAAAAAGCTGCAGCATGCCTTCATTCTCACTAGAAATGTATATCTAATCCACACATCCTGGGGATGGGGAACGGTTAAGGCCCCTTTCCCTTCCTCCCTATTATAACTCATATAAACATGATATTTAATACCCAAATTTAATACAAAATTGGGTCAATATGGAGTCAACTCAATAGTGTAAGTCTGACAAATGAAAAAATTAAAACATTCTGCAATTAAAATGACAGAAACTGTAGATAAGCTTATTTAAATAAAGATGATGATACAGTATGCTGGCAAAGGGAGATCACATTTTAGAAAGTGAAAGTAAAACTGAACTCTTTTGTATACCGGTGTCTCATAATATTGCGCTTCTACATGTATTATATCACCTATATTGGTCAACATCATAATGATAATCCAATTAGTACAATACGAATTCTTTAATTTTAGCTGATCACCACAAAAGAAACGTTTATTCATGTTAATTAATCCTATTCTGCATATCAAAAAAAAAAACATGCATGTACATCCATCTAACCAAAGAGCTGGGTAAAACTAGTAACCGCTAATGCAACCTGTACACCTGTGTTGTGTACGTAACTCCAGACAAAGATCAATTAATTGTAACATATTGCATGTATTTTCATAACTTTATTCTTTAAAACCGCTTGCACAATTTTATTAGGTAATTAACCATGTAAAGCACAATTTTCAGCTTTAAGGTGTTATGGGACACCCACATAGTGTGATGTACTCCTTATTGAACAAAACAAAGTATAAAATATAATATTTCCCCCAAAATAATATTACCTAACAGCATAGTGCAATGGGTTAGAGCGTTAACAATGTGTCTGTAAGTAGAGAGTTTGAATCCTGCTGGGGCTTATCTTATTTTTACCTTAAGTTTCAAAAAAATTTAAAAACTTATTTTTTGGGCCAAATATTCATTTCTAAAAATTTTTAATTCTAAAACGGCGAATGTAATTTAATTAGAATATAACTACATATGATATAAATAACGCACTTTTATCCACATAAATATCGACATGTGTTTGATACCATCTTTTAAAATCATTAAAGCAGTCCTGCAGTCAAAATCATTGCGCAATATAATATTTATTTTGCACTGTTTACAATATTCTTTATTGCAATTACATGTACAGTCTTTCATTGTTATCAAAATATTCTGATTATTTTTTTATTTATCCATGGGTAGTGGGGGGGGGGGGGGAGGATCAGAGTAATAATTGTGTTTGCAGGGGGGGGGGGGGGGGGATTGTAGTCTGAGGTTTACTTTTGGTAATTTTACTACATAAATGATTTTTTTTTGGGGGGGTATGGATTTCTCACCCCCACCCTTTCTCTAAATCCACGCACACAATGATGTTGGCACACAAAAGCATATATAAAGCAGGCAACCGCCGGGGGGGGGGGGGGGTGGGCATAATTTAATTTTGTTTGTAATAATTATATAGACCATACTTTCTATGACATGAAACGTTTAGATTATTGATTAATTTAAAATTCACATGCAAACACTTCAACCCCAAATTGTACATAAAGGCAATATGTGTATTATGGGATGTGAACTCAGCATTTATAAAACATTATAATTTTTAAAAAGTACCGGAAATTGCATGTGGCCTTCTTTTTGACTAAAACTGGTACAAGAGAGTGTTATTTAGAGGCAAACACTTGGTGCGGGTATTCCTGTCTAACGACAGCATCTAGTTTAGACATTAAATAGTTTCTGTCTTCCCTAACTCAATAAGGGGATTTATTATAGCATTGAATCATGATTTTTTTGAAAGAGACAGTCTCATAACTGCAGCGGTGTGTGCATACAAACTGAGTAACGCGCGTTAGCGCGTTATGAAAATTTGTATGCAAACATCGCTGCAGTTATGAGACTATTTTTCAAAAAATCAAAGATTTAATGCTTATATTTACATTTTTTAACTTCTTGCCTTGTGTGCAAATGTGGTTTATACCTTAAAATTCCTATCTTATCTTAAAGATAAGTTCATATTAATGGAAGAGCCACTGTAACAGCCACAAGAGTGCACTTTGATTTTCGCTTGTGACGTTGCAGATTGCAGCGTTCAATGTTTGTGACGTCATAATAAAACTCGTCATTTTAACCTATGAGCACCCTGTGTGTATTTAAAAAGTGTTATAACTGCCGTAGCTTTCAACACACTTTACAAGCAAAAAATATGTGGAATGTAAATATAAAATTTTGATATTCCTCTGTAGCTAATTTTATGTACTTTGTGCTTGTTTTACTTATTTTAATAATTGCAATTGTATATTGCTTGAAATTTTGGACTTAAATTGTTATATTGCTTATAAAGTACATTATTTTTAAGATTTGGACATTGCACTGGACAACTTAAAATCAACCTGTCTTATGATTATTGTTATAATTATATAATAGTCGTCTGTATCCTATCATAAGATACGTGTGCAATATAACTGTATCAAAAATAAGCAACTCACCTTCTTTTTAGACAAAATACTGATGATTTGAAATGTCAGTCTATCTGAATCTTCAAAAAACGGGACACCGAGTTCTTCGCCATTTCAAATGCCGCAATATTAATTCTATCAACTGAACATTTATAATGACTATCGCGTCATACTTTGATATGGATACTACAATTACATTCCAAATTTCATGCTGTTTGGTGCCAAATTGATTGTTTTATCAACCTGTGCATAAAGCGCATAGCTATTAAATGTAACACTGGACATCGATATATCACGTCAATTCCTGATAATCAAGATCTATCATTTCTCTAAAATTGTGTAATATTCATTTTATTTATGATATTATCATTATTTAGACATTTTCCTTGCCATTGATACCTAACACTTCCATACTATCCTTTTTACGGCTCTTCCTCAACCCCTCCAAACTAGCGTAAGTAAAACAAACACCGGTATTGTGCGCGACGTACGAATTCCTCTGACCTCCATAGATGGCAGTTTTGCTTTGTGTAATAATGTTTTTTTATTACATACTTAGTAATAAAACTTGTACCATTAACACTTCCCACAAGGGATAAAAACTGTAATTCTGGATCTTGATTTTCATTAAGAAATAAGGAATCATTCTTTGAGTATTTTGAGGTGATAATTTCGGTCGGGGCGTGATCAAATCCAATAAAGCCCAAAGGGCTTTATGATAGATTTGATCACGCCCCGACCGAAATTATCACCTCATACAATGTAATATTCAAAGAATGATTCCTTATTATAATTACTTATATTTATATAATTTTCAGCAGTTGTACGATTAAATATTACAATATTAATTATGCAAACCCGCTTGCGCCCCCAACAATACATGTACGTCTTTTGAATTTATTGTGCTGTATAGTACAAAATCGATTCGTAGTGTTATCACAGACAGAGACACTAGAAAACGTAAATATAACAATATATATTCATTGACATTCTAAAATGTTTTCAATCATAATTTATCTATCTTCTAAAAGCTTATATTTGCTTAAAACAAGGTGCATATTATAGCTATTTGTATCTTATAACGTAAAGGACATTTTACATACAGTTTTCATTGATGAAACTTGTACTAAGAAGTTGATCAACAATCGTTTTGAAGGATCCTCTTGAACAATCTGCTTATTAGGGCTCAGGTTCGTATGTATTCTACTAATACAAGAGAGTTCGTGGTTTACAGAGAGAGAATCATGCCACTGTTTTTCTTCCTCTGCCCATATTGTTTTGATCACCAATTTTGAATATTCTTTTTTGTTAAAAACAATATTACAATCCATTAAAAATCACATCGAAAAGCTTCGGCCCTCTGGCTGATATTGGTGTATCGGGCTGATACAGGGTGTAATATGGAAAAAGGTATGTATTATTCTCTATATAAGTGCTGTCGAAATCTTCATAATTAAAATGTAAGACTCTTTCGTGATTTTTTTTTCGTTTTTCTTTGAGCAAAACTGCCACACAAGAGGACAGGACAGAAGTTAAAATTTGACAGAATAAAACTATAAAATATGGTGATTTTGTTTGCCCGAGTTAGTACTGGACCAATACGTTTTAAAACATTTAATTGTTGGGCAGCTTTTCTGCAAATATTACTTTTATGAACATCAAATTTAAGCTTAGAATCAGTATCGATAACCAGTAATTTAACGGTTTCACTACAAACGATTTAACCCTCATCAATTTTAAAACGGGTTCTTACAACATGTTTTCTTGTCTAATACAATTGTCTGGAATTCAGAAGGATTTGCTCTCATACGATTTTCTTTAAACCATTCCAAAAGTACAGAAAGTTCATCTTGTAAGTGTCGAAATCATTATACCAGTATAATGATTTATCATTTATATTATTATCTGCATAATTGTATAGAAACCCGTTTCTACTAAAGAATAAAAAAATATCATCTATAAAAACATTAAAAAGTAATCGTCCCAGAATAGAGCCTTGATGCACACCATCCTTAATGCCAACCCAACTACCGACGACACCCTGAAGTTTTACTTGCTGAGAGCGATCCGTTGAGTAACTACTAAGAATGGATATAGAATTTGCAGAGAGACCATATGCAGTGAGCTTACTTAATAATATATCATGTGGCAGACAATCAAAAGCCTTAGAGAGATCCATCAAAATAGCATCCACATGTAAATTTTGATCAAAAGCTTTTTTCCAAAATTCAAGGAGACGCAGCAGTGTGTTTTGGTATTTATGACCTTTCATAAATGCACATAGAGCATTATTTAAAATATCATCCAAGTAATCAGAGAGTTGTACACTCAAAACTCTCTCAAAAACCTTTGACACTGTGGGTAGAATACTGGCAGGTCTGTAATTTGTTTTTAACAGAAGGTCTTCTTTTTTTAACAAAGGTATGACATGAGCTTGTTTAAGCCTATCACGAAAAATGTTGTTCTGTATTGATCGATTGACAAGAAATGAAATGAATGAAATGAAGTGAACTTTATTTATTTTACAACGATTGTAAACAAGTTCTACAACTTATATTAATATCTCTCGTTGGCACGGATTGTAGCGCGAAGGGGCATTAATGTGGGAAGAAGCTGGATTACCCGGAGAGAACCCACCTGTCCAAGCGGGCGACCGCCATACCCTATCACATACAACGAGGATCGAACTCGGGTCGCAGCGGTGAGAAGCCAGTGCATTGTCCACTACGCTACTTGGATTGACAAGAATGGAAATATGACTGCTTAGCACAGGTTAATAGTAGATCTTGTTCTTACAGTCCTTATTGTTAAGCACTATTACACTTCGTTTTCCTAGTGTTCGCACTTTTTATTAAACAATCAATTTTATTTAAAGCAATGGAACAATCATTCCGATTTTAAAAACATAAATGATAAGATTACATGTCACAAACCTTAAAGGTCGGGATAATTCACATTTAGGAGTACGTCACATGACAGCTGTTCCAGATATCATTTACTCCCCTGAATCAATATGCAATGCATGTAACAGGTGCCCGGGCTATTATTGTACGCCCCTGATAGACAATTCTGACGCCCCTCTCCAGTGGTTTACACGTGTAATCACTAGGATCCGTAATCCCCTGTTTGAAATACCTGTAATCTCTTGATTGGATTAAACGCCGACACATGCTGGATATCGGTCAAGGCCAAGTGAGTAGAAGCTACCAAGAATTATATACGTTACTTTATTGGGGATTTCTAAAAACACAATTTCGCTTTCTCTTTTGAATTATGACATGACATTCTCTTCGCCGCATCTATACACTTCGACCGATAGCCGATCAATGTAAAACAGTACCAGTGACATTGATGTTTTAGAAATTGTAATCATTTTAACGATACTCAATAATGAGTATCGTTAAAATAATTACAATTGTAATCATTTTAACGATACTCAATAATGAGTATCGTTAAAATAATTACAATTTCTAAAACATATTCATAAATAAAAAATAATTAAGGAATAAGGAATCATTCTTTGAGTATTATGGGGTGATAATTTCGGTCGGGGGGTGATCAAATCCAATAAAGCCCGAAGGCCCGGGCTTTATGATAGATTTGATCACGCCCCGACCGAAATTATCACCTCATAATATTCAAATAATGATTCCTTATTACTTATATTTATATAATTTTCAGCAGTTGTACGATTAAATATTATAATATTAATTATGCAAACCCGCTTATGCCCACAACAATACGTCTTTTGAATTTATTGGGCTGTATACTACAAAATCGATTCATAGTGTTATCACAGACAGAGACACTGGAAAATGTAAATATTCAAATTTCAACCCGTGGTTGATTTCACGCATAACGATTATTATTTTATCATTCATTTTTTTTACATCATTGCAAATAAGCAGAAAAATTAATAGCATCCATTATTTAACCTATAAATGCTTGTTTTGGAGGTTCATGCGGCTATGAAGGTATAGAACTATAGAGAAAAAGATGCATAACCTGAATCAGCTGCAATAGGTTATGTTATGGTTACTACTTTCAAAGCCCGGAAGAAATACTTCAGAAAGCATTTTACATGCAGATAATCTCTATATTTTCCCCCTCCCCTCTCTCTCTCTCATTCTCTCTCTCTCTCTCTCTCTCTCTCTCTCTCTCTCTCTCTCTCTCTCTCTCTCTCTCTCTCTCTCTCTCTCTCTATGTCTCTCAATTATCCATATGAAGAGAGCTAATGTACGTATTATTATAATATATCAATTACAAATATTATAATCGTCATTGTCGATCTGGACATTGCCAACAAGAAAAGACAATTCTGCAATAGCAATTCTTTATTTAAAGTCACCCACACTCATAAGTTTGGGAAAGACTGTGGTTATAAAAACATTCTTTACTAAATTAGGTGTGGCTTTTTGCACCTAAAAATCTATACAAAGGCAGTCTACATAAATACACAATGTTCAGTAAATATCATAATTTTAACGATAACATGATTTCTTTGGTGTTTCTTTTGTGCATATTTAAGGTAGCTAGCACTGCAGAAAAATGCATAACCCACATTAACTTGCAATCTACTAGAATTTTTTCTGCAATGGTTGTAGGCTACCTTCATAGCCCGTATGAACCTTCAAAGAAATTACATTACTGTTCATATTTACATTTATCTTTTCATCATTTGATCAATTTAAAAAAAGTGAGTTGAAGTAAATTATAATTGTGGCTCAGAACGTTACACATTAGAAACAGCCAGTTTTTCCACGACCCACATGATTTCAATTAAATGATTATACATAACTGTATGTAATTATTTCAAATCTGTGATTGTCTTTATAACGGACAGGACAGATGATTAAATAGCCAGTCTATTTTTAACTAAAATACTCACAGTATCAACATTAATGTAAATGAAAAAAAAAAATTTTTTGATTTAATTATATCGCCCTCCCTCATAAGTTTGGTATTTGTATGGTGGCGTTAAACGTAGAATCAGCTTTGTTTTACCCTAAGCTAATGAAAGGTCCATTGGCACACCTCCAGTCTGCCGATTCGTACTGTCCTTTCTGATATATTAAATTAAATTATATCAGAAAGGACAGTGCCTCTCACCAAATGATGCATGCGACGAAATCTGCCGAGGGTTTTCAAATGATAGATGATGAAGTCTACTTAACTTCTTAGTATTTTGAATTCTGGTTATAGTACATAGAGTCCGTACTCTCATTGTACTAAAAAGTTCGATCGATTAAGATATATTCTACTACAGTTATTGCCGAGATCAAAGAGATGCCGCGGACATTATTCTCCAATATACCACGAACGTCATCAGTAAATTATCAGATCAGAAATACCTATTTGTCTCGCACTGATCATGAAAGTACAACTTCAAACCGTAAAAAGTTTTAAAACCATGTCAATTTCACGTGTTAGTTCCAGTCAAAACGATGTGTATTGCCTCAAATGTTTATTTTTAAGAGATCAATGCGGCTGTTCCCAGGACCTCCCTAGCACATTTTCGCTGCGTGTTTTTACAAAAAATATATAATGTGTAGTAGTAATAATCGCATTAAATTGCCCTTAAAATATGATTCAAAGATATTTTATAAATAAGTGAAGAGTATTTAAAATCCAAAGAAAAATTCTGTCGTCTGCATGTGATTCCTTTGATCGATACACATGTAAACATTACTAACAAAACCGTTGGGGTTACACGGAACAGCCGCCAAAATGACCTAGATCGTCTTTCTATAGGAGAAACGATCTGTAGAAATACTGGGCTGTTAATAGAATAGAAATAAAGATCTTGTTATCGTGAATGTTGCGGAATAACCTCCGAGGTCGAGAAATGTTGTTTTGAAATATAAAAGCCGAGGCGTTAGCCAAGGCTTTTATATTTCAAACAACATTTCAAGACCGAGGTTATTCGGCAACATTCACGAAAACTCGTACTTTATTTCTTAAATACACTCATAGTATACATAAAAGGTATAAAAGAAGACACCATTTCACAATACAATCTTTTAACATTGTTTTTGAATAAACCTTGTTATATGATATTATAAACTGAACACTGCTATATAATGCGTTTGATGGCAAGTTTGTAAAGTTCACAGAGTGCTAAATACTACATACTACATACATTTTACGCAGACAAAATTATTTAAACTAGTGAGGTTTTTTTGCAAAATAGTCTTAGGAACGATTTCATTTTTAAGAAATAAGGCAGAAAATATTCAAAAGAATAAATATGATTTAAGTTATCAAAGGCATCTGAAAAAAGCGGTTGTACTGTAGTCTAGAATGTATACTTATACAATTAAGAGTCTATATTCTAGCTTTGTTCAAGATATTTAAGTATTTATATCATATATTCCGGCTCTGTTCCATTACAAACTTATGAAATGGTCAGGGTGTTTATGCTCCAACAAAATTGCATGATGTTTTGTGTTTTACAAATCAATACATGAAAACCTGGTAACAAACCACAACAATAGAAAGACGTGTTGAGTTACACTGGCTTTGAAAGCAACACCCCGGATGAAGGTCATGTCATACTTCACTCGGTTTGAGCAGAATTTCACACACACACACCCAGTGTAGCCTGGCACAGAATCAGATACAGTTTCAGAGGCTGGCCAGTGAGGTGTCTCCAGGTATACACATCATGTAACCGATCACAGTTTATAAACTCAGGGCCACGTGTCCATTAAGAACTCCAGGACAGGGTTTTCTCCTACACATGACAGTCTAAAGAATAACTTGTCAAAACGGTAGGCCAATGTCTTCTGCAATAAGTATTGTGGGGGGTAGACTCTTTCCTCTACTCGATACCAAATATCGAATTCCGAAGAAAACCAGGGATCCTAACATGAATGGTGGGAAAAATAAGCCCAAGAAAAAACTTCCCAGGATTCCTAGGGACAATGGCAAGAAGTCTATGACATCTATTAAGGTAAAGGATGATCTTCTCTACACCATTGGATACCAAGAAATAACCATAAAATACTAGGCAATAATTATCAATTTCCGCTGCATCTAATGTGTTAGGTTTGAGGTACTCTGCTTCAACAATTACATTTCAACGATTCCAAAACAAACTAAAAATACAAGTTCTCATAATTGTTTAACCATTGATAATTTTTTGTTCATGTTGTTATGTGTCATGTTGCTTTGTCTCAGTTCTAAATTGTAAAATTTTTGCATACAGTATCATAGGGGACATAACAAATAATCAATGAAAATCGAATTTGATTCCCAACAAATACCGATGTTTTACTGCACGTGTGTTTGGGTTTGGAGAACATGCTGACAACATGTAGTACTAGTATGTACATATTGAAAAAGTCACAAAATGAAAGTTTCCATATAAATTTTGCCCATCATAATTCAAATTTCAATAGTTTAGCGTATTTTGTAAACGGATGCCATTAATATAAGTCAATATTTTAGAAACATCTACTGTAAACCAATGTTTATTCGCATGACAGACAATTTCAAAAGGTTCACTATAGCATCGTCATTGTGAATATTTATTGTATGATCCTTGCGCAATTCTTAGATTACTAACATGCGCTCAGTTGCAAAATTAGGTTGCACGAACTAGTTTCTCACTCGTCAAGCACAATAATAAAAGACTTGGAGAATAAAAGATGGTTTACTGTATCCATTTCTACAAGTCTTGTTTGGTTATTCTTGCAGGAGTTTTGTTACACTAGATTATAATGTAATATTTCTTTGTTTCCTCCTCATTTAATACTAGATACCTTATTCAATGAAAAAAATACCTAAACCAAATTATTGTAAAAACAAATCAAAGATGGGTTTGTGTACCTGCAATAATTTAAAGAATTATAGATAATCGTGACTTGAATCAAGCATTAGTTGATCTATGATTTGTATTGACTCTTTTTTTGAGTTTCACAAACTTAGTAACCATTGATCATTTAAACATTTAATAAACTTTGAATATTATGATACTTTAACAAAGACATCTAGTTCAACATCATATAAATATTCTTAAACATTTCATCCTCAGTCATTAAATTCCAAACTATCCTGGCAGTACAGGGGATGATCATCAAAAACATTTTTTTACATTAGTGATGTAGACCCCTAGCAATTATATGCTGCGTTAAGTTGGCATCCTTTTTATACCAAATGGAATTGCCTACCGATATTGTAGCCCATCACTTTCTATATCACAATGTAATCCCTGCTGATATTATAGCCCATCACTTTCTACATCACGATGGAATCCATACCAATATTGCAGCCAATCACTTTTTACATCACAGTGGAATCCATACCGATATTGTAGCCCATCACCTTCTACATCACAATGTAATCCCTACCGATATTCTGACCAATCACTTTTTACATCACGATGAAATCTGTATCGATATTCTGACCCATCATTTTGCCTCTGTCAGAGACAATGGAATCACTTTGTCTATAGATCTTGTAGCTGTCACATCTCCTGGTCACTGGGTGCCTAGATAAACGTACTGTAGTTGTCAATTCACGGAAATCCAAGATAACTGTAGAATATCCCTCTCGGTATGTACAATAGAAAAAACCATAGATTCAACCGTGTTTTGAGACAGTGGATTATGAAACTGAAAATAAAATACTTCAAAAATTCTTATTTAGTAAGTATAGTAACCAGATACTGCAATATTAAATTTGTATTGAAAACGAATAACGATGTTGTTATTCCCTTCAGCATTGTAGGGATTGGGTAATAGGCCTACATTTAGTTACATGTAGTAATATAGCCAAATAACAGTTTATCATACAGAACTTTTTGACAGCTGTGTAACTGGAATTCCAATAAACATCCCATGTGTGGATAGAGTTATTGTGGTGATCCCCCCCCCCCCCCCAACAGTAAATTCAAACTTTATCAAAATAGTCAAGAGAGTTACCAAAAATAGCCCCCCTCCCCCACCACCGCAGCAAACTAAACAAAATAAGAAAATGATCCATCTGACTCCCCTGGAAAATAAATTCTGAATCTTAGCATGCATCCCTACCATACACACAATAACCTGATGGAAGTTGAACTTTACAACCAATATTTTCTGAAGCTTTTCTGCAACAATGATCAGTTACCTTGGTGATAAGATCCTGATTCTGTTTTATGTACTTGGTGAGGAATGTCCTTGCGATCTGCCTGGACAATGTGTTGTTACGATCAGACATTGCGGACCCAGTCAGCACCAACTTCCACTGCTCTCTGAAAATATTCATGTCATCAAAAACTGATGACCTTTTTGATCTGAGGTGAACTGAGGGTAATTCCATTTTCTGTTTTCATCTTTTACATTACCCATACATAATTTGCCTCCTATAATTTTTTTGTGATTTGAGATATTGATGAGAGCTAGTTTATTACAAATTTCTCTTTAATTTCTCTAAAATGAGAAGATGTGCCAAACTTTACAGACCTAAGGCCAAATCTTGCCGTATACCATTTCTCTCCAGTACATTAATTCATCACTAAATCACATAATTTTATGTGTTGATATCGTGACGTAACAATCACTGGCAAGAAACAGTACCTATTGCGAATTTGTCTAAGGCCAGAAGATTCCTTATTTTATGTGAGTACTAAAATCCAAGATTACGTCTTTTTGTATCAAATCGTGAGAATATAAAATTATGAGTATGGGATTTTTATCATTGTTTTATACAGTTTACATCTGTCACAGAAAAAAATGAGATATTCAAATCTTCAAGGTTCTCAAGATTGTATGCGATATTAATAAGACACCTTTAAGGACAGTTAAAGGCCTTACAGCTCTGTCCAGTTCATGGCTAAAATTCTTGTGACCAGGAGTAGGTTCCAGGACATACCTTCCATAGAGCAGACCAATTGTCTGTAACAAACAAACATATCTCATGAAACATACAAAAACATACCAACTTTTAGTTACAGTAAATTCAAAATGGCTTCAAATACTAATATGGAGTGTAACATTCTTAGAGTTTTTCCATTCAGAATGCTTATTGACAGCCAGTGCATTAATTTCTGTTAAGATATTTTATTCATTACAATTATAAGAGATACCAACACCATTGTAAGGTGTGTGTTGTGTTCATATAGTGTATGAAGGACTTTCTGACACACACATCATTTACATAGGTTTATATACACTGGCCACACAAATTGACCATTCTGATTATCGTTTGCAAAAAAGCTGATTATAATTGAACAAATTCCAGCATCACCGTTTTTGTTCCTAAATCGGCAACAGAGCTGTCAAAACTGTCCATCACACTGTGGGTGAACGAGTATAATACGTGTACATGTTTGAACAAACAATTAAAAGGTCACATGAAACATGACAAAAGTCCCTTTCAATATGTAGGCTTATTCAGTCTGTTATGTATTTGATATATTGTTTTCAATGAGTGGGATTTTACCGCAAACATGCTGGTCTGTATAAATCCAGACTAACACAATTTCACTCATCAAGGTCACAACATAGGTATTTGGTTACATTACACACCAGCTAACGTTAACAATGTCATTATAAGTCTACACAGTACACACCGGCTAATGTTAACACTGTCATTATAAGTCTACACTGTACACACCGGCTAATGTTAACAATGTCATTATAAGTCTACACTGAACAAACCGGCTGACGTTAGCAATGTCATTTTAAGTCTACACTGAACACCAGCTAATGTTAACAATGCCATTGTAAGTCTACACTGAACACACTGGTTAATGTTACCAATGTCATGATAAATCTACACTGTATCCACCAGCTTCTGATTGTGGAAAGCATATGTTATACACCATCTTGTATTTCTCTTTAAATTCAACATTTAGAGAACTCTCATATATATACCGATTTTACCCGTAAAAGTTGTAGTATTTCGTTTGTAATACACAGATATTTACCTGTGGAAGCTTTGCCGTTGTATAATTTCTTTCTTCTTCTCCATGTAATCCACACTCAAAGATAAAGCAGCATTCAACACATCATCTACAGCAGAGAAACAGGTCTTCCTTCATTAATTAAAACTATACCTTGTCTCCAAGTAGTCTTTGCTGGTAGGGTTTGAACATTCAATCACATTACATATGAAATATTTGGTACATATAGTTACTTAGTACTGTAGATTCCTTTTTTTAAGTGTCAAGTACTTAATTCTTGGATTGGATCCATCCGTTTTGCATGAAATCAGGAGAATATAAGGTCACAAATGCCAAATTTTTAACACAGTTTCATTTAGTTTACATCTGTCTGAAAAATGAAAGCGAAATTTCCATATTCTTCAGATGTGCTTCTTGCTAATTTTCGAAAATATTAATTCTGGTATGTTTACGTAATTAGAAATCTACAGTAACCAACACCCATGTGTCAAGTCATAGAAACACTTTCAAGAGAGTTCATGGACATGGCGCACTTACCATAGTATATCTGGAAGACATCATTAGGGTTGTCTGGTAGAGTGAAGCCATACTCCACTAGGAGGTGGTAGTTGTCATGGTTACCATACGAAATAAACACCTGGCTGTGCTTCCTGTATGTGTCACCTGTGTGGATTTCATAGCAACCACTCTCCTGATTGTAACCCGCCTCTACCTGACAAAGGATAAAACTAAGCTTCTACGATTTTGCATTTGATTTTTAGTGTGGTCTTCCATAAAAAAGCTGGTGAACACATTCTAAACAATAACTAAGCTTCAACAATGTTAACCTTTTACCAATGTACGAGAGATTTTGTTAGCTCAAGTTCAAGTTCAGTTTATTTACTCAAACTCAATAATTTGGTACAAGAGGAACATATACATAAAATAAATATAAATACAAATTGGCAGAGGTATACATACATATATAGTCATACAGGAAAAAAATAGTAAAGATTTATAACCATGATAACAGAATTCATATTTTACATGTATGTAACACTTTGGTATAAAGGATCAGATCAGGAAAACAACTAAGGGGAACACACATCATGGGAAATATTTCAAATAAATACACACAATATTAACATTTTTGACATTTCCAGGGCTTCTATTTACCCAACATAACAATTACATGAGCTTCTATTTAACTGAGCTGACAATTACTTGAGCTAGTGTTTACCTGAGCTGCCTTTTAATTAACTAAGCTTCTGTATATCTGATATTCAGTATACCTAAGGTGTTGTTTACCTGAGATTCTTTTTACCTGCAATTCAATTTAAATGAGATTCCATTTACCCAAGATTCTGTTTACCTGATATTTTGTTTACCTGAGATTCTGTTTACCTTATCTTTTGTTTACCTGAGATTTTGTTAACCTGAGATTTTGTTTACCTGATATTCCATTTACCCGTGATTTTGTTTACCTGATATTTTGTTTACCTGAGATCCTGAGATTCTGTTTACCTGATATTTTGTTTACCTGAGATTTTGTTTACCTGAGATTCTGTTTACCTGAGATTTTGTTTACCTGAGCCCCTACTGAGTGGTTCAGCAGATCCAGGTATGGAGCCAATGCCAAGTGGTTTCCGTCCTCTCTCACAAACTCTGACCCTACTGACCGGTAGAACACAGAGCGAGAATTTACACAAAACCACGCCCACAAAAATTTGCTGTACTCAATTTCCTCTCCTGACCAAAAGTTTCTCACTTCCATATATGCCTGCTTCATGTCTGCCAATCTAGACTGCACAGCTATTTGAAGCCTTGGTGGAAACAGAGTCATCTCCCTTGGTGAGAAATGTTTGAATGTTTCAAGAGTCTTAGGGAGAACAGAAATGTAGGGGTGCCAGAAAGAGTTGCTTCCCTTGTTTTTTTCTTGAAGGAGAAACAGAGAGAGCAATTGTTGTCTGGTAAACTTTACATTTTGACTGAAAGAAATCAAAGAAGATATGATAAAACATTATTAACAGAAATGACACTTCAAATTAGAGCAAACAGTTCTAGCTATTATCTTTTATCTCAACTCTACAAAATTGATAATACATGTACCTGAAATAGTACATGTATAGAGATCACATGTACTTCATAAGGTACATGTTTAGATATATGTGGCAGTGCTACTGAATTATGCAGATATCTGGAAACATGTTTACATCCACACAAAGTTCAATGTTAAACTGTACATAAAAATATTATGCATTGGTGGTAAAAAAGAAACATCACAATTGAATGTACATACCATTTGACTTGTTCCCCTATTTCTGAGGAGAGAACTGTTTCCACGGTGATCAATAATGGTCTGGGTATAGATACAAGAAGGTCACCAGGAAACAGACGATTCTTTGTCATCATGCCCCTCCCTGTATCTGCATGTAATGTAAACACATCATTAAACTACCTGTTAGCATTTCAACAAAGGTCCCAGTATTCCTTCTAGTACATGTATCTGCGTAATGTAAACATATAATTAAAGAATCTGTCAGCATTTCAACAAAGGTCCCAGTATTCCTTTTAGTATCTGCATGTAATGTAAACATATCATCAATAAAGTACTGTAAATCAACTTTTATTCGCATGCAAGGAATTTTCGAGAGGTTCACAAGATTTTCATTGTTGCAAATATTTCTCATCGCGGACCAGTATTTGCCATATTTGTACCATAGCCAGGTGGATTTTCCATTGTAAAATGATGTGGTATATCCCTAAATACACCATAGCATATGGACCAATTCAATATTAAGAGGTTAAGGTACATGAAGTTATGTTTCTTTCTATTCAAACTGAAGCCATATAGATACACAATAGCCACATAAGAAAATAGCAGAAAGCTAATTATGGTACAAGTGATTTACCCAACATAATTGCATTGGTTACACTTGGGGCTGCACCCCTTGTGAATTATGCACTTGTCCATAGTGTATCTCAACATAACCAATGCAATTGTATTGGGTAACTACTACATACATGATATAGTTGTAATAAAAAAGCAGGTGTGGATAAGGCTTGGTCATGAAATTTAGTCGCTGCAAACTAGTTCATCTCAGGTAAATCGCTATATAAGGTCGTTGCAAATAATAGTTTATTTACAGTATCTGTCAGGATTTCAAATATAAACAAAGGTCCCAGTATCCATCCCAATATCTGTATATAAACATTTCAAGTGTATACAATAAAACTCTGTTACAACAAAGTTCTAGGGACCAGTGGATTTACTTCGCTATATCGTAATTTGTTGTATTTGTATTACAAATTTGCCATAATAGGAATGATTTCACTATATATACATTTCTTTTTAAATAATCGGATGGAAAATTAAAGGATTGATGTCATGGATGTGGAAATAAATTGTTTTAAAACAACTGTGTCAATTGGTATCACTAATTAAGTCTTAATTAAACAATTTGCTGTAAAAAATGTAAATTACGTCATTTTTCATCTCTATGGGACTCAAAATCGGTTTGTGATATCAGCAAATTAATTTATTATAACTAAGTTCATTATAGCCCTAAAAAAATTGCTATGATTTGGTAAGAATCTTGCAGAGGACTTCACAAAACTTTCCTAATATCCGATATCTTGCTAAATCTGTGTTTATACTTAACAAGTTTGGCTGTGCATCAATGATGATCCCAGTAAAACTGTGATCTATAAGTATCTGTCTACATTTCAACTATATATACAAAAGTCTCTGTAGCAGTCAACATTTCAATTGTATACTCCATGCATAGTCCTAGAGTCTGTCAATTTTTTTAAGAGTTCATTGTACATAGTTCCTATTACATGTTGAATGCATATAAAATCTGGTGTTTTTTTTTAACACTTAAAGAATTTACATAAGATCTAGCTGTCAACATTTCAAGTCTACACATAAGTCCATGTGCAGATTTAGAGGAGGGGGAGGGGGCGGGTTAAATTTACCTAGTAAAATTACCGAAAATTTCCCTTGGACTCCCTTGGAAAACTTAAATATCCTTCAGACCCTCCCAAGGAAATTTTTCTGGATCGGTGCATGAAGTCCCAGTATCTGTCAACATTTCAAGTGTACACATTTGTTCCAGAATATGTCAACATTTTTAGTGCATACATTAGTCCTAGTATCATTGTCTGTCAACAACTCAAATGTATACATATGTACAGAATCTGTCAACATATCCAGCTTGTCCAGTATCTGTCATCATTTCAATTGGACAAGCAAGTCTGAAGTCACAGTTAACATTTCAGTAGTCCGAAATATCTGACGTTTTCCTGGCTTTTTTAACGATTTTGATATTTCACATGCCAGGAAAACGTCAGAACCGGCGCCATTACGAAAACGGGAAATTCACCGTCTCCAACTGGAAGCGGCATTCTAGGGTCGATTTTAAATAGATATATATTTAAACTCAATTATACAGCTTAAAATATAATATTACTGCACAATTTGGTAATCACACTGATAAACAATAGTGTTGTTGACCTATTTTCTCGCGAGATTTCAAAAATGCACGAAATCAAAACAAATCTCAACAGTTCGATAGAATGTGTTCAACAGCCTGTTTTTGATATGTAAGGACCCATAAAAACGATATTAGTGAGCAGCAAAATCATCGTTTTATTAATTAGTTGTGAGTGAATCATTTGATTCCACTCGTAAATATTTAAAATCGAGCCGAGAATGCCGCCTCCAGTTGGAGGCGGCGAATTTCCACTTTTCGTAATGGCGCCGGTTCTGACGTTTTCCTGGCATGTAAAATATCAAAATCGTTAAATAAAGCCAGGAAAACGTCAGATATTTCGGACTAACATTTCAGGTGCACGAAGTGACGGCACACCATTCATTGTTTAGCTAAGAGGAAAACATAAATAATGCTAACAGCAACATCTTTCAGTGAGTGATAGACAGGACAGACGATTACCTGAGAAATGGGCTGGGCATAAATGACATTTCCATCGCATGCCGTGCTTTCTGGATTCCACTTTCATCCATTTGCACAAAGAAATGAGTTCTGTTGACACGACGATTTCTCCCTCTCTGGTTTGTTTTCTTTTCCGTGTTCTTTTCGTTCTACCATGTCGATACATTCTACAGGACCTGTTCAATAAACACGTGTTTGTCAAAAAAAAAAAAATAAAAAATAAAAGAACGAAAACGAAAGTTGCAAATTGTAGCAGAAAAACTTTTTTAAAGAAAAACCGAAAACCCGTAATGTGCACATGATAAAGAAAGGTGTTTTTGGTAAAATAAAAAGTTTTGATTGCTACATTCTAGCTTTCTTTAAAAAATCATATTTCAATCTTGATATTAGTTATAAAATTTTGAGTAAAAGCTTAGTTACTAAACAAATCGAGAAATTCCGGAAATAAAGTTTCCGACCAGAAATAACCAAAACAAACATGGCGGTGAGGGGAATACCAACCGCCCGGGTAAGTCAAAGTTTTTATGAAGTTAACCTTGTGTTGTTATAAAAGTCGTCTTGTAGGAAGAAAACACCCATTCCGATTAAGCTATACTTCAAAAGTGTGTTTATTTTAAATAAATTTGATGCACGAACTTGATGGAAGAAGTTGAAAGTCTTCTCATGTTTGTGAATTTTAAATATTAAACTGATAAATGCACCAACACAATCTGAATTGCAAGCTTACAGAGAGCATGGCTAGAGATACAGTGGAGAGGAGGGAAAATATATGGCACATTGCTAGAATATACACTTAATATGGGGAAAGAGTAAAATCATTTGTTTATTCAAGCAAGTGGTAATATTTTTTGGAAAAGAAACAGAAAGAGAAAGTTAAATCTGTTTACGCAAAGAAAGAAAAACGAAAGTTGCAATTAGAAAAAAATGCTCCATCATCATGATCATGTTGACACTGTTAGGAAAAATAAACACACTTTATTCTAATGAAACAAATGTGTCAATTATACGCAGGATATCTATAATTTTTTTTTGTGTAAGTTTTGTGTTAAATCTTAGATTGAGTGTAATCCAAGATTCCTCTGATTCTAACCCACGCTTTTACTGTAAACCAATTATTATTTGCAAAGACTTTATTTCGCAATTTATCTGAGATGCACTGGTTTGCGGGGACTAATTTACATGACCAAGCCTTATCCACACCTGTTTTTTTAATTTCAACTTTATGGCAAATACTGGTCTGTGGCGAGAAATATTCGCGACAATGAGGCTTTCCCGAACCTTGAGAAAGTTTCTCGCACGTGAATAAAAGTTGGTGAACAGTTTATTGTGACATGTGGGGGATCTCTTAAATGGTGCAAGTGTGGAGGTGATTCACTCCCACAACAATTTCGGCTCAAATTGTATATGAATGACAATTATTGTGATTATAATAACATTTCTTACCAGAACTCAAACATTGTAATGTAGTTGTGTAGGGCAGAAATTTATCCAATAATATCATGTATAGTCCATATATCGATTATTTTTTGCGTTTAGTGTCAAAAACACAAGTTGAATTTGTCCGCCATGTTTACTGACCTTGATCGGTTTAATTTTTTTTTTACATGTACAGCCAATGAGAATTTAGGAGCGGATCTTGAACTGAATATAGGAATTCCCCCATACATTTTAAACACAAATAACCTACACATGTCACAATATTAAATTGGGGGTTAGAGTCAAAGGAAGCTGGAATTAGATTGAGTGAAGCTTTTTTTGCAATTCTGAATCATTGAATTCAAATCAACTTTCATAATGAAAAGGAAAGCTGTAGTATGCTTATGGTCTAAAGCATCAACAGAATTAAGTGATTATGGCTGATTAATAAATTAAGTTAGTGTGGGCGCATTTGATAGCGTCGACTGATTTGGACACGGTGGCCCTAGGTTCGAGTCTGGTCTGTTGCTATTGCGATATCATTGTAACCTTTGGCAAGTTGCTTTACTCTACTTGTGCACTTTCTCTACCCAGGGGTTAATATGGGTACCTGGCACATGAGACGAGCTGGCTATGTGAATGTAAAGCATTAGCGCCGTAATTTGGAAGCTCTGATTGGATGCTCCTCAGGGAGTTGAGGATACAATTGATTGTTCAGGTCTCGCCAGGGGGTGATATGTAGAAGTGGTGCGAGGCAATTTAGTTTGTGAGCAAGACTATAAACCCCTACCTTTACCTTTTACCCGGTCCCTGTACCAAAAGGGGTGCCGGTCAATCCGTTCCCATATAAAACCGTCCCGGTCGATCCGTCCCTTGGCTTTTGGCTTATCCATCCCCAAAGTTTGGTCAAACCGTCTCCTCGTAGAAATATAAATGGATTTATATCTGCCCCCAAATCCGCCCCAAAGTTTGGTCATTCCGCCCCCAAGTTTTTGTTCTTTTGTATTTTCCTATATTTTGTTGTTATCCACCCCTAAGTTTGGTCAGTTTGGTCAGTCCGTCCCCAAGTTTGGTCAGTCCGTCCCCAAGGTTTTGTTTTTATTTTCTTAGTTTCATATATATAATGTTTTCATTTATCACACATTTTTTCTCTCCATTTTTTAAACAGTTATATCCATCCCAAAATGCGTTCCGAAATTATTTTGAATCTGTTCCTTAACTTAATAAGAATAATTTGAAATTTACGTAGAATATTTGTGTGCATGTTTTTTTTTTTTTTTAATATCCATGTAGTGTTTTGTTTTTTACTGTCTCTGTATTCTAAATATTTGACAAAATATGAATCGTGTTTCAAAATCAATGCATAGTATACCTGAAATATAGAAGAGAGTATATTTAAATATATTTATTTATAATTGAATAAAATCTTTTTAATTTAAAGGGGATGGGGTGAAATTCATAATATTCATTAAATACCAAGGGTGGTTATATAGTTTTTACACACTAAAGACTGTGCAGACCGCAGGTGATGCTAATTGTTAAAACAAGTGATGGGTGATTGGATAACTACAAGAGACGGGTGGTGTCATTAAATTTCATTTGAATTTGGAAAGGTATATATATTGATAAACATTATTATCGGGGGATGGATTGACCAAAGTGAGGGGACAAATCATTTATATATGCATTTAGAAATGAACGCTTTTTTAATTAATTTAACTCACAACAAATAAAAAATACAAATAATTCCATCAGGGACGGATTGACTAAAGTGAGGGGACGGATTGACGAAATTAATGTGTAAATCCTATAAAAGTATACCAGGGGATGGTTTGAGTAAAAGTTGGGGATGGTTTGACCAAACTAAGGGACGGATTTCCATTGCATATATAATTATACGATGAGGTGGTTCGACCAAATTTTGGGGACGGATAAGCCAGAATGTAGGGGACGGATTGACCAGAACGGTTTTATTTGGGAAGGGAATGACTGGATTTCTACCAAAAGGTGCCGTGACAGTCCTGGATTTATCATTGTATGCTGTTTTAAAAGGTGATTTTTTTTCTCAGAATTTTATGTTCTTGAATACCCATTTTGTTCCTTTTTAATGGATAATCACTACTTGAATTAAATATAAGTTTTACAGAAACAGCTTTAGAAATTCTGTATAATGTTAGCTGTTCGTTAAGGTATTAATTTTTTACATGTTTAAGGGGAACTTATAGCATATAAGATTAATACAGGAATTAATTTGTCTGAGTTAGATAGGCTTATGGGTCTACAGTTTGCTTCAGGATTGCTAAGATGGACTACGGATGGACTACTGAGGGTAAATTACATGTAAGTCATTCGTTAACTGCGAACTATTCTGAGCTGTGGTGTGTTGCAGAAAGCACTCAAAACATGTATTTTGACACCTAGCTAACTCGTGTATCCTATTACATTTTTGCAAATCAAGTAATAGTTTACCTGTAGTAGTTACTCTGTTAATGTAGGTGGTTATTGTACTGTTTTCAGGGTCAGGTGACAGGTGGCCTAGTTTACCGTGTTTTACCTGACAGGTATTTCAACATGTCAATACAGTGTTTATTGCCTGCCTATGTTTTTACCTGTGATTTGTTGTACAGCTATCTCTCTATAAGTTTATCCTGATTCTTTTTCATTGAAGGTATCTCCTGACTATTTACACAGTAATTCCACCAGTCATACCTGGGCATTCTCCGCTGTTGCAGAACTCATTGGTAACTTCTACATCATGTTTAAATAAAACTAGTTACAGATCAGCAAATACAACTTGGCTTACTTTTTAAGTCTCGTCTCCACATATTTAGGCTGGTGTTGTATACTTATCTCCACTTTCCAGTTAAAAGAAGGCTAGACACTCATTATATTATTTACATAGAATTCTCAACTTATCACATACACAAAATATCTCTTTACCCAAAGGGACTGATTTAAGCTTGATTCTTTAAACTGTTAAACTTTAACCTACTCTCCTACTCTTTAATGTCTTTTTGCCTAAAAAAAGAAACTCTAATGCACAGTTACAAATATATGTAGTGTTTTTGGTCAGACCAATCCAGTATTTCTGCTTGTAAAACTTAGACTGAATAATTTTCTATTTGTTAATGTGCTGCAGACAATGCATATGATCCTGATGTTAATGCATCAGAGTTATGGATTGACAAACGAGACATCAACGGGAAAACCTGCTTGACTTTCACAGACAATGGGAATGGGTTGGTGCCAGAAAAACTTCACAAAATGCTCAGGTCAGATTTAAAATTTTGTTTGAAAAAAATATTATTCCTCATCTTTTTGATTTAAATGTACATATTATGCTCAGTTTCAATATTTCCAAATAATTTTTTTCTTTACATTTAGCTTTGGATATTGCGAGAAAGTTGCCGTTGGTAATCATCAGCCAATTGGTCACTATGGTAACGGGTTTAAGTCAGGCAGCATGCGTTTGGGGAAAGACGCCATTGTATTCAGCCGCAGAATGGAGGTGATGAGTGTAGGCCTTCTGTCCCAGACTTATCTTAAATCCATCAAAGCAGAGACAGTTTTAGTGCCGATTGTCTCCTGGGACCTCCCCAACAGTATCCTTTGATTTGTTAACAGGTTAAGGCAGTACACAGAAGACAATGCTCCAAAGACATTTGCAGTAACATCTAGCAATATATTTGATGAAAGGATTGTAACTGTAAGGAATTATCTTGTCTTTGATTGGGTTTGAACAAATGTCCTCTGATTTCATCATTGGACCAACCAAGTTAAAATGTTATAATGGGCAGGGCTACTGTCGTGTTGTGGGAATAAATTCTCTCTACACTGCAACATGTTTTAAGAGTTGCTTTAGAAACAGAGTTATGAGATCACTGTAGTAGGGCAGGCATATTCTGGAAAATTCCATCAGCTAGAGCAGATGGATTTGAATAATGCAATAGTCAATTTAATTTTCACTCCATATATATATGCATTTATAATTATGTTTAGAAATAAAGAACAGCAGAATGCATTGTCAAACAAACATTGTGAATATATATATGAAGATTCCATTCCAAAATGATTAGGAAAAAATTAAGAAGTCAAATATATAAATTTTCAGCTTTCCTCTAATATTCAAGGAAACACCTGCAGAATTCACTAGTGTTGTCATGATGATCGATTTTAAGTCAATGATCAGTTGGAAAGGTCGTCGATTTACGACAATCGATTTGAGATTTTATAATGGATTATAATCGGTTTATTACATTAGTACCATACTTATCATTTTGTTAATTATTCTGTATTTTATAAAATTAAAAGTTGAAAACTGTTGCATATTCATGTGTATCTCCGTTCGGCTAGTGTTTTCGTCAGCCATTTTGAAATACTAAAATCTTGTTTGTTACGGTAGAAGGATATTGTTTCTGATCAGAGCAATGCTAGAATTTCAAAAAAAATAAACAATGAAATTTAGTAACGTCAAGATCTTTAATTTTCAATATGAATTAAAACAATTGTCCGTCGTTATTATGATAGAAACTCCTGTTTTATCTATTACGGAATTATGCAGACACGGTTTCACGTTTTAAAAACAAAATGGCCGAAATTGAAAACACACATGTACCAACACTCTACAATCATCCAGGCACAAAAACAAAGTCTGTGGTGTGAAAACACTTTGGATTCTTGAAGAAAATAGATGCAGTGGGGCCACCGACCTCTAATAATCTTTAATCAGTAAATGTAAAATAGCACTTGAATATTTTAAAATAAACAACAGCTTAAAATTTAGTGCCCCATTTTAATGAATTTAATACAAATTATTACCGATTCGATTATTGGCCGATCATCAGTTGGTTAGAGTTAACCGATTCTACCGATTAATCGATTATGATTTTAAACCGATTTGACAACACTAGAATTCACCATGGTCAATTACCACAAGAATTGGACCCAATTCTTTTTTTTCCTTAATTTTCAATCAGAAACTCGACGGACGACAGTGGAGGGCAAACACAATCTGTCTGCCATCTGTAATAACTCCATCTTCAAGGATGAGAAGGAACTGTTGAGTGAACTGGACTCACTGGAAAAACTCAGAACAGGGACCAGAATCATCATTTACAACCTCACAAAGTAAGAATAAAACTACCTCACAAAGAAAGGATAAACTACCTCACAAAGCAATTGTAAAACTACCTCACAAAGTAAGAATGGCACTACCACACAAAATATGGATAAAACTACCACACAAAATAAGGATAAAACTACTTCAAAAAGTAAGGATATACAGACCCTGAAACGTGCTACTACACCAGTTGCACAGTTTGGTTCAGTATGCTTTTTGAACGGTTCAGTTCGCTTTGTGAACGGTACGGTTCGTTTTGTGAACGGTACGGTTCACTTTGTGAATGGTACGGTTCGTTTTGTGAACGGTACGGTTCGCTTCTTGCACGGGACGCTTTGCTAAAAATAGCTGCACGCTTTGTGAACGGTTTGCTCGCTTTATTAATGAGGTAGGTGTGGCCTGAACGCTTTGATTTTTCTCGATAAAATTTTGTTTAGTTTTTGCCCGATTGACTTCAGCAAGGTGGTAATTATGACAAGCATTTTTTCCTTTATTTATATGATATATTACTTATGTAATGAATTCATAAATTCAATCTAATTAAAATCCGTTCCCCCGTTTTTGATACGTTGCGTGAAACTTATACTCATTGAAAACTGGGAAGCGGAGGGTAGTTTTGATTTTGATTAGTCTGTTATTATTTGTATTTAATTTTAAATAAATGTAATTATTACAATAGATTAAAAAACTGTTTGACCTTGATCCGATATATTTTTGTTAATTCAGCGATCTGTCGATAATTCTAACAAGCATTTTTTCTATTTCTATATGTGTACTTGTATCGAAGTCATTAAATATTAATTTTCTAATCCTTTAAATTTGCTATGAAAAATTGCCCCGACTTTATTCCAATATTTCTTTAGTTTCCTTTATCGTTGTCTTGAATTTCGGCTAGTTGTTATTTTTACAAGCATCTTTCTATTTCTTTATTCATAATTCTTATGATCATTTTTTATTGCGTACTGTGGCCGATCAAAATCCCCTGGTGAATAGACGATATAAAAATACAGGCAATTTATGATAAGATAAACAATGAATTTCAGTTTAGAAATCTTGAAATGAACTGTAATAAAGTTTTTTGACACGGATTTTTATTCGTTTAAATATTGATTCTATGATTCTACATATAACCTGTCATCGCTTCTCTTACCTGAAATAACATCGCATGTAAAGTCAAAATATGACTACTAGTTTTTGTTATTCCGTTAAACTATACATGTACATGTAACATATTTCGTACTATATTTACAAAATTGGATACACACAATAAGTCAATAGCTTTTAATGGCGATATTTATCATTTTGTTGGACAAGTGTCTGCTCTTCACGGTATGCATGCAATTTAGCTGACGTTTTATAAATGCTGGCTAACCTGTTTATATTTCATTTACCTATTTAGTCACTTACTTGTTGTAAACATGACATGGAAAAATACCCGGTAATCAACAAATGTTAAAATGTTAAAAGTGATAAATATATTAAGAATTTTTCTAGTAAAAAAAAATAAGGCAACGAGGGAAAGGGAATCCGATCGCCAATACATGAGTTATAATCATGAAGTTGGAAGGAAATGATTGTTGAATAATTTCAAATAGGAACACTCTTTTAAAAATGGATTTAAGAAAACATAAAACTAAAACGTTTTTATTCGATAATTTTCTTCTAGCTATGTAGGAGGAGCCAAGTAGCACTCGGCGCATGGCATGAGCTGTAGTGTTATACTTGAACTGATTCACAGGTGAAGCACATGGAGTCCTGAAACGCCCAAATGACCGACTATAAATCCTAAAGCGAAAGAATAAAGTTCAGTGATAAAACTTTAATTTAAGTAGTATAATTAACACACAAGCTCTCTCTCTCTCTCTCTCTCTCTCTCTCTCTCTCTCTCTCTCTCCTGAGAATCACTAAATGCTATGTAAAGTCCAGTATGTACACAACATTTCATAAAAATAATCAAAATAGTATTACCACACATTGTGTGAACATTAATATTTTACAATGTTTAAGAAATCGGCGATAAATGTTTAGTCGAAAGCCAAATAAATGATTAAGGTCAAAGAAAGGAAATTAGATTAAACCCTTTTTGCAATGGTTTTAATAAAAATAGCAGTGTGAAATTCAATCCCGTATAAAAACAATTAGCAAAATATTGAACTTATGTGGTCAGCAATAATCTCCGTCTGTATTCATCAAACGACATTAGTCAATAAGCCGTATATGGAAGTTGCACGCTTATTGCACGATACGGTATGCTTTTTAGGCCATTTTGGGGCGGGTCTTGCATAAATTATCTTGCACGCTTTTTGCACGGTACGGTTCATTTTGTGAATGGTACGGTTTGCTTTGTGAACGGTAGGCTTTGTTTTGTGAAAGGTACAGTTCGCTTTGTGAACGTATGGTTTGTTTTGTGAACGGTACGGTAGGTTTCTTGCACGAAATGGTACGGTTTGTTTTAGAGGTGTAGTAGCATGTTTCAGGGTCTGTACTACCTCAAAAAGTAACGATAAACTACCTCACAAAGAGAGGATGAAACTATCTCAAAAAGTAAGGATAAAGCAACCTCACAAAGTAAGGAAAAAACTACCACACAAAGTAAGGGTGAAACTACCCCACAAAGTAAGGATTAAACTACCTCACAAAGTTAGGATAAAACTACCTTACTTTAGTAATGATAAAACTACCTTACTTTACTAAGGATAAAACTACCTCGCAAAGAAAGGATAACACTACCACACAAAGTAAGGATGCAACTACCACACAAAGTAAGGATGCAACTACCACACAAAGTAAGGAAACAGCTACCACACAAAGTAAGGATGCAACTACAACACAAAATAAGGATACAGCTACCATACAAAGTTAATAGAGTACAACTCCATAAAGTAAAGAATAGTACAGCCTTTCACAGTAAAGATATTACAACCTAAGAAAGTAAAGATAGTAAAACATCACAAAGCATGGATATTACATCCTGACAAAGTAAGGATAGTATATCCTCGCAAAGTAAGGATAGTGAATCCTGGCAAAGTAAAAAAAGTGCAACCTCACAAAGTTAGTATAGAACAACTTCACAGAGTAAGGATAGTACAACCTTACAAAGTAGGGATAATACAACGTCACAAAGTTAGAATAGTACATTCTGACAAAGTTTGGATGGTACATCCTGACAAAGTAAGGATAGTGCAATTTCACAGAGTAATGATAATACAACTTTACAAAATAAGGATAGTACATCCTGACAAAGTAAGGATAGTACATCCTGACAAAGTAAGGACAGTACAACCTCACAAAGTAAGGATAGTACAAGTTCACAAAGTAATGATAGTACAAATTTACAAAATAAGCACAGTACATCCTGACAAAGTAAGGATAGTACATCCTGACAAAGTAAGGATAGTACAACCTCACAAAGTAAGGATAGTACAACTTCACAAAGTAAGGATAGTACAAATTTACAAAGTAAGTATAGTACAAATTTACAAAGTAAGTATAGTACATCCTGACAAAGTAAGGATAGTACATCCTGACAAAGTAAGGATAGTACACCCTGACAAAGTAAGGATAGTACAACTTCACAATGTAAGATGCCAGATGATAATAGTGATAGAAGAATAATACAACCCTAGTGTGTCACTATATTTACTTTTCCCTCTACCTTTTTTTCTTATTTGAATTGGTTTTGTAATCTTAAGATTAATAATGAAAATGATACCAAGCAGGTAAAGGTTTTGAGAATGTGGAAAATTATAAAATTGTAACTTTGATTTGTTTGATGCATAATTGATGGATGTTTATGTGGCAATCATATGAATTTGTCACAGTTGTTTGACTAATTGGCAAGTAGCCAAGGATACAATGATACTGATTGCTGTTATTGCATCAATTTACCTTTATCATTAAAGGTAAATGATTATGTTATAGTAATCTTTCTCTAACAGGAACAACAACTCAGGGAACCTAGAGCTGGACTTCCTGAGTGATCCTCTGGACATCAGAAACCCAGAGTCCCACTTGATCGATTACTCAACAATAAACAGAACAGTCCATGAAAAAAGTCCAGAGTATAAAGTCTCACTAAGGGTAAGCTATTCTCAGAATACCTGGGCCCCACCTGATTGATTACTCAACAATATACAGAGCAGTCCATGAAAAATGTCAAGCGTACAAAATCTCACTGAGTGTAGGATAATCTCTGTAAAAGAAAGGAGGTATATCTAGGAATATTGTAGTATTCTGTACCTGACTATTTCTCTATTTCAAGAAAAATTGTAGTTTTCTGTACCTGACTATATCACTATTTCTAGAAGAATTGTAGTTTTCTGTACCTGACTATTTCACTATTTCACTATTTGTATTAGTATTAAAGTATTTTGTATCTGACTATTTCACTATTTCTAAAAGAATTCTGTACCTGACTATTTCACTATTTCTAGAAGAATTGTAGTTTTCTGTACCTGACTATTTCACTATTTGTATTAGTATTGTAGTATTCTGTATCTTGTACCTGACTATTTCACTATTTCCAGAAGAATTGTAGTTTTCTGTACCTGACTATTTCACTATTTCTAAGGACTATTGTAGTTTTCTGTACCTGCCTATTTCACTATTTTTATTTGTATTGTAGTATTCTGTACCTGACTATTTCACTATTTGTAGGAGTATTGTTGTTTTCTGTAGCTGACTATTTCACTATTTGTAGGACTATTGTTTTCTGTTCCTGACTATTTCATTATTTTTAAGGACTATTGTAGTATTATGTACCTGACAATTTCACTTTTTGTAGGAGTATTGTAGTATTTTGTACCTGAAGCCCAGAATGAAGATTGTTGTTCGTGGGAAAAAGGTGAAAACAAAGATAATCAGTAAGAGCTTATCAGAGACTGAGATGGACGTCTACAAACCAACCTGGCTCGTATCCTTCACAACTCTGTTTTATGTTAATTTCAATTGAAATGAGAAAACAAAGGAATTCACATGCATGCCGTGCTTTGTTTGTAAAGTTTTTTTTTGTTGAAAGGGAAAATATTAAAAAAAAAAACATGCATGTCATAGTATAGCATAATGTGAGTTTGTGTGAAGTCTTAAATTTATGTGAGTACTGTTTGTGTTTAAAAGAAAGATTTTAATTGTACATGTACATAAGTAGACATGATATATAGCAAACGTGTATACAGTCAAACTTCATTATGTCAAACTAGATGGAACTATTTAAAAACTTAGAGATATCCGGGTATTCGAGATATTGAGGGTAAAATACTTGAAAGATAAGTGGTTGGGACTTACAAATCACTTCGACATATCCATTGTATTCGAGATGACAGTGTTCGAGATATCGAAGTTCAACTGTATTTTATGATTCATTTGTATTGGTGGGTCATTGCAACCATAGATATGCCATAATACATCTAATTGATAGAAGACATGTACTGTCTTACTCAGGTTGTAAAAGTCTGGGGCGGGTTTACAGACATAAATCAATATATTGTGGCTACGTGCATGTTATGGCAGTTTTACAGAACTTCAGAAATTCAGAAGAACACCAAAAAAAAATAAGAAAGATCTTGGAATAAAAAAAAAGAAGAGATATGATGCTAGGATTTTCCAGTATTTTTGCATAAAGTGATTTCTTTTATCAAGATTGATCTTTAACAATGCACCAGGATAAACCAGTAGGGATTAAGTTTGGATTTACATCTAGTAAGAACCCAGAAGACTATGGCTTGATGTTATATCACAAGAATCGGCTGATTCGGGCGTATGACAAAGTTGGATACCAGAGACAGGTACTAGTAATTCTTGTTATACCCATCAATTTTCCCTTCTTGATACTGTCAGTGTTAGAGAGTGTGATCCAATTTTCTGGATCCCACACTGGGGGTTTCCAATTCCGTATCACCACTCTGAAACCAATGACGTAGTACGCATTAGATATTACATATTTATCCTGAATAATATTTTGTGCTGTTTTTTAAGGCAAACGAGCTGGGTGTGGGTATAGTAGGAGTAGCTGAGGCAACCTTTTTGACCCCGACCCACAACAAGCAAGACTTCAGCCGGGACGAGAAATACAAGTAGGTCGACAGCGTAATACAATTAATTACTGGGTCTGGTTTGTTGTACCTTAGGACAGAAATGTTTCACAGGGATTCTAATAAAACATAGAAACCCTGTTACATGTCAGCTCTCGGCTAGTATTGGTCAGCTGATCTTTGGAAGACCAATGCACATCGGAGGACATTTTATTAATAATTATTTATTTATCAAGGACTATCATAATGCTAAATTGGCCAGGTACAGTAGTGTAAGTTATTTGAGGAAATACTCGGAACAGTTATTATTTAAGCAGTGAAGCATCCAAGGATTAAAATGTTGATGTATTTAAAAAATTAGGCAGCTATTAAATTCATTCTTTATAATTTTTTAACTGACTGCTCTTGCAAAAACAAAGTGTAAGTCCTTTTGAACTATGAAATATAATCTTACAAAATTTAGATGTAAAATAAAGTAGATTGATACACTTTTTATGTTAGAAACTAGTTTCTTAAGCCAATGAAATAGTGTGATATAAACAGAATTAAAAAAAATTGAATAAATACCCATTTTGAGAATGAGAATAAGATACATTTAAGAAGAAGCTTATACTTTTGAATATTTCTTATATTTCAGTGCTTTTATGACAAATGTGGGATTGAAACTGAATGATTACTGGAATGAAAAGCGAGTGGGACCCAACACAACAGTTGCAGGGTCCAGCACACACAAGTCAGTATAGTGGTGGTCTTGGCTGAGAGTCTGCTTGGCTTGATATTAAGACTGGTGCCTTCACCAAATCTGAGGACAGTCTTTCATCATTCATGTTTGGAAATGCGGCCCACACTTTGGCGATTTTCGTATGCTGAAGTTGAATGAGAAGCACTGATATCTCAATTTTAGATGAGACCAAATTTTCAGAACTGAATTATGGAGGACTGTTCAAGGAATCATTGAAGGCACCAATTCATTTATCAATTCGAGCCAAATCTGAGCTGAGATTACCGGTAGTTAAAGTGCCACTATTTGTAGACTGAATGCAGTACTTGTATAAGTAAATTATAAAGTGTTACTATTGTAGACTGAATGCAGTATTTAAAAAAAAATGTAAAGTGTGGCTATTTGTAGACTTCATGCATCTGACATAATTTTTTTGGATTGTTTGTTTATAAAGTAATTGCATGGAATAGTCTTTGATAGGGTGGGTTGATTCAGTTTAAAGAGTGCTAGCATGGAATTATCTTTGATAGAGTGGGTTGAGTCTATTTATAGATTGCTTTGATAGGGTGGTTTGATTCTATTTATAGAGTGCTAGGCTAAGCATTGAAAAATTATAGATTGCTTTGATAAAGTGGGTTGATTCTATTTATAGAGTGTTAGAGTAGTCTTTGAAAGGGTGGGTTGATTCTGTTTATAGAGTGCTAGCATGGAATTATCTTTGATAGGATGGGTTGATCTATTTATAGAGTGTTAGCTAGGGATAGTCTTTGATAGAGTGGATTGATTCAGTTTAAAGAGTGCTAGCATGGAATTATCTTTGATAGAGTGGGTTGATTCTATTTACAGAGTGATAGCATGGAATAGTCTTTGATAGAGTGGGTGGATTTTGTTTATATCAAGTGCTAGCTGGAGATAATCTATGATAGGGTGAGTTGATTCTATTTATAGAGTGCTAGCATGGAATTATCTTTGATAGGATGGGTTGATTCTACTAATTGAGGGCTAGCTAGGGATAGTCTTTGATAGGGTGGGTTGATTCTGTTTATATAGAGTGCTAGCTGGAGATAATCTATGATAGGGCGAGTTGATTCTATTTATAGAGTCGTAGCTGGGGATAGTCTTTAATAGGGTGGGTTGATTCTATCCAAGAGTGGTGGTTGATTCTATTTATAGAGGGTTAGCTAGGGATAGTCTTTGATAGGGTGGGTTGATTCTATTTATAAAGTGTTAGCTGGGGATAGTGTTTGATAGGGTGGGTTGATTCTATTCATAGAGTGCTAGCTTGGGATAGTCTTTAATAGGGTGGGTTGATTCTGTTTATATAAAGTGTTAGCTGGGGATATTCTTTGATAGGGTTGGTTGATTCTATTTATAGAGTGTTAGCTGGGGATATTCTTTGATAGGGTGGGTTGATTCTATTTATAGAGTGCTAGCTGGGGATATTCTTTGATAGGGTGGGTTGATTCTATTTATAGAGTGCTAGCTGGGGATAGTCTTTGATAGGGTGGGTTGATTCTGTTTATATAAAGTGTTAGCTGGGGATATTCTTTGATAGGGTTGGTTGATTCTATTTATAGAGTGCTAGCTTGGGATAGTCTTTAATAGGGTGGGTTGATTCTGTTTATATAAAGTGTTAGCTGGGGATATTCTTTGATAGGGTTGGTTGATTCTATTTATAGAGTGTTAGCTGGGGATATTCTTTGATAGGGTTGGTTGATTCTATTTATAGAGTGCTAGCTGGGGATAGTCTTTGATAGGGTGGGTTGATTCTATTTATAGAGTGCTAGCTGGGGATAGTCTTTGATAGGGTGGGTTGATTCTATTTATAGAGTGCTAGCTGGGGATAGTCTTTGATAGGGTGGGTTAATTCTACTTATTGAAGGCTAGCTGGAGATAATTTATGATAGGCTGAGATGATTCTATTTATAGAGTGCTAGCATGGAATTATCTTTGATAGGGTGGGTTAATTCTACTTATTGAGGGCTAGCTGGGGATAGTCTTTGATAGGGTGGGTTGATTCTATTTATATAGAGTGCTAGCTTGCGATAGTCTTTGATAGGGTGAGTTGATTCTATTTATACAGTGCTAGCATGGAATTATCTTTGATAGGGTGGGTTGATTCTACTTATTGAGGGCTAGCTGGGGATAGTCTTTGATAGGGTGGGTTGATTCTATTTACAGAGTACTTGCCCCTGATTGGCTGTGGGCTCAGTGTGATAACTGTCTGCAATGGAGGAGACTACCGGCTGGATTCAAACAAGACGATCTTCCAGAAAAGTGGTTCTGTCACATGAATCCGGATGCAGCTTTCAAGTATATTAAAATAGTTGCTGTAAACGCTATAAGAGATTCAATTATGTCAGTATTAATTATGTCAGTATTTATTTTGTCAGTATAATTATAGTTATTAATACTGCTGCAAATGCTGTTAATCATCTTTGTATTAATTATTATGTCAGTATTTATACTGCTCTAAAATGCTGTTAATGCTAGATCAAAATTTTATTTTGTGGATCGTTAAAGTTAAGTAATGTGAAATATGATTTTGTTGTTCAAAGAAGGATATTTGCTCCTAATTATTTAATGTCTTATAACGTCTTATAAATATTAATGTCTTACAAATCATGCCCTGTAACATCAATAATGTAATGCCAATAAGACATTTTATTTTTTTAATAAAAAAATTATTTATGAAAATAAAAAAAAACCCATCGTTTGTTCATAATCTATTAACCTTTGGTTGAATTTCTCAATTATGGAGAAAAAATGTTACCCAATCATTTATTTAATAAGAATCTGTGGTGTTGTGTTCTAGTCGCTGCGAAGTCCCTGAGGAACCAGAAGATGAGGATGAAGCGTTGATGGCACCGACATACAAAAAGACATTTAAAAAACAACAGTAAGTGATTTGAGAAACTTCTGTTGAAATTCATCTTTCATTCAACATATAAAGAATAAATCAGTATATATTCCATTTATTATTACAAAATAATGTTGTAAAGGCCCTAACGTATTGTTCTACCATAAACATGTTTACATCAGAAGTTTTTACTGTTTTCCTAACAGTACAAAGTTTTTAATGTCTTTCTTATAGTAGAAAGTATTTACTGTCTTTCTAATAGAACAAGGTTTTTAGTATCTTTCTAATAGTACAAGTTTTTTAGTATCTTTCTAATAGTACAGGGTTTTTAGTATCTTTCTAATAGACAAGGTTTTTAGTATCTTTCTAATAGTACAAGGTTTTTAGTATCTTTCTAATAGTACAAGTTTTTCACTGTCTTTTTAATAATCTCCGATCCTCAGCAACGTTCGATAACTCTGAATTATCCGGAATTGTTTTATTCGTATCGTAAATCTGCCTTTTATATAGACAAATTTAATTAGTCTTGTAGTGTTAATATTACCCACAGCTATTTAACGACCTGCTTGGCTTAGTGGCTCCACGGAGACCTATTACTTAACAGGATTCGAGCCACCGATGCACCGTCAAAACTGGGTTTTTTTCTAATTTGATCTCAACTTGTATATTTATTCCATTATATCCATCGTCGCCAAAATTGCAATAACTTTATAAAATGCATGGATACCATCAAAACAATTCTTTTTATTTTATTTCATTTAATGTAAAGATTGAAGGATAAGCAACATATTTATAATGAAATAAATATTTTGAGGCTGAGGATCAGAGAACCTTAATAGTACAAATTCTTATAGTATCTAGTCTGTTTTTATATCTGACAGTGAGTTTCCTTTTTCTGCCCTTCTATTCTTTAATGTCAAAAATTTGTCCCATCATGGGTTTCTTTCAGTCTTAAGTTTCTGTTTTTCTATCTTATCTTCTATCTATCTGTCTGTCAGGCCATTTATTGTTTTTTCTATCTTTTTTCTTGTCCTTGTGGCTCTTGTTACCTTGAAATACCTAATTCCTTCAATCTGTAGACTGTATATTACAACTTCCTCCTTAATTTAGCAAGTTACATGATAGAAAAATTGTGTTAGCCGACTCGGGAGTATATTACAACTTCCTCCTTAATTTATCATTGAACATAATAGAAACTGTGTGTTAGTTGACCAGATGTATATTACAACTTCCTCCTTACTTTAGCATGGTACATGATAGAAAGTTTGTGTCAGCCGACTCAGGTGTATATTACAACTTCCTCCTTACTTTAGCAAGTTACTTGATAAAAAAATTGTGTTAGTTGACTCAGGTGTATATAACAACTTCCTCCTTACTTTAGCATGGTACATGATAGAAAGATTGTGTTAGTTGACTCAGGAGTATATTACAACTTCCTCCTTACTTTAGCATGATACATGATAGAAAGTGTGTGTTAGTTGATTCAGGTGTATATTACAACTTCCTCCTTACTTTAGCATGGTACATGATGGAAAGTGTGTGTTAGTTGACTCAGGAGTATATTACAACTTCCACCTTAATTTAGCATGGTACGTGATAGAAAGTTTGTGTTAGTTGACTCGGGTGTATATTACAACTTCCTCCTTACTTTAGCATGGTACATGATAGAAAGTTTGTGTTAGTTGACTCTGGTGTATATTACAATTTCTTACTTACTTTAGCAAGTTACATGATAGAAAGTTTGTGCTAGTTGACTCAAGAGTATATTACAACTTCCACCTTAATTTAGCATGGTACATGATAGAAAGTAAGTGTTAAATGACTCAGGTGTAGATTACAACTTCCTCCTCAATTTATTATGGTACATGATAGAAAGTTTGTGTTAGTTGATTAAGATGTATATTACAACTTTCTCCATACTTTAGCGTGGTACATGATAGAAAGTTTGTGTTAGTTGACTCAGGTGTAGATTACAACTTCCTCCTTAATTTATCATGGTACATGATAGAAAGTGTGTGTTAGTTGACTCAGGTGTATATTGCTACTTCCTCCTTACTTTAGCATGGTACATGATTGAAAGTTTGTGTTAGTTGACTCAGGTGTATGTTACAACTTCCTCCTTACTTTAGCATGGTACATGATAAAAAGTTTGTGTCAGCCGACTCAGGTGTATATTACAACTTCCTCCTTACTTTAGTATGGTACATGATAGAAAGTTTGTGTTAGTTGACTCTGGTGTATATTACAATTTCTTACTTACTTTAGCAAGTTACATGATAGAAAGTAAGTGTTAGTTGGCTCAGGTGTATATTACAACTTCCTCCTTACTTTAGTATGGTACATGATAGAAAGTTTGTGTTAGTTGACTCTAGTGTATATTATAATTTCTTTCTTACTTTAGCAAGTTACATTATAGAAAAATTGTGTTAGTTGACTCGGGTGTATATTACAACTTCCTCCTTAATTTAGCATGGTACATGATAGAAAGTGTGTGTTAGTTGATTCTGGTGTATATTACTATTTCTTACTTACTTTAGCAAGTTACATGATAGAAAGTTTGTGTTAGTTGACTCAGGTGTATATTACAACTTCCACCTTAATTTAGCTTGGTACATGATTGAAAGTTTGTGTTAGTTGACTCAGGTGTAGATTACAACTTCCTCCTTAATGTATCATGGTACATGATAGAAAACATTTGTGTTAGTTGACTCTGGTGTATATAACAATTTCTTTTTTACTTTAGCAAGTTACATTATAGAAAAATTGTGTCATAGCACATGATAGGAAGTGTGTGTTAGTTGACTCAGGTGTATATTACAACTTCCTCCTTATTTTAGTATGGTACATGATAGAAAGTGTGTGTTAGTTGACTCAGGTGTATACATGTATTACAATTTCTTTCTTACTTTAGCAAGTTACATTATAGAAAAATTGTGTTAGTTGAATCAGATGTATATTACAACTTCCTCCTTACTTTAGCATGGTACATGATAGAAAGTGTGTGTTAGTTGACTCAAGTGTAGATTACAATTTCCTCCTTAATTTATCATGGTACATGATAGAAAGTTTGTGTTAGTTGACTCAGGTGTAGATTACAACTTCCTCCTTACTTTAGCATGGTACATGATACATGATAGAAAGTTTGTATTAGTTTACTCAGATGTATATTACAACTTCCTCCTTACTTTAGCATGGTACATGATAGAAAGTGTGTGTTAGTTGACTCAGGTGTATATTACAACTTCCTCCTTACTTTAGCATGGTACATGATACATGTAGAAAGTTTGTGTCAGCTGACTCATGTATATATTACAACTTCTTCCTTACTTTAGCTGGTGCATGGTAGAAAGTTTGTGTTAGTTGACTCATGTATATATTACAACTTCCTCCTTACTTTAGCATGGTACATGATAGAAAGTTTGTGTTAGTTGACTCAGATGATTTGATGCATGTTGTTGTTTATGTGCAATCATACTTAATTGTTAAAGTTATTGTAAAAAATATATTTCTATATAATCTATGTTTGATTCTTAGTTCCATTCTATTTTTTAAATATTTTTTGTACTTTTAGGATTGTACAGAAGCAAAAAATCAAGTTGCACGAGGTCAGTTCTGCTAAACATCAACTTATTATTGAACATTTAAAGCATCTTAAACATCTTACATTTAGTAAACATCAACTTATTATTGAACACTTCAAGCTTCTTAAAAATCTCATATATTAGTAGAGGTCAACTTTATTATTGAACACTTTAAGCATCTTGAACATTTTCTATTTTAACAGTTTGTAAGATATTTGACCTTTATTGAATATTGAACAAGTTAGCTTACTAGATTTGACTTGGCACATTTCTAAATTTATACAATGTCATGCTATATATTTATACATGCCATATTCATGACATTTGTTGATGTAATTGATTTAGCTGAATACACAGCAAAATGTTATATGTTTATAGTACAACACTGTTAATTACTAATAAAATGCAACTGAAGACATTTATTATTATTCATGTAAAATCGTGATTAATACAATATATAACCAACTTGCCTAATAAAGCACTTAAACACCAAAAATAAGGAATGTTAAAAATATCATTGAAGGAATATGTAAGAATGCAGGTGCCCTTAGACTGGGCCATCTCCAACACTTGATTAAATAAAAGTAATTTGCAATTTGATTTTATGTTAAAAGTATAACCTAAAATTAAATTTGTTTTTCTCAATATAGAAACAGCAAATCAAGGAGAAAGAGATGCTGCTATCAGAAAAAGAGAGACAGCTACAGAAAAAAGAAATGGAGATAAACCAGAAGAAAAAGGCAGAGGTAAGATTAAATCAGAACAGATAGCCATCAGTAAGAACTGGTCGGAGGTAAGATTACCGGTAAATCAGAACAGATAGCCATCAGTAAGAACTGGTCGGAGGAAAGATTACCGGTAAATCAGAACAGATAGCCATCAGTAAGAACTGGTCGGAGGTAAGATTACCGGTAAATCAGAACAGATAGCCATCAGTAAGAACTGGTCGGAGGAAAAATTACCGGTAAATCAGAACAGATAGCCATCAGTAAGAACTGGTCGGAGGTAAGATTACCGGTAAATCAGAACAGATAACCATCAGTAAGAACTGGTCGGAGGTAAGATTACCGGTAAATCAGAACAGATAACCATCAGTAAGAACTGGTCGGAGGTAAGATTACCGGTAAATCAGAACAGATAACCATCAGTAAGAACTGGTCGGAGGTAAGATTACCGGTAAATCAGAACAGATAACCATCAGTAAGAACTGGTCGGAGGTAAGATTACCGGTAAATCAGAACAGATAGCCATCAGTAAGAACTGGTCGGAGGTAAGATTACCGGTAAATCAGAACAGATAGCCATCAGTAAGAACTGGTCGGAGGTAAGATTACCGGTAAATCAGAACAGATAACCATCAGTAAGAACTGGTCGGAGGTAAGATTAAATCAGAACAGATAGCCAGAACAGAACAGATGTCATTGATGAATTTGTTAAAAATTTTCAGTTTTTTTTTTTTAATAGAATTAATTTTCAAACAAAAAGTGAAAAAAAAGTTGAAACTGTTTTGCATCGTTCAACTCAATTATAAAAGTGAGACATATATCTGTGGTGTTTTACTATACATGTAATAACAATTTTAAGCATGTGTACTGTATGCATCAGCTCACAAAATTAATTATTATTAAATCTTTTGTTTTTATCCCATATTTAGCTCAATATGTGGTATACCACTTATTTAATAAATATTTATTATTACACTACCGTAACGATGACGTCACAATGGATTTTTACGTATTTCTATTGAAATGACGTTAGGAGTTTTGCATAAAAGATACTATACAATAGGGATTAAAACATGTTCAAATCATGTGATAAAAAGAATCTTTCGGGTTGGTGATGGTATATAATATTTATCCAACTCGCTGAGTAATTTCATTTTTCTCACTAAGGCTATGGAATAAAAAAACAAAAAAACTCAGATAAAAATCATATGCCATCACCAACCATGATAGATCCTATATTTATTCTACATTATGAAGAAATATGTTTAAAACGGGAAAGGTATTGTATGTATTAGTTACAGTTTTAAATAGAAATATGATACAGTGATCAGTTTTTTTTTAAAACTGAAAAAGACCTGGCTAGGTACCAGATAAATGAGCTTCTCGCTGATTTTAGGTGTTGAAGGGTAGTACAGACTGTTTCTATGTGCTTGATGTCTTGACACCATTTGTAGTACATGTCAATGAACACCACTAAAATTGTAATGTACATTCCAGGCTGCGTTTTACAAAAGAACTTGCGACAAAGTCATAAACCTTTGTAGTCTTATAGAATAATGCCTAACATTCAAAATGTATACTAATCAATTTACATCAAGAATTCCCAGTTATTGTACCAGTAAGTATTTCTAACTAGTATCAAGTCAAAACAATTGGTAGCTTATTAAAAATGAGCCTTATAAATTTGGTCACAAGTCTTAATTTCTTTTGTAAAAGGCAGCCCCTGGGTACATTCTGTATGTTTTAAAAATTCTAATTTTTTATGAACTAATTTATGGGAAAAAGTCCTTCAAATTTCATGATATCTAGAGTATACTGATATATAAGGAATGATACGTGTACATTGATCATAAAAATCAACAGTTCCTGCTATTTTGCATGCAAGCTGATATCAAGAGTTGAGATCTTGACTTTGTACATGACAGTGTGTATATTTTAGTCCTACAGTCCCATTATGAACAAGCGGAGGAAGCTGATCTTGAATTGTTGAATGCTTGCTGATATCTTGCCATTGATGCATGTATATTTTAGTCCTACAGTCCCATTGTTGATAAGCTGAAAAAGCTGGAGGAAAAGGCCGCCAAGCAGGAGAAAATGATTGAGGCCCTCCACAGGGAGAGATCAAGGCAGCAGGCGGCCAGTCGCCAGATGCTTGACGCAGCTGAAAAAATGAACATCATAAACCAAGGACACAGTGTAAGCCTTAAAGTAAACTGTCTATGTTCTGTCCTTGTTAACCTAGGATACAGTGTAAGTGACCAGTCTATGTCCCATGCTCGATAACCTAGGATATAGTGTAATTGACCAGCCTTTGTCCCATCTTCGTTAACCTAGGATACAGTATAAGTGACCAGTCTATGTCCCATCCTCGTTAACGTAGGATATAGTGTAAGTGACCAGCCTTTGTCCTATCTTTGTTAACCAAGGATACAGTGTAAGTGACCAGCCTGTGTCCCATCTTTGTTAACCTAGGATACAGTGTAAGTCACCAGTCTATGTCCCATCCTTGTTAACCTAGGATACAGTGTAAGTGACCAGCCTGTGTCCCATCCTTGTTAACCTAGGATACAGTGTAAGTCACCAGTCTATGTCCCATCCTTGTTAACCTAGGATACAGTGTAAGTGACCAGCATGTGTCCCATCCTTGATAATCTAAGACAAAGTGTGAGTGACCAGCCTGTGTCCCATTCTTGTTAACCTACTAGGACACAGTGTAAGTGACCAGCCTGTGTCCCATCTTTGTTAACCTAGGATACAGTATAAGTGACCAGCCTGTGTCCCATTCTTTGTTAACCTATTGCACAGTGTAAGCGACCAGCCTGTGTCCCATTCTTGGTAATCTAGGATACAGTGTAAGTGACCAGCCTGTGTCCCATCCTTGTTAACCTAGGATACAGTGTAAGTGACTAGCCTGTGTCCCATCCTTGTTACCCTAGGACACAGTGTAAGTGACCTGCCTGTGCCCCATCCTTGTTAACCTAGGACACAGTGTAAGTGACCAGCCCGTGTCCAGTTCTTTGGTAACCTAGGATACAGTGTAAGTGACCAGCCTGTGTCCCATCCTTGTTAACCTAGGATACAGTGTAAGTGACTAGACTGTGTCCCATCCTTGTTACCCTAGGACACAGTGTAAGTGACCTGCCTGTGCCCCATCCTTGTTAACCTAGGACACAGTGTAAGTGACCAGCCCGTGTCCAGTTCTTTGGTAATCTAGGATACAGTGTAAGTGACCAGCCTGTGTCCCATCCTTGTTAACCTAGGATACAGTGTAAGTGACCAGGCTTTGTCCCATCCTTGTTAACCTAGGATACAATGTAAGTGACCAGCCTGTGTCACATCCTTGTTAACCTAGGACACAGCTTCTGTCCCATCCTTGTTACCCTAGGACACAGTGTAAGTGACCAGCCTGTGTCCCATCCTTGTTAACCTAGGATACAGTGTAAGTGACCAGCCTGTGTCCCATCCTTGTTAACCTAGGATACAGTGTAAGTGACCAGCCTGTGTCCCATCCTTGTTAACCTAGGATACAGTGTAAGTGACCTGCCTGTGTCACATCCTTGTTAACCTAGGACACAGCCTGTGTCCCATCCTTGTTAACCTAGGACACAGTGTAAGTGACCAGCAGTCGATGTGTTCTGTCCTTGTTAACCTAGGATATGGTGTAAGTGACCAGTCTATGTCCCATCCTTGTTAACCCAGGATACAGTGTAAGTGACCAGCCTGTGTCCCATCCTTGATAATCTAAGACACAGTGTAAGTGACCAGCCTGTGTCCCATCCTTGTTACCCTAGGACACAATGTAAATGACCAGCCTGTGTCCCATCCTTGTTAATCTACTCAGGACACGAGCTGAGTGTTATTCTTTCTTAATACGAATATTACCGTATAGCTGGTTTTTTTGGCAGGGATATAATTTTGACCTATTTTGGCGATTTTGGAAAATTCACCAAAATTAAAATCACCAAATTTAAGTACTTTCTATGTATATTTTATTGACAAACATGTAGTTTTTGGAGATTATTTTTTCATATTAGTATTTTTTTTTAAGTCTGTGAACATGATAAAAAGGGACAATTGTTACATGCACACTGTTAAAGATACAAATATACATTTACTCAAAATCAGTTCAAAACTAATTCCTTACATTACTATAAATTAGAGGTTAATTGTTTAAACACCATATCATTTTTCCCTGTTCAGATGTGTAATTAGCCCCAGTGACAGGGGTGCTAGCTTGTGTTGTTTTAGGAGATCCATTATCGACTCAGGTGCAAATAATTGTCTGATTAACGGTTTCTTCACTAACAATGAAATAAATTTTGATTGTTAATAAGGTAATATACTTTATTCATGCATATAATAAGTACTATTTAGTTATTTCTGTTAAAAATATTGAATCGAGGATTGGAAATCAAATTTTACCTCCTTGTAATGGTGACATAGGATTTTTGCTTAAGAACTTCTCAGCTATTAAAAATAAACCGACAATAGATTTTTAATGAAGGATAAAGGATTTCACCAAAATTATATCCGCCAAAATAAATGGTATACCTTGTAGGCCCCAATCCGCCAAATTTGTGACCCACCAAAAAAAACCGGCTATACGGTATGTAGTATTGTGCCTATTTTGAATGAAACTTACTTACCAGTACTTTTATGACAGGAACTTCTGGATAAAGTGGCACAAGGAGCTTCCGCCAGTTCCCCAAACAGGTAAGAGAAAATGAGTACAATCATGTATATACAGTAAAACTCGGTTATAGTGAAGTCCTAGGGACCAATAATTTGTTATATCCGTATAACGAATTCTTAATAATTACAATAGCGAATTCACTATACTCAAAATTAGTTCGCTATATCCTTAAATTTGTTATATCCGAATTCATTATAACTATTAAATTTTGCAAAGATTTGTTAAGAATTTTACTGGCGATTCCAAAAAACTTCGTGATATCCGAGATTTCGCTTTATTCGTGTTTGTACTAAACCAGTTTTACTGTATATTAAAAAATAGTGCATATGTGTGACATGTCGGACACTGTCAGCAATATTGATGTAGTGTGGCTGTGCCTGAGAAACTAATCAAGTTTTTTTATTACATCATCATACAGACTGTAAATCATCTCAATGATTTTTATTCACAATGGTTCGGAATCGACAGGAAATTGTGCTAGCAGGAGGCTTATAAGTTTTTGGAGCTATGAAAATGATAAAGTTTTCATTTCTCTTCAGTAAATATATATGGATCAAATAATTATTGAAAGGAGCACATTAATGTTGAGACTTTACCATTTGAAAGTGTAAAGGGCAGTAGTTATTGATAACCCTCATCAAAAACTTCTGCAAGTTGGCCTACATTCAGTAAACACATGGAAGACTAATGATTCTTTGCATTAAAAGTTTTTTCATATTACAAATTTTTTGTAATTTGTTTCAGAAAAAATGGCCTAAAGAGGAAGCATTCGAGTGACAGCATCTGCATCAAAACAGAAGATGGCAGCGTTGTGGAAATCATTCCTAACCCAAACCAAGAGAAGGAGAAGAGAGTGGTGGATCTCACCATTGACTCAGATGAGGAGCAAGAAAGCGAGGAGCCATCCTCGTCAAAAAAATTGAAAGAGGACAGTTCCAAATCTAACTCCAAACCTGACCCAGGCAGTAGCAACTCGAGTGATGCCTCCAATAGTAAGACTGAGGATAAAAAACCAAATCTTGATAAATTAAAGGAGCATATTAACAGAACTAGGACATACAAAGAGCAGGGTGTTCAGACTGAGGGGCGATCAGAGAGCCAGGAAGAAAAGGGGGTCAGGGAGAGACTGAAGAGCTTCCAGAGGAATGTCCATGAACTCCTGCGAAGAATAGACCCCAGCAAAGACTGGGGAGGGCCCGAGAACATAGAGTCCATCATAGTGCAGATGATGAAACACATAGATCCGGAGGATGAAGATGCGGATGCAGACTAATGGGTAGTGGGGGGGGGGGGGGGGGGGGGGGGGGAGGAAGGTAAATCATCATTCACTCTGACCTCCAGGTTAAATAGATGCAGGGGGAGGCGGGTAGTGTTGGAGTTGAAGGGGCGAGGTCAGTGTTAAATTAAGAATCATTTTGACCTTCAGGATGAATCAGTTGCAGGAGAGGGGGGTAGTAATGACAGTGAAAGGGGGAGGTCCTTATTCACAGAGAATCATGTCGACTTAAGGATAACACAAAAGCTTGGGGGGGGGGGGGGGGGGGGGGGGGGGGGCATTTGATAAAATATGATGAAACACAAAGAGAGCAGAGAAGGGATGAGACAGAAGTGGGGGGGGGGGGGGTATAAGGAGTGTTGGGAATTGAAGGGGGAGATTCTGTGTGAATGCAAAAACCTGAGTTATGTTCCGACAGCGATAACTTGTATATACAATGTATATATTTTATTCAGGCAGAAGAGATGTGTATAGTAAGGATCATGAGACATGTACAACATGTACAACATGTACATAAATTATATTTTTTTGTTTTTTGATATTGATAATTATATTCTCTTTCCATTATTGTTTGTAGTTTTTAGATGTTTTAGCTTTCATTATAAATGTGACATTACTTTGTTTATTGGTATTTTATTGTTCTGTTTTAAATTTAATTGTGAATATAAGACTTGTATGTATGATTTTTAGGTTGTGACCACTTATAAATGACTTGGTAATCTTCAATGTCAATGGATCAGCTACAATTTACATTATTATTATTTTCTTTGATTTCACCTAGCTTAAGACAATCCTGTGCAATAGGGAATTCTATGAGACTTTTAACTCTAAATGTTAGAAATGACTATATCAAGAAACAAGGGCATTCAGAAAAGTAGAAATCTATCAATGTGATTCTAAAGTTTCAGGACTGAAAAGGCAGCAGCGGGATTGTTCTGTTTTCTTTATTGTTCAGGTCATATTTCATCCCCCTGGTATTGTTACTAGTATTACTTGTACTATTACTAGTATTACTTGTACTATTACTAGTATTACTGGTACTATTACTAGTACTAATTCTAGTATTACTGGTACTAGTACTAGATTTACTGGTACTGTTACTAGATTTACTGGTACTATTACTAGTATTACTTGTACTATTACTAGTATTACTGGTATTGTTACTAGCATTACTGGTACTATTACTAGTATTACTTGTACTATTTCTAGTTATACTGGTACTATTTCTAGTATTATGAATTTTTCTCTTCTTTTTAAGATTTCTCCACCAATTGTGTTGATTCTACATCATCATAATAATTCACTTGTAGCGTTTCATACTCGGGGAAAGACTGACTGACTTGGTCAATTATTATAGATAAAAGAGTTTCCAGCTGTGCACACTTTTTTATGTAATGCTATAAATAATAGTTCTCATTGAATCATGTCGCCTATCTTGTACTGTTACTTGCAATATACATATTCACTTTGTGTTCAAATTTTGAAATATCCTATCAGCTGTATAACTGAATTACATAAAAACAATAAAACAAGTGAAGGTGTATATTTTTAAAGATGGCTGGTTATATAACGAAAGAAATAATGGGTATTGTCATGAAATGTCTATTATATAGGGGGAAAAAAATGTAATAGAATTAAGGGCTTCCCAAGCCCTTATCACATCTTCAACCCCAGCCCAAATATCCCTTATTAAAGTTATATTTCAGGACACTATTATGTATCTTATTTTATCCTTCAATACCACTGAAAATAAACCAGTTAAACAAGATATATCAACAAAGTCTAGTGTATTTCTGCAATTGAATCCATGATGCCATGGCGTAGACAATTTTAAGAAAACCCCACATTGCATTTGAACATCAGATGTGTTTATTGGGGCTTTTAGCAAATACGATGTGGATTAACTTTATTAGATTAGGCCTATATGCAAGGGACAGTTGTAAATGAAAAAAAGGAGTGGGGGGGGGGGGGGGCGTCAACTGTGTCGATGTGCAGTGAGAAAAGCGTTATATGTATTTATAGAGCCTTCTGTATGTTTTTGTTTTGAATTCAGAAATACCTGTATGAATAGCTCTTATGTCCATACGCCCTCATTAATGCCCTTATAGTACATTACATGTATATGATTCTATTGCCCAAATTTTGTCAGAAGTACCTGTATGTTTAGTCTTAATGCCGATACGCCCTCATGATTAATCTCTGTATGCTATAAACTATATAGTTCTGTTCCCCATGTATTGTCAGAAATACCTGTTTGAATAGTTTTAATGCCCATACGCCCTCATTAATGTTACTCTGTATAAATTATATAGTTCTATTGCACAAATATAGTAAGAAATACCTGTTTGTATAATGCCCATATGTTCTCAATTTTGTCTATGTATATAGTTCTATTTACCTAATTACTGTAAATGTTCTCATTAATGCACATATAGCTCTTACAATTTCACATTTGCTTGCAATAATGCTTGCATTTATGGTTATATTGCCATGATACATGTAGTTAAACTAGCAATATGTTTGTACAGTCATAAATATAAATTAACCTGATTCTGAACAGGAAGATGGTCCTTTTTGTAAGGATACAATCGGTTAAAATACTTTGTACACAAGATAGAAGCAACTATAATTCTTTTATTTTATATACATGTCTTGCCACACCAAAAAAAAAGAAAAACAATTTAGTTTTAACATTGACCAGTCCTTATTTGCCAACCCTTTTTGATAAAACTGGTGTTTGATGCAAAAAGTGTTCCCTCACAGAAGTATGATTTAGTTGTTTTTTAAATTAAAAAATAGAAAACTTTGCTCTTACCCCTGATGATGGCAATGTTAATTGAATTGGATTTCCAGTCCCTCTTTCATTACCCCATTGTTTTATATGTGTATAATATACATATATATAAGTAGGACTTCCACAATTATTAGTTGGATATGTTTTAAACTGATAATATCTAGTCAAGTTTAATGTTTTACAAAGTTCAAACCCCTTTTTTAACTTTCCTACATTCTGATACATCATCGAAAGGTATGATTTGGTCTTGTATCCATGTACATTTCTTTATTTGTTATCTTTTCATTATTTGTACTACACTGAATGACAAAAATATATTGTGTACATAATTATGCCTGATGTGTTCGAGTTGTGTTATATAACAAATAGAGTTGACCAACATCAAAACAAATGACCAGAAAGGAAATGCATGGAAGTTTAAGGTGGCTCATAGGTAACCTTGAAATAGTTACTCAAATCAGCAGAAAACGACATGATTATGAAAGATAGCATGATGTATAAGTCTTTGATGTAGTACATGTACTAGTCCAATAGGCAAAAAATAAGCAATTTTAGGAGGAAAATATGATTTAAATTTTATTCAATAACTATCAACAAAATCCTGAGGCGGATTTGAACTCTGCATCTGCGGTTCTCAAGTCGGATACCGTACATCAACAAATGAGTTTTGATAATACTCAAATCGTTTAATAAATACAATTTCACTAAACATTTAAGGAGGCTGGCTTTAGTTTTCAATGCGCATGCCTTTGGGCATTCCTGTAAGATACCATTATAATACGCCATTGTGCTTTTATGACGTTGATACGTTATGACAAAATGAAGCTTTGTATAGCCCTGAGTACGTTATAAGAATTGGCATGAAATGTAAAAAAGTGTACACCTTGGAAATTTTACTAACAAGTATTCTATCCTCTGGATTATTTTTCTTAATTTTTGAATGAATTCATTGTACCAATCTACATGTACTTTAAATTTGAAATACATATGCACTCCAAATGGTTAGCAAATTCTGTGCACTTTTATGTCTTGAGATGCCCTCTTTTAAATACCAGATGGTAGAATTGTGTTTGTTACATAAAAGGTAGGAACGATATCTCCAATCTGTTCACATTCTACAATCGGAGAAAAACCTCCTTTGTAGTATAATTATAATCTGGAAAATTGCAATTTCATACATATTCCTCTAGTACATGTAAATGTACCTGTTTTTTTTTTAGATGAATCTAAAAAAAAAACCAGACAGTAGATTTTCTGAAACGTTGCAGGTACACTAAAGTTGGTGTATATTACACAAGGTTCAAAAATACATAATTTTTCTATGGTAGTTTTTACACAGAAAAATCTGAGTCAGCCTCCTTAAATCACCATCTTGTGACATTGTGTCAAAATGTATAAGCCTAAATGATGTAGTGAGCTACCTTAATTCATCTGCTTTTAAAGTATTTTACTGCCACTAACATTCCCTATTTAGTATATTAAATGCAGCTCATAAATATTACTGGGGCGGAGGGCTTCCCTCATTTGCCATACATTGTTACAGGATTGTAGCCTTGTTTAGAATCCTTGTTCCTGGTGCTTATTTTCTGAGAGTACTTACTATGTATTATAAATTTGTAAATATAGTAAGTCCTACTTACTATATTTACAAATTTATAAGGAAACAAACTGCAAGAACACGATATGGTAAATCCAAAATGCCATGGAGATTAACAAAGTTTTGTTTAAACTTGTGTATTGTTCTTTAAATTAAATTGAGATAATGTTACCCACAGGGTTATTAAGAAATTGCATGAAAATAATTGAATATACCAAATCAACCTTGTGCTAAAGCAAAATTTTCATCAATTGAGAGCAATAAGATAGACTTCAACATTCACTTTTATTATCTAGTACACAAACAAACATGTTCCATCCAGTACACACAACATTCAACTCTCTTCAGCCATTTCTTTTTCCGCCTCCTCTTTCCTCCGTTGCTCTCTTTCTAGGAACTTTTCTACGACGCCTTTGATGTGCTGGACTTCGTCATCCCTCAGTGAGCGCCGGTACTCTAACATGATGTCGTTTTCCAGCCACGGCTTCTCCGAGAGCACAGCTCGCTTCTTCTGCCGATACGTCAGTCTGCGGTCATTTCCAGTTAGTCCCTTTAGATCTTTCCTCCTCTCCCACCTCTCTAACCAAGGTGGTTTATTCAGTGGAACCTAGCGAACAAAAATGTGAACTTTATTAAAATCACTCTTTTCAATTGATACAGCTATATTAGAGTAACAAGGCCCCACTGTCTCCAAAATATTTAATTGCTCAACTCGGTTCTCAACTCAAAATCTGTGAAAGAAAAATGCAATATATACATTGCAAATATGTTTCCTTATAAGAACCTATAGAATAGCGAAAACCTTCAATTCTGAATGAACTTTTTCATGACGTCACAATGATCATAGCATGCACTTATCGCTTGTCGCTTGGATTGTTGTAAACATAAAATATCGGTAATTTTAACAGTTCTGAATGATTTGCCTTTTTCAAATGTAAATATAAGTAATAAACAGCAATGTTAAAAAGATCACCGGGATATGAACTTGGTTGGTACATGATCAAATCTTCTGAGAAGCCCTTCAGCCTTCACAGGATTTGATCACGTGACCAACCAATTTCATATCCCAGTGAACCTTTTAACTTGTTGTTTATTTCTTAATTACTTTGAGGTCAATTAGAGTTACTTAGTTGACTAGAGTAACTTGGACGTGGTGTTAGTTGACTAGAATTACTTGGACGTGGGGTTAGTTGACGAGTTACTTTGACATTGGGTTAGTTGACTAGTTACTTGGATGTAAGGTTAATTGACTAGAGTAACTTGGACATGGGGTTAGTTGACTACAGTTACATTGTACTTGGATGAGGTTAGTTGACTAGAGTTACTTGGACGTGAGGTTAGTTGACTAGAGTTATTTGAATGTGAGGTTAGTTGACTAGAGTTGGGTTAGTTGACTAGAGTAACTAGGACATGTGGTTAGTTGACTAGAGTTAGTGACACAGTTCTGGGTGTTCCACATCAACACTTGTATTTTCTAATGAATTGTGTGTGCGTGTTCTTTCTTATCCCAACAAAATACCCAAATCTTGGGCCAAATAAAAGTCATGATTAATTTTTTACGACATCAGTGCATTTTGTCATGGCCATTGTGAATATAAAGATTAATATATTACCAAATGGAAATGAAAGGGGAATACACATAACTCAATTTTTTACAACAAGTTTAAAAAGAGTAAAACATTTATTTTCACATTTCAAATCTAACAACGAAAAATAAAATTCCATGTCTCCCATGACATTTTTTATTAATTTTTTTGCCTGAGAGACTGAACATTAATTTTTTTTTAGTCTAAATGAGAGTTGTGTACCTTGACATCATTGATTGGCACGTCTTTGCCTTTGGGGGCGGGGACTTTCTCCATATCCAGAGGAAATGTGGAGAACTCCGGGGGACAGTCCCTAAGGTAGAGAAGTTCCGGGTCCAGTCTTTTCTCTGTCTTTAGACACTCAATTTTCAAGATGTTTGGGTTATATAGGTCATACTTGATTTCTATACCTACAACATTAATATACAGGATAAACAGCGGCTAGCATAGGATCAACAGTGGCTAGCACAGGATCAACAGTGGCTAGCACAGAATCAACAGTGGCTAGCACAGGATCAACAGTGGCTAGCACAGGATCAACATTGGCCAGCACAGAATAATAGTGGCTAGCACAGGATCAACAGTGGCTAGCACGGGATCAACAGTGGCTAGTACAGGATCCACAGTGGCTAGCACAGGATCAACAGTGGCTAGTACAGGGTAAACAGCGGCTAGCACAGGATCAACAGTGGCTAGCACAAGATCAACAGTGGCTAGTACAGGATCAACAGTGGCTAGCACAGGACCTTGCTAGCACCTTGTTGATTGATGACAAAAATTGCACAGATTTATGGAGATATTCTCTTAAGTAACATACAGGAAATAGCAAGTAACAACATTTTTCCAGTTTGTATTGCATCCTGTACCTTGGCCATAGATGATGTTTCTGAGGGTGAAAGTGTGACTGAGTCCAGAGAATTGTCGCTGGATACAAATCCCGACAAACCTGTTCTCCTTGGTTGGGGAATGGGGGTCAGTGACGGTCACCGCAACAATACTGCCTACAAAAAAATACATCAGTCAAAACAACCTTATAATAATATGTAGGTAAATAAAAACAGTCTCTGCTACAATACTTCCTACAAAAACATCAGTATAAAGACAACTTTATTCTATTGGATGAAATCAATGTAGATTGGACACAAAGGTACCGGTACATGTATTTACTAATACCAAATTACAGGTGACACTCGATGGCTCGAACTTCGATCTCTCGAAGTTCTTGATCTCTCGAAGTGAAATCAAGGTCCCGATTTTTATCCCTATATAACTAAGCAAATTTACTCTTGATTTCTCGAACTCCGATCTCTCGAAGTTCTTGATCTCTCGAAGTAAAACCTGGGTCCCGTTATACATATTTCATTGTTTTTTACTCTTGATAACTCGAAGTGGTGGCTGTGTACACACGCGACCGATCAAGCGTACAATTAGCTCCGCGTGGACATCGAGTGAACGCCTGGGGCTAGCGTGGTAGTGTTAATTGGTTAATTACGGAAGTGACACTACCCCTTGCTTCCTTCAAAGGGTAGATAGTTAATTTGTAACTGATCTATTAATTTCAACAACTTGTGAAATTAACGGTCAATTAAACCGGTCTTTATTTAAACTATTCGGTGATCAAGAAAACATAACATACTTTAAAAAAATTTCTAAGTTAACAAAAACAATTAATAAACACGAAACTAATTTCTGTATTGTTGAATTTGATGTAAATTAGCAGAAAATACAATTGAAACCATGTTAGACTATCATTCCATGTTATGAATATGAACTTACGGCCACTATAATTTTAGAACCAACATGACGGGAACAAAAATTTCCGGATTTTTTAAACTTTCGATCTCTCGAACTCTTCATCTCTCGAAGTTTAATCATGGTCCACTGAAGTTCGAGTTAACGAGATTCACCTGTATTTAGCAAAGCATAATGCAAAAAATCTCGGAACAGCTATTAGTAGTTTAGCATCTAAATTTTTCCACAAATTTCCACTCCCATTTTATTTTCTATTACAACTCAGCTGATCAATTATGTTACCGGTATAACTTCCCATACCAAAAAAAGTTATACAGAGTCATAACTTTTTTGTAACTAAACTGGTAACTTTTTAGTGCCTCAAATTTGAGGTACAGAAAAGTTATGACTTTTTTAAGGTCTTCCGTCTTCAGCGGAAGACCTTACTGTTTTTCTACTGTTTCTCATTCTTCTATATTATTAAGGTCTTCCGTTTCCAACGGAAGACCTTATTGTTTTCGTTCGGTTTCTTTTTCCCTATTATTATTAAGGTCTTCCGTTTCCAACGGAAGACCTTATTGTTTTCGTTCGGTTTCTTTTTCCCTATTATTATTTTTTTTTTTCTTACAAATTTTGTGCACGCAATTTCTCGGAAACGACTCAATCGATTTTCATGAAACTTTCAGATATGATAGGTATTGATGTGAACTTCATATACTTTTTTTTATTTTGATGACGTCATTTCCTTTTTTGAGATAATGACGTTTTAGCAATTTTCAGAGACGCGGCTTGTCCAGGGATCTCCTCCTAAACGATAAAAGATATTGAGTTTAAACTTTCAGAGATTGTAGACAAGAGATTGTAGATATGCCATTTGGCATTCATTTTTGTCATGCTCAAAAAGCGTTGAAGCTCGCTTGATCCCGAAAATGAAGACTAAAAAAACGTCGTAATTTTTCATGGTTTTCTTTGTTTATCTTTTTTCTGAAAAATATTTTGTTAAGACATGTAATGCAAAAAATGTTATTATTTATAAGAGCTTTCGTCTGATATCAAGAAAAAGGACCTGGCCCCTTAAATAAAGGACCCATATGGGTCTAAAGTCTTTTATCTATAGCCCTTTACTGAGCGATATTTTGTAACATGTTATAGAAGCAGAAATGTTTATCTTACAGTTATGTATCCAATTAATGTCATGATTTTCTCATGTATTACGTAATTAGAGGTTTTTAGGGGTCAGAAGTCATAAACTTTGATCACCTATATATCAAAAAGGAAAAATATTTTGAAATGCAATATAGAAGAAGAGATGCTCAAAATAATGTACTTAACAATATGCAACCTTCAAAATTTTGTTCAATGGCCCCAATAAGGAGATAAGGGACCGGCCCCTAAAACGTTTTTTCTCAGATATCTCAAGAACGGTAACGAATTTCTAAACACTTGTTGAACAAAATGTCTTAGAAATTAAATGACCTTTCATTTGATCTCAAGAAAAAGGGGCTGGCCCCTCAAATTAGGGACCTTGAGCACTCTAAAGTCTTTTATCTATAACCTTTTACTGAGGGATTTTTTGTAATAGATTATAGAAGCAAATATGTTTATCTTACAGTAATGTAGCTTAACAGTAAAATGATTTTCTCATGTGTTACATAATTAGGGTTTTTAGGGGTCGAAAGTCCAAAACTTTGAACAACTGTATCTCAAAAAGGAAAAATATTTTGAAATGTAGTATAGAATAAAAGATGCTCAAAATAATGTACTTAACAATATGCAACCTTCAAAATTTTGTTCAGCGACCCCAATAAGGAGATAAGGGACCGGCCCCTAAAACGTTTTTTCTCAGATATCTCAAGAACGGAAACGAATTTCTAAACACTCTTTGAACAAAATGTCTTAAAAATTAAATGACCTTTCATTTGATCTCAATAAAAAGGGGCTGGCCCCTCAAATTAGGGACCTAGAGGGCTCTAAAGTCTTTTATCTATAACCCTTTACTGAGGGATTTTTTGTAATCGATTATTGAAGCAAATATGTTTATCTTACCGTTATGAAGCCTAACAATCTAATGATTTTCTCTTGTGTTACGTAATTACGGGTTTTTAGGGGTCAAAAGTCCAAAACTTTGAACAACTGTATCTCAAAAAGGAAAAATATTTTGAAATGCAGTATAGAAGAAGAGATGCTCAAAATAATGTACTTAACAATATGCAACATTCAAAATTTTGTTCAACGGCCCCAATAAGGAGATAAGGGACCGGCCCCTAAAACGTTTTTTCTCAGATATCTCAAGAACGGTAACGAATTTCTAAACACTTGTTGAACAAAATGTCTTAAAAATTAAATGACCTTTCATTTGATCTCAAGAAAAAGGGACTGGCCCCTCAAATTAGGGACCTAGAGCACTCTAAAGTCTTTTATCTATAACCCTTTACTGAGGGATTTTTTGTAATAGATTATAGAAGCAAATATGTTTATCTTACAGTAATGTAGCTTAACAGTAAAATGATTTTCTCATGTGTTACATAATTAGGGGTTTTTAGGGGTCAAAAGTCCAAAACTTTGATCAACTGTATCTCAAAAAGGAAAAATATTTTGAAATGCAGTATAGAAGAAGAGATGCTCAAAATAATGTACTTAACAATATGCAACCTTCAACATTTTGTTCAGCGGCCCCAATAAGGAGATAAGGGACCGGCCCCTAAAACGTTCTTTCTCAGATATCTCAAGAACGGTAACGAATTTCTAAACACTTTTGAACAAAATGTGTATAGTTTAAAATGACCTTTCATTTAATACCAAGGACAAGGGGCTGGCCCCTCAAATTAGGGACCTAGAGAGCTCTAAAGTATTTTATCTATAGCCCTTGACAACAGGATATTTTGTAATAGGTTATAGAAGCAAATATGTTTATCTTACCGTTATGTAGCCAAACAATATAATGATTTTCTCATGTGTTACATAATTAGGGTTTTTAGGGGTCGAAAGTCCAAAACTTTGATCACCTATATCTCAAAAAGGAAAAATATTTTGACAAGCAGTATAGAAGAAAAGGTGCTCAAAATGTTTTACTTAATAGTATGCAGCCATCAAATTTTGGTTAAACGGCCCTAGAAAGGAGATAAGGGGACAACCCCTAAAGCAATCTTTTCCAAATATCTAAAGATCTGTACCAAATTTCTACACACTTGTTGAACAAAATGTGTTAAGAATTAAATGACCTTTCATTTGATATGAAGTAAAGGTGACTGGCCCCTTAAATTAGGGGTCAAGAGGGGTCTTAAGTTTTCAAACCAAAGCTCTTACACCTGAAACAAACTACTCTTAGATATCTAGAATGAATACCCCCTTTTCCTCTATTTTCAATTTATGTTCAACTGTTTTATAGTAAAATCAAGATCTTACATGTATCTCAACTTCTAAAATCGGACGGAAGACCTCCTCGTTGCTCGCAACGAGATCGTGTCTAGTTTAATTATTCTTCTTGGTAGACACCCTTAATTTCTCAGCCACTTCTCCATCGATTTTAATGATTTTTACAGGGATGATGTCTTAGGTGAACCTCTCCTTGCATACAACTTTTTGTCTGAAAATTCAATTCCACTTCTGAATTATCTCCCTTTTTCATGTATTTTGGGACATGATATTGTCCACGCATCTCCTCAAAAACCGTTATAGTTAAAGACTTGAAATTTATATGCAAGATAGAGTGGTTATGGTAGATTTGCATGCTTGTTTTAGATTTGACTAAAAGTCATTGTCCTGGAAGCTCGCCTGAACCTGAAAATGTTGATGTTAACTTTTTTGACAGTTTTTTGGGAAATTTGAGATTTGATCACGAATATCTTTCTTGTCATGAAAATTTGGTTAACATATGTAGAACATTAAAAGTTTATATAAACAAGACCTTTCAACTGACACCAAGCAAAAGGGGCTGACCCCTCATATTAGGGGCCCAGAAGGGTCTAAAGTCTTTCATCTATATCTCTTTAATAAGAAACATTTTGTAATGTGTTATAGAAGCAAAAATGTTAATCTTTTAGCTCTTTATGTACGCATGTTAAAAGTTTTCGGATATGTTACATAATTAGGGGTTTTAAGGGGCTAGAAGTCCAATATTTTGATCATTTATATCTTAAAAAGGAGAAATATTTTGAAAAGCATTATATAAGAGAGGATGCTTAGAATAGTGTTCGTAATAAAATTTAACCATCAAAGTTTCGTCAAATGGACCCTACAGAGAGATAAAGGGTCGGCCCCTAAAGCAATCTTTCCCAAATATCTCAAGAACGGTAACACATTTCTGAACACTTAATGAACAAAATGTGTTTAAAATAATAAGATCTTTCAGTTGATATCAAGAAAAAAGGGGCTGAAAAAAAAAAAAAAAATGAAAAAAGATAAAGAAATAGAAGAAAATAGTCTGTTCAGAATCAAGAGATCTTTTTTTTTTTCTTTTTACAAATCATTTAGCTGGTAAATAGCAAAATAAAGGTCATACATGTATCTCAACTTCTAAAATTGGAAGGAAGACCTCCTCGTTGCTCGCAACGAGATCGTGTCTAGTTGTAACTATATTTGTCTTTGTCATTTTAAAGTATAACTAAAATGTACCTACATCAGACTTAGAAAAATTTCACTATAACTTTTTTGTGCCTAATCTGAACTTAGTCATTTTAAAGTATAACTAAAATGTACCTATATTGCACTTAGAAAATTTTCACTATAAATTTTTTGTGCCTAATTTGAACTTTGTCATTTTAAAGTATAACTGAAATGTACCTATATTACACTTAGAAAATTTTCACTATAACTTTTTTGTACCTATTTGGACTTTGTCATTTCTTAGTATAACTAAACTGTGCCTAAATCAGACTTAGAATTTTTTCAGTATAACTTTTTTGTAACTAATTTGGACTTGGTCATTTTTAAATGTTTGTTTCACTTTAAATATAACAGACTTAAACTTTTATCATAATTTTTGTACATGAGTATATTTGAAGATTAAAAAAAAACAAGTACATGCACACACAGTGAGTCTTACAGTCACATACTCTCACACATTTAAAACTAATTATAACTTTGACTGCCTGAATTTCAAGACTATTATTAATACCCTTCTTTAATAATAACATCTATTTTGCAAACTATTCAAGTTTCCTGAAAGATTAGGTTTTTCAGCTCCCCTTCCCTTATAATTCACATTACAGCAACAAAAAACTTTAAAATTTGTGTTAATATCTGATAAATTTTCAGCTATTTCCCAGCAGTCTTCTTCAACAGCTAGTACACACTGAGATAAGTGTATGTCAATTCATATGTTGATCAGTTATCAGTGAAGTTAATTGCAGACCTAATTTATAAAAAGACAGGTGTGAAATCAGATGTGTATATATACCCCACCAAGCCCTCAGGCTGGGTAAGCCTTAATTCACACCTGTGTGATTGTCTCTAATTATTCATGTGTAAAGTCCAGCAAGCTCTAATAGTATTATGCAATTAAACAATGGACTTGATTAAATGCTAGCTTTTTCATGTTAAGAACAATTAATAAACATACAGTTGAAGCAAAAAAAGACAGATCTCAGTAATTATGTGATGGGCTTGGTGGTTTTAGTCTTCATAAATAAAACTAAATTTACTTGGGTAATATTTGTCTTTTAAGTTATCACAATGCTTGCTTTTGGTACAAAGCATATGATGCTTGATACTGATATTAATAGAGAAATTATGTAAATTCCCACTTGTTTTTAAATCCACCATGATTCAAAATGGCGGCCTAAGGTGATAGTTTCGTATTAATAGTAGTACTAATATTTTATTACAAACTGCAAGATCAGTGAAATGATATCCTTTATTTTATCTTATTGAGTTTTTTGGACATGTTGATACATTAGTAAATCCATCATGTATCTAAATACAGTTTTGAAAGTATTTTTCACTTTACTTGGTAGCTGTGATATGATTGGTCAGATTTCAAACTTGATCAATCGCGGAATTTGATTGGTTGATATCATTTTCACTCATTTTAAACATGAAGAAGGACAACAATACTGAGGATCTACACTCCTAGATTATTACAGTTTTCTGTAAAGTTTAGTTAGATTTCCATGTTAAGAATGATCTGCATCAATGATAATTATATACAGAGAAAGTCCTGAGTGATCAGCTTGGATATATATTCATATTTTTAAATGATGAGTTTCTTGGCTGCCCAGATTTGCTGGAGGAAATCATTGTGAGGAATACCATGGTAAGATTTTGTAATATTTTACACAAAAAAGATATATTTATCTATAAGATCAAGATTATTATATTCCATTGCTAACAATTAATATGAATTTCTTAGTAAATCAACTTTAACACAAGGATGTTTACTTTTAAATTTTAATTGCCCAAGTTAACAACAAACAAAATGGCGGAAAACTTAATTACTGGGCATAGAGGGAGAAGTGTTAGGAAAATGTTCAATATTTAAAGACTGTCTTCTATTTTTGTATGTAAACCATTTATAATTAACAATATTATAAATATACATCAATGATGAAGGTGAAGCACTGCTCATGCAGATATCAGTATAACTAAAGTAATTATATCATTTTGTTTTACACAGATTAAAAATTCAGAACTTAATGATCTTAACAAAATATAAACTGCTGTGATGACTATTATATATTTTTAATATGATTACAGACTGTCCACTTTACAAAGAAGACATTGAAGAAATGCAATGACATATGCTGCAACTTGACTACACAGCCTGTTAACTTCTTGTCATCACCTGCTTTGATCTACTAGCTGATACCACCCCACCCCCTGGAAAAAATCTCTGGATACATTTCTGCCAGCATCACCAGGGCGTATTCAATAGTCAAATGCTCAGTCCGCGTGTGATGTTCCCTACACTTACCAAAGGACATTTTTTTCAATGGAGAAAAACTTTTCTGCAAGAAGCATTCTGATAGTTTGCTAAACTTTGTTTCGTGATCAAGCCTTGTCGTGCACTATTCTGAACAATCAACACCCAACTTAGCTATAGATTATCCCACAAACTTCTGCACCAGTTTAAATTAGGACCAGAGCTGGGAATAATGACTAATCTTATGCCATATTTTTTTTTTAATTCATGTATCAATCACACTAGTTTTGTATTTTGTATTTTTCCTGTCACAAACTGAATTTTTATACATGTATGTATAGAAGACAAAGACATGTTAATTACTATGATTAACGGAATTATATCAATTACTGTAAAGTACAAGACATTCAGGTATGAAGCATAGGGGGAAATTTAAATTTATATATAAAAAAATGAATAAATATGTAGCCCCCCCCCCCCCAATTTTTGGGAGCATATTACAAAATTTTGAAGTGAAAGAGGGGAACACCCCCTCCCCCCAACCCAAACACAGATTAGGATTTTCATGAAATTTAAGGAAGTTCTTTCTTGTTTTTCTTTTCGCTTGTTAAGATGTTTTGGATAAATCTGTCACCCCCCCCCCCCCCCCCCCCCCCCTTCAAACATGATGCAATGCGCCTTTCATTTCACAGTGCTATGTAATGAAAAAGGAAATAAGTTTATCGGTTATCAATTCAGAAAGAAAAGGTTTTCATGTGCGCATATTCATCATGATGCTGAATTATTAGTGTTACTATGCTAAAAATGTTACAATTCTGTGTCATATCTAATAAGAATTATTTCTACATATTTCTTATGACTATTAATTTTTATCAAAAAATCTTTGTTTTTCATAAAAAATGAATCATTTTGCAATAATAATAAGATTATAATATGTAAATGAAAAACTTCAATACTAAACTGAAAGAGATACCTTATTTATACCTGAAATAATACATATTTTTACCTATACATGTATTATAATGGTAACTTTAGTTTACCTTAAATATGACTAAAACTATAACTATAATGTAACTCAAAGTATAACTCTGATGTACCTAAAATTGTAACTCAAATGTGCCTATATCTATAACTATAATGTAACTCAAAGTATAACTCAGATGTACCTAAAATTGTAACTCAAATGTGCCTCTATCTATAACTATAATGTAACTCAAAGTATAACTCTGATGTACCTAAAAATGCAACTCAAATGTGCCTCTATCTATAACTATAATGTAACTCAAAGTATAACTCTGATGTACCTAAAATTGTAACTCAAATGTGCCTATGTCTATAACTATAATGTAACTCAAAGTATAACTCTGATGTACCTAAAAATGTAACTCAAATGTGCCTCTATCTATAACTATAATGTAACTCAAAGTATAACTCTGATGTACCTAAAAATGTAACTCAAATGTGCCTATATCTATAACTATAATGTAACTCAAAGTATAACTCTGATGTACCTAAAAATGTAACTCAAATGTGCCTATATCTATAACTATAATGTAACTCAAAGTATAACTCTGATGTACCTAAAAATGTAACTCAAATGTGCCTCTATCTATAACTATAATGTAACTCAAAGTATAACTCTGATGTACCTAAAAATGTAACTCAAATGTGCCTCTATCTATAACTATAATGTAACTCAAAGTATAACTCTGATGTACCTAAAATTGTAACTAATATGTGCCTAAATGTATAACTTAAGTATACCTGAATTTGTTCTCATTTAAAACCATAACTATTTTGTAACTTTTTTATAACTATTTTGTGCCTGATCTTGATTTCTTATGCGAAATAAAGTGTTGATAGTTATATTTTAGTCATGACTATTTTGTACCTAATTACAGAGGCACAAAAAAGTCATAACTAAATGATGCAACTTTGGAACCGATTAGAAGTAGTGGTTCCAAAGTTGCATGACTTAGTTATGACTTTTTTGTAACTATTTAAGCCCTCAAAAGTCATGACTTTTTTGTAACTTTTTTTGGTATGGGTTTGTAAAACACATGAATACCATTACTCTACCAGCAAGGTGTGTACAAAGTAAAAATTCTAGACTAGCTACATATTGATCCTAGAAAGTTTTGGCACCATTTAATTAGACCCACAGTTCCCTGTAAATTACATACGGCTTCCCATTTTATGCTCTCATGAAAACCAACAAGAAAAAATAACTAATGGTGATGCTATTCACGGGTACAACATCCAACCTTGGATCAATGAATACCATAGTAAAAATTTCCTTCCACCCTAAATCAATAGTACATGTACTACACAAGGACATTGGACAGTTTTACATATCAATTAATCATCATGAAAGTTTCTTGTACTTCTTTTCTAAGTCTTTGATGTCTAACCGACATGTGCATAGCAATCTATTTACCATATAAATAATATGATCATACTGTCAAACGTGCTTTTTTTCTGTGAGTAGACAATTCCTTCTTAATTAAGGGAGAGTTAGAAGACTTGTAAATTGCCAAATACTTACCGACATAAAACTCTGGAATACTTAGATTTTGTCTCCGTCTAAACATGTCTCGCCTGTGCAACATTTCTAGTACAAAATCTCGTCTACAGGTTCTGTCAGTGCGAGGCAAGAAATCCGGATACTTCTCTCTGTAACGAAATATCATGAAATAACTTCAATGTAAAAAACATTTGGATACTCCTCTCTGTAATGATATATCATTAAATACTGCAATTAATACACACACACACACACACACACACACACACACACACACATATATATATATATGAATCTATATATATATACTGTCCATGACACACTTAAATGTGTACATTAATAAGATATATGTAATCTATGCTTCTATTGACTAATGTAAATCTATTATACAAGAAACTATAAATATATATATACTTACAATGACCCACTAATTTAAATCTATGATACATGTAACTGTAAATGTTTATGCTTCAAATGACCTTCTACTGTAAATCTATTAGACAAGTAACTGTAAATATTTATGCTCCCAATGACCTACTAATGTATATATCTATCTATCTATCTATCTATCTATCTATCTATCTATCTATCTATCTATCTATCTATCATCTATCTATCTATCTATCTATCTATCTATCTATCTATCTATCTATCTATCTATCTATCTATCTATCTATATATAATGCTTACAATGACTCACTAATTTAAATTTATGATACAATCATACAAGTAACTAAATATTTATGCTTCAAATGACTTACTAATGTAAATCTACGATACAAGTAATTGTTAATATTTATGCTTTCAATGACCCACTAATGTAAATCTATGATGCAAGTAACTGTAAATATCTATGCTTCCAATGATCCACAAATGGTAATCTATGAGACAAGTAACTGTAATGGAAATATTGATGCTTTCAATGACCCATAAATACATGTAAATCATAAAATTTACACATTTGTTATACATGTTTTATTCAGTGGTATGTTTTCAATTATAACTCTATATATTGAACAATAAATCAAAGAAAATAAGAATTCAGTTCTGCATAGCTTTGTGGTTTATTTGATTTTTATTGAAAGAAGTTATTAAAAACGAATCGTCTCATGAATGCCTTATTAGATTTAGTCAAAACCGGTAGTACAGGAAGAAAACAAAATGAAAGCATGTCAACCCATCGGAAGCATATTGGTGGATCTTGCAATTTTCCCAGCTTGTAATAGTTAACTTAATCCATTAAATTAACTTTTTTTAAGCATTAAAAGTAAAGTTTTAGGAAAAATCATCAATTATTGTGGAAATTACATTGTCTAGAAATAGATAGTCATAATACATGACGTGAATAGGCACGTAGCAAACTTGTACACATTGAATTCGGTTATTATTATAGTCCGGTTAATATAATAATATTTCCTGACAAAATAACTCTTATGGTCCACTGTATTTATTTCCTTATAATGATAGAAACTTTTGGTTTACATGAAACAGTATTAAAATAACCCCATAACCACTGCCCATTTTACAGATTATCAATTTTCCCTAAACACATGCTCTATCTAAACCATAGCTCAGATAATGCCCCCCTTGGGACAAATGAATTCAGCCACACTTGTCTTTGATGTTCTTATTAGCTCCTAAGAATTCATCATTGACAAACAAAAAGTTTGCATTGTCAGTTGATAGAATACTTATAAAAAATAAATTTAGTTAAGAAATAAAGACAAAAAACCTCCACCTGGATGTATTTATATAAATATATTATTTAAGAGTGTTTACTATTAATTAATAAAATCTGTAAGGATTACCTCCCTTACATTTCAACATCAGTGTACAATATATAGAATAAGGAAAATGAAAACTGTCATAAAATCATTAAATCTTTTCTGATCCTAATAAAAATTGCAGGTGAACATCTTCAGATGGTGTTTAACATATGTTTTTCAGACTGTTCCATGCAGTAGTAAAAAATTCTATTGGGGGGACAAAATTGCGTCTATAGACAGACAGACAGACGGACAGACGGACGGACGGACGGACGGACGGACGGACAGACAGACAGACAGGGTGAAACCAATATAACCCCCTAAACTTTGTTTGCGGGGGTATAACAATTTTGGACAGACAGACAGACGGGCAGACAGACGGACAGAGTGAAACCAATATACCCCCCCCCCCCCCCCAAACTTCGTTTGCGGGGGTATAATAAACTTCGTTTGCGGGGGTATAATAAACTTCGTTTGCAGGGGTATAATAATAAGCTAATAGCATATAGCTACGAATTAAAAAATCCCTGCAACAATGTTTATTACTAAATCCAATCCAAAACTGATGCTCCGCAAACAATAATCAAAACTACAGTACACCGTAAATCCCTGGTCACTTACTTAAAAGTGTCTACTTCTTTCTGTGGTTTGGGTTTTCCGTCCATTTCTATGTGTAGGTCCATACCCCTTACTCCCATGTCATCGCTGGCATCCTCTTCATTGTCTTGGTAATCTGCCGCTCCCCCCTTGATCTGTCGATGTCTGTTGACGGTTCTGTGTAGCAGTGTGTTACTCAGTCGACATCCACTTGTACTGAATACACGAGCATTGTCTGTATAGGAACACAAAATGTCAGATATGGAATACTTATACTGAATTCAAGAGCATTGTCTGTTGGAACACAGAGTTGGAACACTTGTACTGAATACATGGGCAATATCTGTTGGAATATAAAATGTTAGATAGGGAATACTTATAGCGAGCACAGCGAGCGGCGCAAAGCGCCAATCGCGTTGTGAGCTCTAATGACAACGCCTGGGCGAAGAGAAAATTCAAACTACCGCGTCAAAAGTCAAAAGCCTGTTTATTCAGTAATATGTTTTACGGTGCGACCATTGGGGCGAGCGCAGCATAAATTGAATTGTAAATACACATGGGTACATGATAATAAATTAGAACCATTTTAACAAGACCTTGGACTTTCGGTAGGATGTAAATATCTTTTTCTTGCATCAAAACAAGTTAATTCGAATTTTGGTCAATCATTCAATATGTTAAAAATGCACAAATAAAGCATTTAATGCACGGAAAATAAAAAAAATAAAATTTCTAAAATCGGGTCTAAGTAGTTTAGTGTCAAATAATGACTTATCCACCTCCTTTCGAGGAAATTCGGATACAGTCAAGAAAATTAAAAACAGTAACGTACTGCAATTTGAAATTCAAAGGAATGTTAGAGTTAAACACGTTCAAAAATTATGGTTTAAAAAAAACTAAACAATACTTACGGATAAGACATGATACAACCAGCTTTTTAAACTGTTTTGAAAGCGACATGTTGTGATTTTTTCGAGTGAAGCCGTACCAGGGTTGGGGGGGGGGGGGGGTTATCACAAGATTCAATAACAAATCTAAAAAAAAAAAGTTGACTTACAATATTATTGATTTATTTAAGAAATATATTTAGTGAACTAGTACTATTACTTGTGTTCATTGTGCTTCATTTAATTTACACGTGACTATTTTATTCCGAATCGAATTTGTCATGTTCCATTTGTCAAATTTCGAAAATGGCGGATGTCGTTTCATACGCAGCCGGAGCTCTTATTACAACAGTAACCCATCCTCTTGGTTATGCTAAAGTCCTAATCCAGGTTTGCACTCAATACTATCGATTTTTTTTTTAAATCTTTTTTTCAAGTTTAGAACGGTATACCTTTTTTAAATCAATGTTTACTGATGAAACAATATTTCGAATTTCCTCTAGTGTTTACATTTTCAGTATTTTGGAATAAATGTAATTTTAAAAAAATCATAAAGTCAAACTGTTCTTTTATCGCTTATTGTCTCAGGTTCATAGACATGCTAGCTTAGTGGATACTATTCCCTTGTTATAAGGTGTAGAGTTGAATACAATTCCATTTTCAGTTTCTCATACATGACATGTACTTGCACTGTTCACAGGTTCAGTCTCTGAAGTTCTCTTATTCAATTTTTTCCATCACCTTTTGGCAACTGCTGTAACTTCTTGTCTTCATACTTTGTGATGATCACATGTTTGGTGATGATAAAAATGTTTACTGTGTACTTGTACACTTGGACTCAGTTCCATCAAAACTGTTTGTCTAGCTTACTTTAACTATACTCTGTCCCGAGTTTTTTCCTCCACCACTTTTCGCTTGATATTTCGATCTTTTCGCTTGATATTTCGATAATAATAAATACCTTTGTGCTCAAACTACATTCATCCACTTATATGAAAAATGTCCAGATCATCTGTTTCGAAACGCCCCCTCTAACGCTTCAGGTTTACCGCTTCAGGCTTCAATACACATCCCAAAATAGAAAGTCTACGAGGATTTTGCATTGCATCAGCCATTAATAAGCCCTGATGATAACATTGAAAATTTGCATGAGGTGTCCCGAGTACTTCCGAATGGAGAAAAGATGTAAACAGTTCCCATTATAAATCTCCGTAAGAAATTTGTTATCGTTCCTGTAAACTTTTATGAGTGAAAAGGGATAATTTGTCAATGAAGGTATCTTGGATATTTTCCATTTCATTGATTTCAACTGTACTTCTTTCACAGGTATGTGTATTTTTATTAAAAATCATCAAAAAGTGATGGAAGCAATAACTTGAGACAGACTATAATGTTGGTGAAAAATAGTTGATAAATGACCTTAATGTGACCTTGACTATCCAATGTCAATTTATAGGATTATATAACACTGACAAACATAGGACTTGCAAATCATACCCAGAGCAACTGACAGATAAGGCGGGTGTTTGCGTAAATTATACATTTTGATTTTCAGGGGGTTGAAATATACGGTAGCCCGACGCCCAGGGCTAGTCAGTTTAAAACTCTAGCTTGTTAATTTTTACCAACTGATAGTCCATCGGGCTAGCAAATCGGGGAAAAAAATCCTCGGGTTTTACTTTCGTTTTTTATTTAAACTGGTTTCATTTGAATGAGAACTAGTTAAATTGTCTCTATCATCAAAGCATTTAAAAACAAGTGAATAAAAGTGCATATTAAAGCATCTTAATCACATTGATCAAGCATGAACAAACCACATTGTTTGGATTTCCTGAAACATGTAAAAAATCAGCAGATGTCAGTAAAGGTGAAGGTATGATCATACAAAAAGGAAAAGAAAGTTTCAAGAAAGTTGGAGTGAAAGGTTCCCGTGGGTTGAAGTGGAAGTCCAGTCTCAGCCCTTAACTTCAAGTGACGCCGATGTCGGTGACTTTTTGTACTGTACTTACTATTAGGACTTTTCCAGAATATGCGAACAAATGTAGTGCTTTATTCAAGGGAACCAGTAATTTCAGAATTGAATATGTTGGATGGTTTAGATTTTGGTGGTCAATACAATAACATTCATGCCTATGAAAATTTTGTTGAAGCCATAAGTCAAACCACCAAAATCTAAACCATTCAACTTATTCAATTCATACAAATAGAGAGATAAAAACAGAGAATCAGATCCTGATTCAGAACTGTATTATGATATGAATAAAGTTTAAACATAAAATGTGTTATCACTGAGATGAATTTATTTAAAATGACTTAAACAGCTGTAATTGTGTTATATTGTTATTTTGCATCTTAAAATGATTGGGCTAGCTGATTTGAGCTTTGGGCTAGTAATTGTTTACTGACTAGTAGCCCCTGGGCTAGTGAGTTTTCCTGGAATGTTTCCACCCCTGATTTTATAGCACACCGAGACAAAATTGGGAGCTTATGCTAAACCTCTGGCATCAGGTTCAGCGTCTGGACCTGATTAAATTTTTTTGAGCAGGTCCTGACTATCTTAGTACACTTCTCCTATCTTCTTCAAACTTGCATGAATGGTTCCAAGAGGAAGTTTCATTTTCTAGAGCATGTACATATAGTCCAAAAGTGGGGAAAAGATAATCAAAAGTACTTACCAGTGTTTTCCCTAAGAACTGGCTACAGGCCAAATTGACTGCTTCAATTCATAAAAATGCTGCTTAGAAATCAAAAATTTAAAAAAATAATTGTTTTTTTGACAAAGTTATGTTCATTCACATTAACCCTTAGCCTGTAACAACTGATCTTTAACCCTTTACTTTAAAATAAAGGGAAAACACTGACTTACGATATCATGATGGATTTATAATTAGTACTAAAAAAGAGACAGTATATAGTACACCAGGACACATAGAAATTAAGATTGTATTGGATTTTATTCTCACTTTTGTGTTAAGATTTTATTGCATGATATTGTAGTGTTTAAGTTGCAGGAATTCATGATTTTGGTTTTTTTTTCAGCTTGGACATGAACCATTGATTCCTTACTTGTCTAAAGAGCTGATAAGTCGTCGAGAAAGATGGTACTACCCAAACATCTTCAAATATAGTATGTTGTACATTGTTTTAATATTGGGATTTGTTAATCAATGATACATGAACAGTAGGCTATCTGGATCATATAGTTTATGAATGATGAAATGTACAGAGGTATAAGGGACACCTCTAATACTGTGACTGTCTTGATACTTATTTTTTTTTTCGAAATAAGCGTTAGAATTAACTATATATTATGATACTTTTTTTTTAAATAAGCAATAGAATTATATGACTACATATTATCCGACTCTTATATTTGATCTACATAAATATATCAAGGTGTCACTTTGCACATTAAGAGGACTGGAAAAAGAAGGGCATATTGCTTTGCTGCTGTCTGTCGGTCGGTCCACCAACAGTTTTTGTTCATTTTCTTCGCAGAGGATGCACATATTAACATGAAATTTTGTATACAGGTTTATCATAATAATGTCTAGGTCAAGTTCGATTTTGGGTACGATCGAGCAATTTTCCACCGAGTTATGCCCCTTGGACGTAAAAAAAAATTTCAATTATTTGCAGTTTCCATTCATTTTTTTCACAGAGGATGCACATATTAACATGAAATTTTTTCATACAGGTTGATCATAATAATATCTAGGTCAAGTTTGATTTTGGGTTTGATCGAGCAATTTTCCACCGAGTTATGCTCCTTAGACGTAGAAAAATTCCAATTATTTGCAGTTTCCGTTCAATTTCTTCACAGAGGATGCACATATTAAAATGAAATTTTGTATACAGGTTTATCATAATAACATCTAAGTCAAGTTTGATTTTGGGTTTGATCGAGCAATTTTTGACAGAGTTATGTGCCTTGGACTTATTAGAAAAATTCCAATTATTCGCAGATGTCTCCAAGGGAGGGGGGCATAAGTGTTTTACAAACATCTCTTGTTAGGCTATATTTACCTCCTTTAAAGGAAGAACTCTATATAAATTAAGATATAGAAAACTGTTTAAATTTTAAATCCAAGATATTTGGATTTTATTTTAACAAAATAAATGTAATAGCTGGTGACCAAAAATATTCTATTTAAGGTGGAATAACACATCATCACAAAATGGCTGACCTCTGATCGAAACAACATTTCGTTTTATTAAAAGGATTTTATTGACGTCAACATGTAACTTACTCCATAGCGGAGTGGATAAAGTGTCGTACATCCCAAGTTCGAACCCTTCAGGGGCTTTTGTTTTTATTTACTGAATTGAATTTTTTAAATATTCATTTTTTATCCCCAAACTGCAAATTTTTCACTTATTTGACATATGTACAGTTTATTTATCATTATATCTTTCATCATGCATGACAAGTTGGCAGTAAGCAGTCTGTAGCAGACCAAGAGGCCAGGCTGGAGATCCTGTTCATAATCAAATAATTTACTGTTAATTTGAGTGACTTTTTCTAGGTGTGTTATTCCACCTTAAAAGTTTAATGCAGATTTAATGGTTAATGTGTTGACACCCACTCTCCTTAAATCAATGTCATGATAGATTTGTTGATTTATATATCATCAGTAATATTCAGTTTTTAGCTCACCTGAGTTGAAAGCTCAAGTGAGCTTTTCTGATCACTTATTGTCCGGCGTCCGTCTGTCTGTCCATCCGTCCGTCCGTCTGTCCGTTTGTCTGTCTGTCTGTTTGTCCGTAAACTTTTTACATTTTGACATCTCCAGAACCACTGGGCCGATTTCAACCAAAGTTGGCACAAATCATCCTTAGGTGAAGGGGATTCAAGTTTGTTAAAATGAAGGGCCACGCCCTCTTTCAAGGGGAGATAATTAAAAAATCATTGAAAATTTGTTGGTATTTTCAAAAATCTTCTTCTCAAAAACCATTTGGCCAGAAAAGCTAAAACTTGTGTGAAAGCATCCTTAGGTAGTGTAGATTCAAGTTTGTTCAAATCATGATCCCCGGGGGTAGGTTGGGGCCACAAAGGGGGAGGGGTGGAATTTTTACATAGGAATATATAGAGCAAATCTTTAAAAATCTTCTTCTCTGAAACTGATCAGCCAGAAAAGCTGTAACTTGTGTGGAAGCATCCTCAGGTAGTGTAGAATCAAGTTTGTTCAAATCATGATCCCCGGGGGTAGGCCACATGAGGGGGGGTGGGGGGGGGGTCCAATTTTACAAAGGAAAACATTTAAATTATCCACAAAAACTCAAATGTTATTATATATGGTATTACTTATATGCAAGCATTTTGAATTATTGTTGATTCTTTAAAATTGTTTAGACTCTGGCCCCTGGACAATTCTTATGCCTCACAAGGGGTTCAAAGTTTGATGCATGTTTATAATTCATATATAAACAGTTGTTTAAGTCTGATCATTTTTTCGAGAACTGCAATGCTCAATATGTAATATGACTGTAAAATCATCCTTTTACAAAAGGGGTCAATGATAAACATAAGAATATGCAGGGGAATATTTTGTATACAGGATCTATTATACGACATTGTTCAGATATTTTGTACATGACTCCATAAAGCTGATTTTCTTATGTCTATCATTGCTCAGGTGAGCGATGTGGCCCATGGGCCTCTTGTACTATTTCAGTCAGTTAATTTTTATCAAAATGTTGTATGATACATCTTATCATAATAAACAAACTCCTTGTGTAACATAAAATCAACACATATTATGTATGAACACTTTTTTCATACTGGCAAATTCACTGATGTAGCACAATTTTTCAGGAACCCCACCAATATTTTTAATGCTGCCTTGAATTGAGTTCAGGTTTTAAGGAAGGAGTAGCAAATTATTTTCTTATTAGAAGATGTGTATGTTCACAAGATTTCCCTATTCAATTTTAATATTACCCCACCCAAAAAGTTGGATGGGTAGAATTGAATAGGGTTTTATTTGACTCCCTGTCTGTCAGTCAGTCAGTCACTCTGTTTGTTGGTCATGTTTTCTGTATTTTGAACTGCTAAACAGAATTTCTTAAAATTGAATAGTTAATAAGGACATAATTTGTAGATGTGCATTTTCACAGGAATTTCTTGTCATTCTATTTTTTAAAATGGGGGTAGGAGTGGGATTGTACCCCATTTGAACTTCTGAATTTGTCCATTGAAGTCAAGGAAAAACATACTGTTCACATGTAAAAGTCACCCCCAAATGTTCACATGTAAAAATCAGCCCCAAATGTTCACATGTAAAAGTCACCCCCAAATGTTCACATGTAAAATTCACCCCCAAATGTTCACATGTAAAAGTCACCCCCAAATGTTCACATGTAAAAGTCACCCCCAAATAGACCAGAGTGTCATTATTTGTTCATTACAAGTACCAATTATGGTATGTTTATAATGTACTCCAATCAGGATTAGTAATTAAAGTACCAGAACTAATACTGGGTGAAAGTCCTCATCTACTTGATGAGAAGTCTAAGCTATCAAGTTTTTCAGATTTTTTTTTTATACTAGCTATTTAAACATGTTAAACACATTTCTATACATGTCCATATAATATGTCATACAAATACAGAAAACCCCTGGTTCACCCGTTATTGTTATTAAATATTAAGCAGAGTACTAGAAACGAGAGCATGTGTTTCAGATTATGCAAGTTATGATACTAGAATGATAGTCATAGATGTTAATCAGGAAAAAATATATTCAGTAAAGCATACCAACCTCAGGCTGTCATTTGTAGCATTCTGTTGTCATTATTTGTAAGATATTCAGTAAAGCATACCAACCTCAGGCTGTCATTTGTAACATTCTGTTGTCATTATTGGTAAGATATTCAGTAAAGCATACCAACCTCAGGCTGTCATTTGTAGCATTCTTTGGTTTTTAATAATTTCGCTTCATTAGGACCCAGCTCAGCAGATGCTCTATAGTGATCAATACATGCAATGATCTTGAACTTAATTTGTAACTCAGAGGTTAAGATCAAAGCAATGTCTTCTAAATTGAAACGGGGCCCTTTAAAGGATGGTCATCACCTCAATGATGTCTAATTACTGGTATTTCCTGTGTCTACTGCATATATTGCCATGTGTATCCTTTTTTCAAGTAATGCGGAAGAATGGAGTATGTGAGCTTGCTCACCTTTTTTCTTTCATTCAAAGCTTGTTTACTGTATGACATATTTAATTGTAGTCGGTCATATCAAGAAAAGGGATGGTTTGCTTGGTCTGTGGAGGGGATTTGTTCCTCAGCTCAGCGAGAGTGTCGTCAGGACCTACATAACCTACAATATGACAGAGGTAAGGAGAAAAAGGAACAAAAGATCCAAACAGTGATGAAAACACTTAATTCGGTGAGAGAGGTAAGGAGAAAAAGGAACAAAGAGTGATGAAAAAACCTGAAAGAACCTGGAGTGAGAGAGGAAAGGAAATAATCTTGTCAGAACTTACATACTACAGCGTGTTTTATAAGTATTGTTCCGTCGCAGTTAAGACGACAGGCTGTTTACTAAACTCTTTTGCTTAAATAGACTTCATTTTAATTGGCTCTATGTAAATGATTTATAATTGATTTCAGTATTTGTTCTATAAAAAAATTAAACAGAAAAAAACTGATATAAACAATGTACAGCAATTTATTCTGACATCTTTTAACCGAAAGACGACATGTATCGTGAATCATAGAAAAATTGATTTTCCGTGAAATTAAAACCACCGCAAAAGGTAACAACTGGGCAAACCATGGAATTGAAGACATTTACAGTTGTCAAAGTTATAACAGAGGTAAAGAGAAATTCTGAGAAAACATTAAGCAGAAATGGAAAAAGTAGGCAGAGTTCAAAGAGTATTTAAAATGGCATCTCTCTTAAAGAGTTATGTAGAAAGTGAAAAATTTAAAACTCATTGAAAGGAGAAAGTGGAACTAAGAGTGGAGGAATGTCTGAGAGGTGAATGAGTAAAACTGTCCAAGAGAGGTAAGGAGAAATTGAACATAGAAAGATTATTTTGACAGAAATTAAAGTATCAGCCGAAATGGGTAAACTGAGTTTAAAGAGTATATAAAAGCTCTATATTCAAAGAATCAGAAAGAGGAAAGGCGAAAATGGATACTGATTTCAAAGAGTGAGAATCCCAATGTCAGAAAGGCATTCATAGAGTTTATAAAGAGTGATTGACCCACGGTTACTGAGGGGGTAGGAGAAAGTGGAATAGTGAGAAGTCACTGTATAAATAACATTTTATAAAAAGGTTGAACATAAATTCAGTGAGAGAGAGAGTGTGAGAGAGTTGGTACATGTATTTTCAAAAATCTTCTTCTCAAAAACCATTTGGCCAGAAAAGCTGAAACTTGTGTGAAAGCATCCTCAGGTAGTGTAGATTCAAATTTGTTCAAATCTTGATCCCCAAGGGTAGGGTGGGGTCACAATGATGGATCGAATTTTTACATACCAATATATCGAGTAAATCTTTAAAAATCTTCTTCTCTGAAACTGATCAGCCAGAAAAGCTTTAATTAGTGTGGAAGCATCCTCAGGTAGTAAAGATTCAAGTTTGTTCAAATCATGATCCCCAGGGGTAGGGTGGGGCCACAATGGGGGGTTGAATTTTTACTTAGGAATACATAGAGTAAATATTTAAAAATCTTCTCTAAAACTGATCAGGCAAAAAAGCTGTAACTTGTGTGGAAGCATCCTCAGGTAGTGTATATTCATTTTTTGTTCAAATCTTGATCCCCAGTGGTAGGGTGGGGCCACAATGGGGGGTCAAATTTTTATATAGAGCAAATCTTTAAAAATCTTCTTCTCTAAAACTGATCAGGCAGAAAAGCTGTAACTTGTGTGGAAGTATCCTTAGGTAGTGTAGATTCAAGATTGTTCAAATTATGATCCCCAGTGGTAGGTTGGGGCCACAATGGGGGGTTGAATTTTTACATCGGAATATCGAGTAAATCTTTAAAAAAAAAAAAGCTGTTACTTGTGTGGAAGCATTCTCAGGTAGTGTAGATTCATTTTTGTTCAAATCATGATCCCAAAAATCTTCTCAGACACCGATCGACCAGAAAAACTGAAACTTGTATGAAAGCATCCTCAGTTAGGGAAGATTCAAATTTGATAAAATCATGATCCCCAGGGGTAGGGTTGGGCCACAGTGGGGGTTCAAATTTTCACATAGGAATATATAGAGAAAAATCTTTAAAAATCTTCTCAGAAACCGATCATGGGGGGTTAATTCTGAAATTGTATCAATTCTTCATGGTATCGTTTAAAAAAGAAATCGCACGGAAGACCTACTCATTACTCGTAAAGAGATCGTATCTAGTTATGTCTATCATTGCTCAGGTGAGCGATGTGGCCCATGGGCCTCTTGTTTAAAGTAATTATACAACTTTAATATATTATTTTTAGGAACTAAAGAAAAGATTTCCAATCCAGGAAACTGAAGATGAATCGGATATCATTATCTTCCTGAAACACTTTGGAATTAAGGTTATTCACCTATAAACTTGTATGTTAGTGCTGGTATAAATGTCCTCAGATCAAAATGACAAGGATATCTATAGGCCAACATAAACGGTGCATGGTTTGTAGTTGACATAATGGTTAATACTTGGTCAGTAAATTCCATATTAGGAGAGAGAAAAATGGGTTGAAATTTTGTTCCCAAGTATAATGGGCACCCCCACTTTTGCTAAAATTTTGGCTGAAAAATGTGCCTACCCGGTACTATACATGAGACTGTCTTATAAAAGTGTTAAAATCCTTATAGGATATAAGAACTGCATAATAGTTAAAGAAAGAGGCCCATGTGTGGATCAAGAAAATGTTTTAAGGGGGAGGGGGTCCGTGGTAAATTTTTGGTAATTTTTTATGTAAATTTAAGAAATTTGAATTTTCCAAGGAGGATGGGTGGGTCCAGATGCCCCCCCCCTCCCACACACACACACATGATGTGGTAGTACTAAAGGGGATACAAGTCATATACTGTGTATGGAATATATGGTCTTCATGTGACAGCTGCTAACCCATAATTTAGCAGGAGATAAGTTACTGTTATTTATCATTGCTGACCCAAAAGTTCACCTCTGTTGTAGACATCTCGTGAAGTAGCTGCCAAGTCCATGGCCATTGTGTGTAGCCAGCCATTCCAGGGTAAGGCTTCAGTCTGCCTCAGCTACACTCTTTGTTTACTCATCTGTTTGTTTTTACAAGCTGTTTTGTTCATTTTTATGTTTTTGTACATATTTCTATGGTTAAATGCCATTGAATGTTTTATATATATATATACATATATATATATATATATATATATATATATATATATATATATATATATAGTATAGTATTTTTATTTTTACCATGTAATATTTGTTACATATTTGCTTGTAATCATTGAAGTGTATTCTCTATGTATACTCAGTCTATAGTCTATAGTTATTGCTTCCCTCACTTTTTGATGAATTTTATTAAGGAATAAGGAATCATTCTTTGAGTATTATGAGGTGATAATTTCGGTCGGGGCATGATCAAATCCAATAAAGCCCAAAGGCTTTATGATAGATTTGATCACGCCCCGACCGAAATTATCACCTCATAATATTCAAAGAATGATTCCTTATTACTTATATTTATATAATTTTCAGCAGTTTTACGATTAAATATTATAATATTTAATATGCAAACCCGCTTGCGCCCCAAACAATACGTCATTTGAAGTTATTGGGCTGTATAGTACAAATTCGATTTGTAGTGTTATCACAGACAGAGACACTGGAAAATGTAAATATATTAGAATAAACATGCCTGTGAAAGAAATACAGTTGAAATCAATAAAAGGGAATACATCCAAGATTTCTTCATTGAAAAATTATCATTTTTCACTCATAAAAGTTCACAGGAACGAAAACAAATTTCTTACAGAGATTAATAATGGGAAATTTTTACATCTTTTCTCTATTCAGAACTCGCTTGTAATACCTCGCACAATTTTTCAACGTTATCATCTGGGCTTATTAATGGCTGATGCAATGCAAAATCCCCATAGACTTTCTATTTTGGGATGTGTATTGAAACCTGAAGCAACAGAGAGGGCGTTTCAAAACAGATAATCTGGACATATTTCATATTAGTGGAAGTAGTTTGAGCACAAAGGTATTTATGATTATAGAAATATTAAGCGAAAAGTGGTGGAAGCAAAAACTTGGGACAGAGTATAGTTAGATATTACATATCTTATTGTCCTATTGTTTCAAAAGTTTGTATTATTTCATGTCCCTTCTTTTCCAGTGATTGCAATAAGGACCATGGCACAATTCATCGGAGAGGAAACCATGTACAAGTAAGTCCATGATATAGACAGTTGGACAGTATGTAGGTGTCTACTACCACACTTGACTGTCGTAGCCCTATAGTAATAATTCACTCCGTCCATTCAATGTCTTTTGCTCAATAAATATTTCCCCTGCCCTTGACGTCCTTATTTTGTCCATATTTCACTCAAAGTGTGCTCATGGGTTAAGGGTTTGCAGTGACCTTGAACCAAGCTCAATGTTCAGTCTAACCGTCTGATTTCTTTTGTTTGCATGTTTTTAGGTCTGAGATTAAAATCATTCAAATATCAGATTTCTGGGCTAAATTCTTTTTCCAGAGCACACTTCCTCTCTCCTTTTCAATATCAGACTAATACATCTGCTTCACCCATAGAATGTCATGGGTAAGAGATGTGCTGTGATCTTTGTTCAAGGTTGTAGCATACATGTATATTTGTATATTTCCGTGTTGTTTACATATTTATCTTACCTTTGTGTAATCTGATTCATGTTTCTACCAAATAAAGTTAGGAAAGTGTATGCAATAACCTTAAAAATAAGTTTCAAGGTCAAAGGTCAAACTACATCCTTTACATGTACAGTCGCACCTGCAGTGATGGCCACCTTCAACCCCACCCGTTTACTGTAAATTCCTTATTTTACTCGAGTACTTAATTCTGTGATATCACTGAACTGTATCAAATCCGAACACCAATTTTTTGTTATGATTTCCTATAGTTCAAAACTTTCTGAAAAATAAAAGCGAGAGTTTAAAATCTGCGAGGGTCGCCTCCCGCGATTTTACGCGAAAAATGATATCTGTTTTCAACTGCCCTTTTGTCTATTTTGTCACATGACTTCTGACCAATGACTTATTGAGCGTAGTAAACAAGGCATGTCTTCATAACAGAAGAAAATATTTTGCCTAATTTTTACAATCTTTTTCAATAAAATTATTTTAGTTTCCTTGATACAAACATGGCAAAAGCTTTGAGGCTATTAAATTTCTAAATTTTTTCAGCAATATGTTTTCATCTATATCAGAAATCTACAGACTGGAGGGATTTTCTGGATTTTTTGCGTAAGTTAAAGAAACATTTTTAACTTAATTAAAGTCAGTACTGTTTATAGACTTTATTTTTTAAACTTTTTTATTTTTTACCTTTATTGAATGTTTATTAAAAAAATTCTGCTAAATCACCTGTTCATTTTTTTTTTGGTCTTAGTTTTATATTTTCCAGGGGCCTTCAATAGATTCCATTTATTTGCTACACAATGTGTACTTCCCATGATTTTATTTTCAGAGGCCTTGTACCAAGGGTGATTGGAGAAGCCATCACAATAGCACTCATTAACCTACTCTCCGATCTCATCAACCAGTATCTGGTGGAAGAAAAGGTGAATGTTTATTGTGTGTTTGATTCTGTCCGAAAACATTCCAACTTTCTATTTTTTGACCATGTCATCTTGTCATCACTGTTCACTCACTGCTTTTTCTAAATTGTCACATTCAGGGTTCACCCATCCTCTGTGCAATCATCCGACAATTATCACTTTTTTCCTTTTTAATTTTGTTTCAATTTCTTGAAGCTTTCCTAAGTTTTGTTTTAATTTTTAGATTTTATTTTTCCCTTAAATTTTGTTGTCTAATTTATTTTGAATATTCATAATTTTTTTCAGCTTTTGTGTATAAGAATTATAGTTTATCATGCATTCACTGTTTATTCATTCTTCAAAGAGAAGTATGCCATAAATGTACAATGAGTGTATTATATAAATAGTGCCTGTTTGGGAGGGTATTACAGTTGAAATTGACACCCCAGAGAAAACCATTGTCAACCTTTGTGTCGGTTGACAGTGGTTTTCGCGGGGGTGTCAATTTTAACTGTTGCCTTCCCAAACAGGTACTATTTATTTTAGAACCATTTCAACAAGACCATGGACTTTTGGTAGGATGTAACTACATGTATCTTTTTCTTGGTCAAAACAAGTTGAAAATGACGCTAGTTTTAAGTGAAATATGCACAGATTGGGTAGTCTTAGCTCAAAAGCCAGACAAATCTTGTTGATTTCAAAGAGCGATGGCTGAGTGACCAGCAATGAAATAGACAGGCCTACGTCATATTGCTGTTTGACACAACTACCCAAAGTCCAAGCTCCTGTTAAAATAGTTCTATTATACTGAATGTCCTAATATTTTAAAGAAAGCTTTACTGCTTTTATTTTTATTATTTATTCGCATTATTTCAAATACATAACTGACTTCTTTAGGAATGACATTAATTCTACGGCGAACCGTACGCCCATAATTTACATGCATGTAACAATTCGTTGTCTTACCCGTTGCCAAGTGTGTTACTAACGCTGAGGCTAATAGAGCGGATTATAAACTGTCTAAACCAATCAGGTTTCTGTATTTAACATGAAAGTATAATAATATAATTTGATAAGGAATGAGATACATATATATATATTAAGTATTTGATACTGTAAAAGTGGTTATTTACGCGTGGGGGAAATTTACACTAGTTACGCGGTACGCCTAAAACCGCGTAAAATACTCCCTCGCATATGGTAAAAAAGTCCAAACTTTAGTGTGGTAAATCACGCACCCGCGTATTTAATACCCACGCATATTATAACTAGAGAAAACGTGTACTTAACCACCAGCGCAAATAACCACTTTTACAGTATGTCTAAAAGCATAGTTGGTTCATTGTAGTTTTTATATGAATTTTTATTTGCTTTATGACTTTATCGGTTTTGCTTTTGTAAAATTACTCTCATGAATTGTTTTCAATTGTTACAGGAGTACAGGTCTTACACAGCTGTTGCCTGCAACGTAAGTCACAAATTCCTCAAGACAAATTCCTTAGAAACTGTTTTCTCCACACATGTAGTGTAAAACTAATTGTTCTTCAGCACAAGTTTTTGATCCTCTTTAATGTGTAAAATAAGAATGAATAGAAGGTAAACTGCCAGATCTTCAGATGTTGTAGTGTGTGAAATAAACTGACCTGAAACATAAGTTGCTGAATCTTCAAATATTTTAATCTTTAAAGTATTGAATTATAAGTCTCTGATTCTTCAGATATTGTAATCTAAATAGTGTGAGATTAATTGATCTATAATATAATCTCTGATTCTTCAAATATTGTAATCAAAATGTGTGAGATTAATTGATCTATAATATAAGTCTCTGATTCTTCAAATATTGTAATCAAAATGTGTGAATTTAACAGGCCTTCTTCTTAAGTCTCTGATTTTCTCTATAGTGTGACACTCATTTGCCTACTGCTTATGTCTCCAAATTCTTTATATAGTGGGGATATAATTGGCCTATAACTTGTATTGTATTGTTTATTTGCCAAAACTCATATGAATTATAAGCAATGGAAAATAACATATGTACATAATTATAAACATATTACACTACACTCTCTTTAAGTCAATTAATATTAACGTTATACAGTATTCTAAAAATTATTCGTACATAGGAGGAGAGACCCTATAAATTAATAAATCGAATGGTAATGTAAATAATAATAACAATATATTAATTGGATGTAGTCAGACATTCCCGTTTTTACCTGCCTCACGCAGATACATTGCGTGTAATCCTCGATTTCACCTAAATTACAATATTTGCAAATCCGCCCCGATCTGGCAGTTCCATTATAACGACCTGTTCTACCAAAAGCATATGCGCTGACAGTCTATATTTTGTTAAAAGGACAACAAGATTTTCCGGAATATTTTTACGCAGATAGAATTGTAAGGAAAAAATGTCAGGCAGATACTTGTACAATAAACATTTAGAGGATGACTCAAAAAATGCGTCTCTTTCCTGTATAAAAGAATCAGACAACCTCTGCTTTACAGTTTTTAAGAAAACATTAGAGTTAGCCACATTCTGTAAAAGCCAGACTTCATACATACCCAGAGATACTAACAATTCTCTGACATTAAACACCATGTATTTGGTATCAACTGTGAGATCATTTCTTCATATACGGTATATTGCGTAATATACAATTTTCTGCTTTAATCAATTTCAACCAATACTTAGTGATGCACAGTTTACCTATAATACTCACAGGTAGACGACCTAGCTCTGAATAAACCATGGAAGTTTGACGTGCACTTTTTGACTTTCAAAATTCTTTTACAAAAGTTTGTGTGAACTCGTTCTATTTCATCACCAGGATGATAACCCCATATCTCGGAGCCATAGTTAAGAACACTAGATACATATGTGTCAGAAATGCTTAATTTAGTCTCAATATTTAAATAGGTTTCATTACATACTTTCAAAATACCAAACATACATTTCCTACCCTGCATTGCAAATGTTTTCTGTGTAACATTAAAATTCCCATCAAAATTTAGATTGATTCCTAAATAATTGAAACAATTAACAACATCAACATGCTTTTGGTCATGAGTCCAGACATCATTTTTACACATTCTGCCCGCGTGTCGAAAAACAACTATTTTTGTTTTATCGGTGTTCACACCAACATTCCAATAATTACTAAATTGATACAATTGATTCAAATACCCTGTAGACCCTCTCGTGAATTAGCAATTAACACAGTGTCATCAGCATACATTAAAAGAAAAAGTGAAAGGTCTCTCAAGTCAACAGGTTCACAACAACTTCGTATGAAATCCATTTCAAAATCATTATTATATAGTGAAAAAAGAAAAGGTGACAAAGCCTCTCCTTGCATAAGTCCAGTTGTAGACGAAAAGTAATTTGACAGTTCAGACTTATATCTGACACATGATTTTAACTCACAATAAATATGCTTAATAATACTTAACAATTTTCCCGTAACTCCATTTGCAGCAAGTTTGTACAGTAACTTGTTTCTATATATTTACACTATCAAACGCTTTTCTAAAATCAACAAAACAACAATATAATTTCTTTTTCTTTTTCAAATACAAAGATACTAAGCTAGTAAGTGCGAAAATGGCATCTGTGGTACTATGACCTGGCTTAAACCCAAACTGCGCGTCGCTTAAGATACCGTTGTCGTCAGACCAGCGAAGTAATCTATTGTTCAACACTGTGGTAAATATTTTTGCCAGGTTACTAACAAGAGTTATTCCCCTGTAATTGTTTACATCATTGGTATTACCTTTTTTAAAAAGTGGAATTATTACACCCACAGACCAGCTCTTTGGAAAAGTACCAGCATCTAAAATTTTGTTAAAAAGTCGTACTAGAACTGGTAAAAAAAAAAAAAACTCTTTAAATTTAACAAAATATTCATTTAACAGATGATCTGTTCCAGCAGCTTTACCACATTTTAATTTTTTTTAATACTGAAAGTAACTCCTCTTCATCTATGACTTTATCTAATTCACTAAAAACCGTATAAAAAATTGACTTTCAATGTCTACATTATTTTCATCCACGTTACAAACACTCTTAAAATGTTGATAAAAAGCATCTAAATCTAAAGAGCTATTAGTTGTTTTTCTTTTCCTAAAAATCTTGTAAAACTGTTTTGGATTGTGTTTTCTTAAATAGTTGAGTTTATTACCTTCGTGTCTTTCTAATGCTCTGTACATACTTTTTGTAGACACATTTGTTTTCACATAAAGTAATACGATTTTAAACAGACCTTTCCCAATTAAAAATACGTAAGGAGCTTTTATATACTTTGCGAAGTTCTTTGCACTTGTCATCGAACCATGGCTTATTACTACTAAGAGACAAATTGTTATTAGACGAACCACATAGAAAGTTGGGTACATTACAAAACGGCATAAAAACACTGTTTAATATACTAGTGAAATTATCTACAACCTGATCTATACTAAAGTTCCCATAGTCCATTTTCTCAAAAAGACTGTAAAAATCAAAAACCTTGCTGTGTAAAATACATGATCTCATGGACTCAAAAGATTCATCATTCCATCTATATACACTGTCAGCCGTTACATTACTACATGTAATGTTTTGATTAGTATTGCTTTGGTAGCTTTTAACATTATGAATACACAATTCAATTGGAGCGTGGTCTGACCATTCATTAAAATCTTTAACAGCTTAACTTATTGGCTCATTATATAGTGGGAATGTAATTGACCTATAACTTATTGGCCCGCACCTGCAGACTCTTACCATCAGTATCTGCTCTTGTTTACAGCTGGCTGTGTCTCAGATTACCTATCCCTTCGTACTAGTGTCCAGAATCATGTGCATTAACAACTCGGGGTAAGTCCATCTGCAGTCTGTTAACAGTGAGCAACTCAATGATTTTCTCCAATTAAATTTACATTTTCCAGTGTCTTTATCTATGATAAAAGTACGATTTCATAATGTATAGTCCAATACATTTCATCAATTACATTTTTAGTATTTAATCATTCAATTGCTGAATATTATGAGGTGATCAAATATGGTTGGGGGTGATCAAAGCTATCACAATAAAGCCCTTTGGCCTTTATTAGATTTGAACACCCCCCCCCCCCCCCCCCCCCCCGATTGGATTTGATCAGCTCATAAATCTGAAAGAATGAATCAATATTCTTTAAAGCATTTCAGATATGTAAGGTCTGTGAAAATTTGATACTTTACTGAAATGACAGTAAACACGTGTGCCTATCATTATGATATATTAACACATTTAAGCTGTCAGTTCAGATTTTATTAATTAATATCCTTCATCTGCAAATCTGAGACATCCGATAAATGTAATTTCTATTTTTAGTCTAGCCGCAGCCTCTCCTCCGTACATGATTTACTATGCAAACTGGCGAGATTGCTGGACCAATCTGAAAAAGACGGTAGGGAATCTCCTCTCTAATGTTGATTGATTGATTGATTGATTTCAATAGAAATAGTTTCTAAACTACAAGAGAAAGGCTACAATTCTATCTTGAAATCTTTATTTCTTTTTTGTAATGTATAAAAATTTGACCTGTAAAAAGCATCATAGCAATTGGCTGTCTAGTGTTTAGCAGCCAATTCTATCCTCTATCATACAATTTGGGGAATGAATTGTTTTAAGATTATTCTATGGAATTAGAAAAGTTATAACAGTTTGGAAATCATACTTGTCACAAGCCAATGAGTTATTTCTTGATTGAGAATGTGTCACAGATTGTCGTGTTTTTTTTTTACTCCAGGGGGAGTTGAATCGCGGATCATCCATGTTTTGGAGAGTGTGTCACAGTCTTGACAGACACAATCAGCGCTACAATCCGCCCATAGACTCCTACAGAAAGTATGCCAGTTTCTGAAAGTGAAAGTACCAAGTGAACAAAGTGAAAGTACAAATTTTGCAGAGAATGAATAGTTGCTGAAAACAATAGGACATAAATGTATATCTTTTACCAGACTTATCATAAAAAACTATTAAGTTGACTTTTTAAAATAAGAAAACGGTGGATTTATTCAAGTGTTAGAAAATTTCAGGTTTCTCTTATTCTTAAGAATCGTATATATACAATCATGTAATACCGTTTGGTTAATTTATTGATACTGAAGAACAGTATTACTTTACAATCAAAAAGTTTATTGTTAATGTTTTGATTATATTTTAAAAATAGAGAAACCATAAAAAAAAAAATGCATCTACATGTATATTTGATAGAAGGTAGATGATTTTTATCAAATTTCTTTTTTAAGAACACTCCAGATCATGACATATATGGTTGTGAGGAAAACTACTGGTATTTAATGCAAAAAAAAAGCATTAGTGTGTCAGACCAACACTTTCAAAATATAATGTTGCAAGCAAGATTTGAAAAGGGGAGTAACTAATAACTTGAAAAAAATTAGTTCCCCTTATTAATATGGTAATAAGATTTAAATAAATTAATTTCAATTTTCTTACATTTTGTAATGTTTTATAAAATTCATGGAAGGAGGGGGCATAACACAGCAGCCATACCAGTATCATTTACACCCAAACTCCTAACATCAATAAACAATGATGTATATGTATATGAAGACATACAGTTCTTCAGGGTTTTTTTTTTTGACATCTGTTGACATGAACAGCTGATTTTTATTCCTTTAAGGTTATTCACAGGAACTCATGCATTTTGTTAGATGAACTGGATTTTGGTTTTACGAGATAAGTGGCATGCTACATGTACATGTAATGTAGATAACTGTATTTTAAATGCCAAGCTAATTCAATCTGTGCCAGAGTTGTTGTGCCATCTCTATAGAGTGCTGATTTTAATTGTGTACGTATACGAATTCTTGGATGATATGTTGGGAATATTGTTAATTAGAATTTATTAGAATTTGTACAGTGCTTATTATAGGTTTAAATTCATTCATTCATTAGAAATGAAACAGATATTTTCTATTTAGCAAGATCAATAATGATTTTTTCTTCAAGTATGAATACTCTGTATTCTTTTTTTTTTTTTTTGTATTTTTATAGTTTTTATTTAGTTTATATTATTATTATTATTATTATTTTGAGAAAGAGGGGGGGGGGGGGAGATAAGTTCTTTGATTAGTGTAGATTGCAACTACCATCAAATAAAGTGTGCATCAACTGTTCATTTAAATTTGCCAACTGTTTTATGTTCTATAAACTGGGGTTTTTTTTGTGAGTGTTCATATAGGTATATACCTCAAGGTAGCAAGCTTTGAAGTAAAATACACAAATCTTTGTATGCAATGATCGCTATTTTCCAAAGCTTTATGAACCATCAAAGAAAGCATTCACATCTTTAGAATCTCACTTCAATGAATTATTCCTATAATGGTAAAGTAGGTAAACGGTAAAACATCATTACATTGTATAGGAAAAAACCAAGTTAATTTACATGTATCAACTACTTTCATTCTATCTTAAGTCTGTCAATAGTAAATTAATCTATGTATATTCAACCTTTAAAGCATAGATAAGACAATTTGATCATCATCGCAGAAAAAAAATAATTTACATCACACGTTAGCGGGTTATATAATCTTTTTTCTGCAATGATCGCTACCTTCATAACCCGCATGAATCATCGAAGAAAGCATTTTTTGTTTGTATTTGCATCTTTCTTTTAACAAATTAATGAATTCATTGTAAATAGTAGGTAAAATTCACTAAATAACTGTTAATGTAGATCAGTACGTTAGCTAAAAGAAACAGACAAATCGTCTCCTGTGAGACTTTGAGTCTGACATCATCAGGATTAGTTCGTGCAGTCCGTGATTTTTCTGAGGTCGCTGTAGGTTTCGACCAATAGATAAACGGGGACTGTAGATTTCAGTACTGTCAGTTTCAGTCGACCAATCGATAAACGGGGGCGTGTCGATATTAGACCTGTTAGTTTCTATAGATCTATGAATTAAGAATAAGTTTCCATAAGAAATAGAGGTAATCATACTCGGTAGATGTAGATATAAGGTGTTGTTCTTTATTCCTTAAACTATGATTGATGAATGAATATTTAAAAAAGGGTAAGAATGGGTAATATATTCCTTGAGATACGATATTGACTGACTGACTTTAAATTGAAGACCATCTTCGAAGTATTTTCAGTATTTTCAGTATTTAAAAAAACATATTAGCTCATATGTTCATAACTGACAATGTGTTATCATTTTTAACGTAATTATCGTAATGCAGAGACTTGCTACAGGCTGATGATTTAGGATTAAAACGAGTTTGTATATCTCGGTTTAATAACCCTAATATGTTTTATTTTACTAAAATAATTTGGAACAAACCTAATATCATACATATTTTCATATAATACAATCTATTCTGTGGGTTCTAGCCACTGATTGTCCTTTTCCTTAACGTTATTTTACACTTGATTTGATTTCGTTTGATGTAATTATTATAATTAACTGAATCATCACACTTTGATTAATATGATTTTAGATAACAGTAATTGCCCTTTCTGTAATCTGTTTGAGCCTCACCTTCCTCATCAAACATGTTGGCCCATCAATATTTACGTTTCAGCCGATACAAACCACCCAGACCGGGTCTGAATACTCTGGTTTAGAATACCACTTTTGGTTTCGTATGAATATATAAGTAGAAGAAAATATAGATCTCAAGTGGTACGTCTGCATTAATTTGAGACCTGGAAAATTAGACCATATAGTTCTATTCTGTGGAACTTGTTCTCTCTTAGAACGTACGTAGAGCTATCCAACGACTGAACGCCGTTTGGTAGAGCGGCTGCTTTTTATGCCCTTCCAAAAACAGTGCGAATACTGTCTGATTTACATCATGTACATATCAAACGATTATTTACTACACAAACACGTCGAGTTGACAACAATAAAACAGAAAAGTGCATTTTATCACGTCGGCCGTCCTGACGTCCAATTCTTTTTCTTGCAGTGCAATTCACATGATTCAGAGTAATTAGCTAGAGTGCTGCACCTACGGGACAATTCAAATATCGGGGAATTTGTCGAGGACTTGAGCAATACAATACAGATATATACAATTTAGAATGCACAACTCCATGCTGATTATAATGACAATCCTCTCCCCACAAACACGACAGCAAATTTCATACTTAGTAACATAAATTAACATTTTTCAGTGTCTTTGTCTATGATAACACTACGAATCGATTTTGTAATGTATGGTCAAATGCTTTTCATCAATGACTATTTTCAATATTTAATCGTACAATTACTTAGAATTATATAAATATAAGTAATAAGGAATCATTTCTTGAATATTATTAGGTGATCAAATACGGTCGGGCGTGATCAAATCTATCATACAGCCCTTCTGGTTTTATTGGATTTGATCACCCCGACCCTATTTTGACCACGAACCATTTTAACAAGAGCTTGGACTTTGGGTAGTTTTGTCAAACAACAGTTTGACGTAAGCATGTCTTTTCATTGCTAGCCACTTTGAAATCAACAAGATTTGTCTGGCTTTTGAACTAAGACTACACCATCTATGTATATTTCACTCGCAACCAGCGTCATTTTAACTTGTTTTGATGCAAGAAATAGATAGTTACGTCCTACCGAAAGTCCAAGGTCTTGATAAAATGGCTCTAATAATACCCAAAGAATGATTCCATAAATGAAATGTACCGTCAGATTTACACATTTAGTTCAGCATTTGACAGCCATGTATTTATTATCATGTTGTATTCTGTCATTTTAATCACAAACGGCGTTTTTAATTAAATGTGAAATGTGTCATTTACACAATGGTATTATTTTTAAACAGACTTGGTTTTTTCCTGGTTTTCTAAAATTAGAATGCCATGCACCCTTCTCGCTCACCCCTTAAACTAACAGATTGGGACTAATCTCCCAAATGGGATATAATAGCCTTTTTGAGATACAATTCCTTAAATTTACAGTGCAAAAAATGGAAAAAATTAAATGTTTGTCATAAATACGCATAAATATAGAACATCAAATGCAACACTTTTGATAAGCAAGTTTTTCTGCAACTCTCCAGATTGTGAGATTGATCCCCAAGAATACTGAGGCATCTATCTCCCAAAACCAAAAGTTGTTTAATTTGATGTATTTTAATGTAGCTGCAGGTCTGAAAAAATTAAGATGGACGACCTGGGAGCTCCCAGCTAATTTTAATGCAGATTTACAAAATATTCTGTTAAAAAAAAATCTTAATTTTGTACTGTAATGTTATATCCTATTTAGGATATCATATCCCAAATGGACTATATACATCCCATTTTGGCGATTGGTCCCAACCTGTTAACTGGGTCTGAAAGAAGTGAACTTTTCTTATCATTTTATGTTAACCTTCCGTCTGTTTGTAAACTTTTCACAGAAAGACTGTAACCTTTCTGTGAGAAGTTTACAGTTTACAGTGTATATTTGTAGTTTTCACTAGAAATGTCGGTCATTTGATGAGGTTGTTACTATATATTTTGAGGGCATTCATTTTCCTGGTTGCGGATCATCAAAATTTTAAAGTCGTTCTTCTATCGCGGCAACAATCTACCGAAAAGCACGTGTAGGTATGATTGATTTTATTGATGAATTCTGTCGCTCAAACAATTTTTTAAAGCATTTAAAGGTTTCTTTCTGTCAAAGGTTTCAAAACGCTTTCTTGAAGAAATAACTTTTTAATCGTTATTCAGGGCTTTATCGACCCTTTTTGGTACATGGTCCTGCACCCTTTCAACTGAGATTTTTTCGTCCACAAATTGTTCTTTTGGGGAAAATAGTTTAACTAATATGACTCAACCAAGTTAGCAAAAAAAACAAAATATCTATACAATTTTTGGGGTTTTCATTTGCATATTACACATATAATCATGAAATTAATGTTTTCGTCAAAATTAACCACACTTAACAAAAAACTCAGCTATTTTGATTGACATATATAAGGATGTCTCACTTAGCATTGTTGCAAAGTCGGCATCCCATCTTTCGATCATGTTGATACGACAATACGACTGAGTTATATTTTGGGAATTTTTCAATTAAATTTTGTGAAAAACAACCAATTTTCAATTAGAAATGGGTCCTTTTACAGGACCCGCATGCAATGAATATTATGCCCTGTTATTTATGATAGCATTTTGGAACCAACCGCCTTTCCTGGAAACTCTCGGTATTCTTATTCACATACCCGTTTTACACATTTCCATTGCATACACACTGTACGACACAGTGGTGTTTGAAGGGACACACAGAATGAATAGGGAAATTCTTATTTAAAGCTACAATGCTACAACTTCTTATTACAGTAACTACCCTATGCATTACACTCAGTGGAAACATTTTGATATCTTCAATTTTACCTATATTTATACTTATACATCCCGATCTTTATTGTTATATATTTACTGTACTTTTCAACAATATTCGTGGGCATTTATGTTCGTGAATTTAATGAAAATCAAAGTTTTATGGATACGTAAATTCCTGTACAAAGATCCCATCAATACATTTAATTTCGTTGCTACAACAACTTAATTCACGAAAAAATGGTTTTAAACGAGTAAAGATAAAAACACGTAAGGTTCATTTACACTGTTTTGCCCAAGTGGGCGATAATGATCAGGCCAATAGGCCTTTTGTTTTTAAAATATGCTAACCAAACTTTCTGTACGAAAGAACAGCGATGGATTACATTTGCGAGATTATATCATGTTTTAGTCCTCAGATTAATCTTCAGTCCAGGTTCATCCATGGAGCAATGAACGTAAAGGTAAAACAATACGAGATCAACTGGTCCAACACGATTTACTCTGTCATCAGACAAGATTTTAGCGTTAAGAGACACACACAGCTTTTATAGGTACCGCCCCCATCCTACGACATAGGCGTTGGTGCTTAAACCTGTAGCCTGAATGTGTTTTAAGACACTGAAATACATAGAGAAACAACAGCTGACCGACAAACTGTTCTTAGCCAAGTTGCTGATCCATCCATCCATCTATCAATCCATTCATCCATCCATCCATGCATTTAACAATCCATTCATCCATTTATCCACCACACTCTTATGATTCACATATTTATACGTATGTTGCACCACACACAGTTTTGTACAAAATTATTCACAATCTCACTTCTCATCCATTAGAAAACATATTAACACTAATGAAATATCAATCAAAAATAAGTCTCCCCTGTCAAATTTATCCACGTCTTTGACAGACAAGTTTCCTGTTTCCGATGGATCCACACCGGAAGTTGCGTTCCACGGTAACCTTGGGGTGGTCCACAGATCCTCGCTGAAGTGGCCGTCGGATGCCGAATTTGCTCAGCGGATGACCTTGCGTGTCCGGTACATTAGCGAGAGCCTCATACGCCTGTTAGAGATCAATGTATATAGTTATTAGATATACACATATCAGTACTTCCTGTCTTAGTATTACAATATGATTAAATGTATTAAAGTTTCTCAAGTTTTCAATTGTTATAATTATCTACTTGTAGTAACATGATCTCTGTCAAGTATTTGCTGTATCTTATGTGGATGACTCCATCTTTTGGGTAGAAAGTTTCAACACTAAGGATATTTCGTGTATTTAGGACAAACCTCTCTGGAGATCCTGATTGGACATCTCATTACGATCCATTGAACTGTTTCAAAACACGGCGGCGTGGTCAGTGAACCATGGTAAGTGTAGTAACTCCAGTCGTCAGGTAGGATGTCGTTTAGCGAGATATCCTCCGTGATATCTAATGATATCTTGCCCTTTTTGCCTGATAAAGTTAGATAATAACAAACGATTGATATCCGAGTATGACAACAATGAAAATCTTTCAAATGAAACATTTCAGAGTATAACTTATTTTCTGTACCGAGTCTACGATATTACCTAACTTGCTGTTCCATGGACGTAGAACTTATTTTCTGTACCGAGTCTACGATTTTACCTAACTTGCTGTTCCATGGACGTAGAACTTATTTTCTGTACCGAGTCTACGATTTTACCTAACTTGCTGTTCCATGGACGTAGACCTTATTTTCTGTACCGAGTCTACGATTTTACCTAACTTGCTGTTCCATGGACGTAGAACTTATTTTCTGTACCGAGTCTACGATTTTACCTAACTTGCTGTTCCATGGACGTAGACCTTATTTGGTGTACCGAGTCTACGATTTTACCTAACTTGCTGTTCCATGGACGTAGAACTTATTTCCTGTACCGAGTCTACGATTTTACCTAACTTGCTGTTCCATGGACGTAGACCTTATTTGGTGTACCGAGTCTACGATTTTACCTAACTTGCTGTTCCATGGACGTAGACCTTATTTGGTGTACCGAGTCTACGATTTTACCTAACTTACTGTTCCATGGACGTAGAACTTATTTTCTGTACCGAGTCTACGATTTTACCTAACTTGCTGTTCCATGGACGTAGAACTTATTTTCTGTACCGAGTCTACGATTTTACCTAACTTGCTGTTCCATGGACGTAGACCTTATTTGGTGTACCGAGTCTACGATTTTACCTAACTTGCTGTTCCATGGACGTAGACCTTATTTGGTGTACCGAGTCTACAAACTTAATTACCTAAGGTGCCGTTCCATACATGTCGACCGATTTTTCTGTAGTATTTCTCCATCACATAACTCATACTCCGGGCTGTTTTAATTTTACAGTTCTCAATGTTCCCACAGAACCTTAACCTCTTCTGTCGTCTGCCAGGCCTTCGTCTCCCCGCACGATCTTTCTGCTCGAACAATTTCCAATTCATGAATATCTTTTGATCGGATATTCATATTCATAAAAATTTCTATTGTAAAAATTCATTTCATTCAATGATATAAGTCATTTCAGGTACTTCTTTTAATTCTTTTATTACCTACCTGTTTTGTGTTTTCGATCTAAAATATGAAAAAAAAAAAAAAAAGAAATGTATTTGAATATAATTTAATAGGGGAAAATGACAAGCCAGGCTTAATTAATTTATTGCTATGTAAATTTATTGATAGATATTTGGGATTGTAAATATAATATCTTGAATATTGTCATCTGAATTTTATTTAACACTTCATTAATGCGTGAAAACATATATGAACCGGGACAGGAAGTTGTTAGGTATTTACCCCAATCATTACTCCTATGACAGCGAGGCCGCCAGGCTTTTGTTTTGCTTCACGGATGTTACTATATTTAGCATTCATGAATATGATGTGCGCCTGCCGAAAAAGAAAAACCGGATTTAAAATAATGAAAAGACCCTGTTTCATATCGAAACACTTATTACGTTTATTGCTGTCCTCAAATTGAAATTCGAGAAATATAGAGACTTTTTAATCAAAGTTTAAACCTTGTCAAAGTTATAGTGGAATTGCATGAAATTAATGAAGACAGTTCTACTAAAGTTTACTTCTTTAAATCAAATTCATGTGTATTTGAGTTCTGTTACTTTACTCTGTTCTAAGTCTCTGCTTCCACCACTTTTCTTTTTCATTATATTGATAGTCATAAACACCTTTGTGCCCAATATACATTCGCCAAAAAGTCTATTTTTCTGTTAATTTGACCCCATCGCTTCAGGTTTCAATACACAAAAAGTATATGGAATTTTGCATTGCAAAAGACATGAAAAGTTCCTAGATGATAACAGCACAAAGATTGTGAAAAGAGTCCCAAGGATTTCTGAATAGAAATAAGATGTCATATTTACCCATCATAAATCCCCGTAAGAAACGTGTTTTCGTTCTTGTGAATTGCTCCGGGTAAAAAAAAAAAAAAAAGGAACGTGTTAACGATTTTCGCCATAAATTGATTTTAGTTGGTTTTCACTGACAGGTATGTTTATTTATTAAGAAAATCAACAAAAAGTGATGGAAACGGTAACCTGGGAAACACTATAGGCGACTGGTATAATTTTGATACAAACGGAACTAAGATAACAGATGTAATACATGCATACGTCTTTGCATTAAAGTCGTCAATGTTTATCATTTATATTGTTCATCTTGTCTTAGAAAGTTCTTGTCCCCATCTACAACATTATTGATATTTTCATACCATTTTAAGGGGATAAAGTAATGTATGATTGCATGATAATTATATAGTTCTAGTCTAACCTCCATCGGGAAAAAGGCGCCATCCAGCGCATGCTCCGAGCCGCGTTCCTCGCTCCTCCCAAGATGGACGTGGACGTCCTTAAACAAGTAGAGGTCGTCCCCCTGGCGAGGGACATTACACAGCACCACGGTACTGTTCTCCTCCACGTGGAAGTGAGGGGCGTGGCCTGGGGGTAGAACAGAACACTGATTAATAGTTGTACAGCATATACTTAGTCACAATGAATATTATTATACCTCAATATGATTATTCTATATAACGCGTCATCTGATTGGTCTAGAGAGTCACGTGACAGGGCGAACAAAACGTCGTGTCTCCCGGGGAACAAATATCGTGTCTCACCTCTTCGGAAATCTCGGGATTTTTCATTCCAAAAGTATGAAAAAGCCAATATGAGCATACGATGTTGACAAATATGATTAAATCAAAAATATTTAAGCATTTAAATTCTCTTTATACTAAAAACCAATTTTACTATATTTCCTTCGAATTTGTGAAGGAAAACAGAGACAATATAAAATAAAACCCAAACAATCACGACGTTATTGCTTTCCACAAGTCGAAAAATTATTAGAAATCGCCGTATTTTGTATAATCATATGTTGTTCGGTATAATAAAACATTTATTGCATGACTGTTCGGGAATTAGGAAGATTTATTCCCCCAGAAAATTCATATTTCCCTCGGGCAAAGCCCTCGGGAAATATGATTTTTCTTGGGGGAATAAATCTTCATATTTCCCTCACCATCATGCAATAAATGTATAATATCTGTCCATGGCTTACCTTTTGACGATTTTTTAACGAATATACACCAACCAGTCTAAGAAGGCAATTGAAAGCGAGGTAAGTGGAGTGACACGGAGGTGTAACATTTTTCTCATTCGGTTTAAGTCTCTTGGACAACTCGCACAGTTTTTCAAAATTTTAATCGGATACTCTCATGTCGTTAGCCATGCAAAATCAGTGTATACTTTTTTTAGTTTAGCTCCAGTGTATTGCAACCTAAAACGAAAGTGGGGGGGGGGGGGGGTATAATTCGTTTTCTTTCTAAATAATAATATAGTTTGGACCCAACGGTAATGATGTATATCGAAATATTAGGCAAATAGTGGAAGAAACCGTAGCTTGGGACGGACTATAAAATCGTTTACATTCATCCGATATTCTTAAAGAGAGAGAAAGCTTTTCTGCAGGAATTGATAATCTACAACTAATCTAGTAATCTTTAAATGATTTGCACAAATATTTGGGGGGTCTTCAGATAATTTGAAATAGTAAAAGGATAATATTAGAAGATTATCACAAAATCCAAAATTATAGTATTGGGATACATGTATATCAATTTGATATCAATGGACAAAACCCACTGATCAGTGAAGTCTCGAGATGTGATTTTGTTTTTGAATGTCTGTGTAATCTTCCTTGGCCAAGCAAAACACGGTGATTTTTTGTGTTTAAGTTATTTGACAGAGTTTGCTGAATTTATGTGCAGGGACAACCCTATACATTAATTTCGTATGCAACAGCTGTTAAAATTATGTAACAGACAATCTGTTGTTTTTAATTTTCAATTTGTATAAATTAAGTTTAAATTGGCAATCACCGTATTGTATTATGTTTCCATAGAAAAGATAATTTAGTTGTCGTTTCATGAGTATAGTTGATTCATTGAATGCGCATTAATTTTGGATAGTTGATTTTTTGAATGAGCATAAATTCTAAATAGTTGATTTAATGATAGAGCATGTGTTCTAGATAGTTGAGTTTTTGAATAAGCATGCGTTCTAGATAGTTCATTCATTGAATGAGCATGCGTTCTAGATAATTGATTATTTGAATGAGCATGCGTTCTAGATAGTTGATTATTTGAATGAGCATGCGTTCTAGATAGTTCATTCATTGAATGAGCATGCGTTCTAGATAGTTCATTCATTGAATGAGCATGCGTTCTAGATAGTTGATTATTTGAATAAGCATGCGTTCTTGGCAGTTGATCACTGAATGAACATGCGTTCTGGCTAGTTGATACGTTGCTTCTTAGAGGGGTCTAAGTATTTCAAAACATACATCATCTATATAAGTCTCAAGTCTCATTGTGTCATATATATCATAAACTAATGATTGCACATGTAATAATAGCTGAATCAATATGGAAATTAAAAGATGATTTGAATGTTCTCCTTTGAGTACATTTTGTACTTTGATTTTTTCTAATAAACATTAGATTCATTATTTGTACATCGGCAGTTATGAAAAATATCATTAAGTATTACTCTAAATAGGATTTGGTATTATACAAACTACATTGTAATTGATTAAGGCGCTCTTTTTGGCATTAGGACCCGTGTCTTTGGACTTGAAATGATTATGTCTCTAAATCGTTTTACTTGTTGTTTTTGTTTTAACAACGAGAAAAAAGGTTAGAAAAGAGCTGTTAGCGACGACATTTAACATTTTAAAAGTGACATTTCTTGCTTTTATATGCACAAGTCTGCATTATTCTATGATTAATTACAAAGAAATAAGGAAAAAGAGAATGCAAAAATACAGTCAACGTTTCCTGATAGTGTTCTCATACGAATAGGTTCATTTGATGCATTTTAAAGCAGTCCACTATCTTAAAATAAAGTATTTTAAAATTATAATTTCCGTAATGATGTAAGTAGTTAAAATAAATATTTAAAAAAAATATTTTAGATACATTTTAAAGCATATTTTTGCAATTGAAGCTGATGATAAATCAAACCATTTCAATGATTAAATACAACTTTTGAAACTAACTACAACAATTATTTTATTCAGCTGGTATAGATAAAGATAAAAACGGAACTACTTCACTCATTAATATACCTTTATGAACAAGTTTCACTCCGACCCGAGCACAGACATCGTTAAACTGTAGATGGCCGAGTGGCCGATAGAGGGAGCTGCCGGTGACGATGTTGACAGGAGATTGGTGGAAAGAAGAGCAGGTGTCCCAGCAAGGAGTGACGCGGCTCCAGAAGTTTGGACCTTGTAATAAATAATGCTCGTGAACTCCTCGTTATCAACATAATCACATATACAAGAGAATTTTGTTTTATTTACTAGAGGCAATTATAAGATACCTAGAAATTATCTAAACACTTTTGAAAGCGAGCTTTGCTTTCGTGATATCAATGATATTTTAAGAAACCGGTTAGCGCTTTCATCTCCCTTTGATATATAAATTGTAGTCAATATATCGTTCGTTCGAAAAACGATTCTTATGCAAAGCTATTCTGCAGAATCTCGCATACTATAGTAATTGTTTTGTGCGGTAAAAGAATTAACTTTGAATTGAAATTATTGATAATGGACGAAACCTCATTGTATCAAAAAGTTACTGGCAGTCTCAATTAGTAAGAACGATTTTACAAATATAACGCTATCACGGTCAAACGTGGTACCCATTTGTTACCTTGACAACTGTTTCGATGGTAGCTGTATCGTGCCTGACTACAATCCTCCTCCCTGCAGGGACCACTGATTTTGATTTTAAATTGGTTAATGAACCCGTTTCTTTTGAGGTCACGGTGACCCTCAGAGGAACTAAGCATCATCACTCCAATCAGGAATACTGTACAAAGGTCCATGTTTGTACACTGTCACCCGCGACCCAAAGAAACCTAGCGACTTAGAGCCGATGAACCGGTCGCTATATATATTATAACAGGCATCAACCAGCATTTACAGATGTCAGAGCGTATGCATTATAGTTTTTGTATTTAATTGCATGTGCTATTATGACATCATGTCAAAAAAATTACCTGTTAACTGCAGGATTTTTTTTAATGTTTGACTTTGATTTGAAGCCATTTAGGTTTATGGAGACAAAACACGATTTTTTTCTGGAAATGATCTTTAGATTGTTTTCTTGAAGAGACACGACAGCTCATTTTGCGCAAATACTATTGTCCTTCCACAAATTCATTTAAAAATTAAATTTGTTGTTATGACTAAATATTCACATGGCCAAATCTCAGGAAGTCCCTTCATTCATCTATAAAGCTTTAACCACTGCAGCACCCTCAGATTCCCAAACTTGGTTAATGGAGGAATTTTCATTGTTACATGCTTACATCATCATTGGAACTTTATCATTTATTCTAGTCGTCATTCTATTTGCTTGGCTTTATCACAGAAAATCTAGAAAACACACATTTTTGGCACTAGAGTTAACAACCGGTGGTCAATGTGTATTGATTCCAATCATGCAGTTGTCATTGTGTCCTTCTTATTATGACATTCAAAAACCAAATATTGGCACTATTTCAATTTCGGATTTCCCCTATACCAAATTATATGCAAATTGGTCAAACTTTATTGTAACAGACAAGCGCACTGACAAAACAATCTCTGTTCCCAAGTCTATTCAGATCAGCTGTTACATTGGTCATAAACTTAAAAACATTTTGAAACAACCTTTCAGTGCATATGTTGTCTTGGTCCATCAAAATTATGTTTTCCATCTCTGAGTTAAGAATTTTTCAATTCCACTTATGGCAGCACACATCCTAAGATATTGATATTCGGAATCAGCTGTCTCTACAATTGATCAGGTTCATTTTTTTTATTTCATTGGAATCACAAGACATCCATTGTTGTATTTTTATGTATATATATATGTTTTTTTTTGTATAATCAATTTTTTATGTTTTGTGGACAAATTTCTCCACCTACATAATTGATTTATTGTTTCAAAAGATATATCCTCTATTATAGTGGATATTCATCAATGATATGTTCATACCTTTCATGTTCAATTTTGATATTTTGTTGGTGCTCTCCTTTTGTAGCATCTGTATATATTTTATTTCATGATTTTTGTCCTCAAAGGTTACACCCTCAATTTTTTTTTTCTAAATTTGAGCTTTCGAGGTCGAAAGTAATTGAAGTAGGGAGGAAAATAGTCATAACAACAAATTTAATTTTTAAATGAATTTGTGGAAGGACAGATAGATTTAACGGAAAAGATTCATTAGAAATTGTATCATTATCTTTATATTTTTAACTTTTCACTACATGAACAAATATGCAATATTTAAAGAATTAGATAACTGGTTTACTGAATTTTAACAGTTCATTGTCAATTTCTCTTTTATTCATTCAAATGTCAAATGTTCAAACACATGACAGCAATTCCTCTGGACATTGTGTTGTTTATTTGGTAAATAGTTTTTTTTTACAAAATGTAAGAAGGTGTAAATTGAGTAATCCCTAACATGTCCACTTAATGGACCATCCATTGTATTGTGTGTAAATAGTTTACTTATCAGTCTTTGATATCCGGCCTAGTCCGAAATAGGCTTAATCAATTACGTAATCAAGTTTCATTTTTATTGTACTTTTTTTCTTTTTGCAAATGACCCACGGCTATGTACAGCTGCGCTGAGTTATGTCAATTAAACGGATAAACTGTACGGGTCACGTGATTTATCACTAATAGGTTTTTTCTTAAAATGGTAAATTTTCACACTTTTGATATTTCCGATCATCTAATACTGAATTTTGATTGGTCAATGACCTGCAATCCAAGCGCGTGGGGACGTCGCTGGAAATTTGGCCTAACTCGGTCACTTCCATGCGACGCTCCATTCAATAAACTTGTATTCATATTTTATCATCATTTTTCTTATTTGGATTGCAGGTATGTTGCTCTCTATTTTATTTTCTATTGTTTCAAAGTTCGTAAAAGTTTGATTTTAAGAAATTAATAATTTGCTTAAACGTTTATTTTTTAATTTTGGTATTTAAATAAGTTATGATTTTAAAGGAATAAGTTTCTAAATTTGAGCTTTGTCGTTTATGAAATAATTCATTATTAACCTATCGGCTAGGAGACACAATAATTGCTTTTTCATCCGTCTAAGTTTTGCCGTTAACACATGTATTTTTTTAGTAAATAGTTTTATTTTTGATAGTCGTAGAATAGACAAGTAAATGAAATACTTTTGTTTGTTGCATTGATGCGTGGTAAATTAGAATTTGAATTTAGCGCCATTTCTAAGTTAAAGAGACTCTTTAGTAAAAGGAGGTAATTTAAAGTTAGTTCGGGAAACAAAATACGGGAATCATGTTTAGATCAAATTGTAAGTTCTCAGTAAATATTGACAGTTAAATTAGATAAAATTATACCATAAAGGCTTTCAAATCATTCATCGTTTAAGATCTTTGTAATCGCTTTTGGTTCTAATTCACATACGCGTTGTCAAGTTTTAGTTCGAATTTCCTCGACGTTAAGTCTTTGTTTATATTCTTTATATTGTTTACATTGGATTTTATTATTTTTCATATTGTTAATTAATAATACAGAGGTTATATTTTTATTACATCTTGTTTATACCTCTGTTACGGTCACCAGAGTTTTAAAATATTATACGTAAATGAACTTAACCTTTTGTAACTGGTGACTGTTGTTTATTGCACTTCCATGCGACGCTCCATTCAATAAACTTGTATTCATATTTTATCATCATTTTTCTTATTTGGATTGCAGCCACGACAGATTGTGTTCAACATATAACAACGTCAGTAGAGCTGACACCAATAAGAAATTACATCAGCGAGTTAAATTTAGTTCATCACAGCAAGCGAGTGTTCAAATTAAAGTTAAATTTCCCCAAATTTATAGTGAATTCAGATCACGTTATTTAGGACAAAAAGCAAGACGTGACACTATGAAATGACAGTTTGTCCGTAACTTAAATGAATTTTTTTGCACAGATAAAGTATGAACTTTGCAAAAATTACGCGTTGTAAAATCTAAAATTCTCAATTCATTGCTGAAATTAATAATTTTAGACGGTCCATACAGTAAATATTGCTAGCCCAGCCTTTCGTTCAACACCGCAGGCACATCGATTGTAAACATTTCAGCGTGGCTTACAGCAAGAGGATGAAAAGATCACGAAATTCGACAGATTTAGCTAGAAAATAATAAAAAAAAGATGGAGCAAAACACAAGTGCGAACTATATATCTTGTAAGAGATAAAAATGATAAATCTACTATTGTCATCAATATGAAAAATAATAAATCTCACTGTATTATCAGGACAACATTTATTTATAAGAATGTTTTAACATCTAGATCCACCGAGCATTTCCGTTTCTCTTCTTCTACTTCAGAGGCCTCATTTAAGGTCAGACGCGCATTTATTTTTCTTCTTCTTCTCTTCCGTATCTCCGCAATGTAAAAAATTTCCACTGCGTTATACGAACATTATATTTTCATGTTCAGTATTATTTTTCTATTTGGATATATTGTTTCAATTGAAAATATAAACACATATATATAACCACATGTATGACTTTAGTGACAAGCATTGTATTGTATTTTGCATGCTATTAAAAGAAAAAATCAAAATATTCTAACTCCAAAAATAGCCTGGTAATGTACCCTGAATTTCTGGTCATGACAGTTTTAATGCATTAAAAAAAACAATCTATCAAAGAAAATAATTTAAAACTGAGGAACGCCGCGTGTGTCATTAATTTGTAAAGCCAAAATCGTATATCTATTATTTGCAATGTTCATTAAAAATGATATTCTTAAAAAGTATCTACGAGGCTATTGTTGATCAGATTAATATGTTATTGTGTCAAATTCTGTGTCTGTGCAATTTGAGAGCAGTATTCCTTGTTGTGTTATAATGAGTTCGATTTTTTTTCTTTGGACTTTCTCTCAAGTTCATTTTGTCTGGGTAAAATTTCTGCCATTTTTTTTTTGTTTCAATGGATTTTATTGGTTAATTAGCAGTACCTGTATTTATGTCAGTTTATAATTAAAATAAGACTTGATAAAACGCATAATCACGATATTTATCACATTAACGTTTTGATGTGGACTCTAGTCTTTACAGGTATGTGAGAACAATATTAACATATTAACATATAAAATTATCAAAAAGATGGAGGAAAAAGAAAGCGCAAATGCCCATTGGTTAAATCGTTAAAACAATTTCAAATTTAAATCTACATGTAGTTGATAATTTTATAATAAAAGTTTGCAATAGCACAATTTCTAACTGTATTCAGTTTGAATATTGTAACATACAATAAGAAAAAATATATTGCATCAAGTTTTGGTGGTATCGAACCCTTCAACCTGAAAAATCTAGTTCGATAAAGTTACTTAAGGTCTGTTGCTCTAACCACTGAGCCATTTCAGTCACAACAAAGTTCGTCATTTAAATCTTTGACCACGAATTTACGGACTTGTATTATTTATATGATGTTGAATTGTTGGGATACAAAATGATTTTTTTTAATGTAAATTGAGTCATTACTTTACGTTTTTGATATTTAGAATCGATTTGGTTTCTATTAGATTTTAGTGAGACTATGACTTAGATATGAGGCAAATAAAAGCCATTGTATTATGAGAACACCAAGAATACCTTAGCTTGTGTTCCAAAAACATTTTCTAATTATAAAAAAAATAATAATAGATGTGTATTGTCAGGAATTGTTTGCTGTTATCCATAATTATCCAAAATGTTATATTTTTTCACATTTGATAGATAATTTTTGCACGCAGTCTTATTTACTCAAGCCTATACCTCAGAAACCACAACGACATTGAAGATGTTTTTCACTTTGTGTTAAAATGCCCACTTTACAATTCATTGAGAACAAGATACATTTATAATTATTTAAGGAGTAAGCACGAAGGGCTTTATGATAGATTTAATCACTCCCCGCCCGAAATTATCACCTCATAATATTCAAATAATGATTCCTTATTATAGCATTAAATGATTTATTTTTGACGTCGTCGTGTCAATAACTGCCGTCAGGTGAGCAGACAAATTGAATAACGCGCGTTAGCGTGTTATGATAATTTGTCTACTCAACTGACGGCAGTTATTGACACGACGACGTCAAAAATAAATCATTCAATGCTTATATTTACATTCTCTTTTGATAAAATCAATTATTTTATTACGTAAATCGGTATAAATTGCAGAACACGGAGGGAGTAAATTCTCTAAAACCGGTTTAAACTGGTTATTACATAGACTGTTGAGATGAGCCTGAAAATATAATCCATGAAAATAACTCTTAAAATTTTGCTTTTAACAATAGCATTAACTTTAGTGTTGAATAATTGTAAAACATAAAGTTTTAACAACATGTTTGTTATATATTTTTAAACCGATAACATAGAAATCAATTTGGGAACTACTTATGTAAATTATATGTAAATTCATACGCAGTGATTCGGTTGTTGCATCTAGAGGCATTTAAAGATCACACAATTTAATGGAAAAACACAGAATGTAAATATAACTTATAATTATATAATTTTCAGCAGTTGTACGATTAAATATTATAATATTAATTATGCAAACCCGCTTGCGCCCCAAACAATACGTTATTTGAATTTATTGGTCTGTATAGTACAAAATTAATGCGTAGTGTTATCACAGACAAATACACAGCTGGAGAATGTAACTATTATGTTAAAAAAACCATCTGTGTTCAAACCTGTCCAGTTATTTAGTTCAAACAATACCAAAGAGTTGTGTAACTTTGGTAAATATCTTTACTATGCAACTATGTTCAGAAATTCAACGCTCTAGCTAAAATTATACAAATTTTTCAATTCCAACTGTTAAATCATATTTTCAGTATCATATATATCTATTGAATCGCACAATATTTTATATGATGTAATTATCAAAGACCTTTTGAAGTATATTTTAAACAACACAACGTGTTTTGAACTGATTTATTAAGTTGGCAGGTAATGTCCACAGTGGTCAAAAAAGGTTACAACAATGGGGTAGCCGACAACATGGCATACCCCCTACATCAACATTTTGCCCTCCCTGCTGGGAAATGTAGCATGCTGGGTTGACAGCAATCGTGCTATGGACACAATTCAACACAAATTTGATAATAATATATAGTTGTATTACATAATTTTGAATTACCATTACTCAAATGTCTTATTAGACTACATAATATATACAACTACAACAAACTCACTACTGATAACAGTTCAATGGTTAAATTGAAGGCGACAATTACGCAACCTCGACCACTCTGACGTATGCTGTAACCAAAGATAGCTGCTATCCAGGTCTATATCATTGGACCATATACTCAGCTATCTGCTGAAAAGAGAAAGCAAAAAAAAAAACCCAAACGGCAGCAAACTATTTATAACCTTGAATAACTGAATAACTACAAGGTACTAAATATTTAAAAAGGAAAATAAAACATACCACAATACATATAAACAAGGGTTGGGTCGGGCGGGTATTTCGAAATTTTAAAAATATTTTCAGCTCCTTGAATTGCCAACCTTTCCTTTCCGCTACTGTATGAAAAAGGGGAGAAAATCGGGAAATAAACTGCCTTAATACTAAAGCCCATGTGATCGGATAATTAAATCCCGGCTACATTATCTACAGAGCTAGACATAAAAGTCAGGATAATTATTGCGGTGGAGAGCTTTGATAACGGAGCATATTACGAGACAAGCTCAAATATGCGCTATTATATATAAAAGTTGTATGTTTTTCTCCATAGCGAGAATGCACGCTTTGCAGAGTCTCTCTGAAGCCTACTGGCTCGCATTTTGCTTGCCTCACATACGTTTATACTTAGAACTTGTACAACACTGATGGGCTTATGGCTCAAAGTTGAAATAAATAAAAAAAGATAAAAACAATGACACTATTTGGAAGTGTTGATACTCATACACTAGTTTAAATCAACATATTTCAAGTGTTGAACATATTTAAGGGTTGCAAATCGATGTTATGTTAAATAATCATTTTTTGAACATATTTTAAAGAATTGTCAGATTTATTGATATCTTAATTTTTCAGTATCTTATTCGTCTTAATATAGGCATTTTACAAGCCCTATTTCCCCTCCCATCGTCTTTATTTCTCTGAACAATCATTAATATTATATCTGTAACAGTTTAAATGTTGTTTTATCAATGTGTATTAGATTGATTTGATTGTATTAGATTGATTGATTGATTAGATTTTTTTCAACCCACGAGGATACCCAATACTGATCATGTGATCAAATTTTGTAAAAACTTACTCTTTAACTTCTCATTTTCTTTGATAATTTGCACAATAACAGTATTTTTTCTTAAAAAGAATACAAATAGAACATTGTTCCACATCATTACCCAGCAATTGTTGCACCTATCCTGGATTCTCATTATATCTCCGGGGGTAATAGTATGAACAATCCCGAAACCAAATGACAGAAAAAACTGTTTCGTTATGAAAATTGAAATTTTTTGTGTGGTGGCGATTTACAAGATGAATCTTTATACACCCACCCATTCATAAGTTTGTTTTTTGGTTTTTTGTTTGTTTGTTTGTTTTTTTTGTTTGTTTTTTTTTTTTTTTTGGGGGGGGGGGTTATTGCTTTCTTAGTTAACCCTTAGTTTAAGAGAATGTGTATCAAGTTTAACTGAGATTGTCAGATATTAAAAAGACGTAAACGACAAAACTCTTCGAGAGTCTTCAAGGCAGAAAAAAATTGAGGAATAGCGTATTTTGATTATTTCGAAACCAACATTTAAATGGTGTTCGTTAGATTTGTGTGCAACTTAGCCGTATATCATTTGAAATTGTGTAACTTGGGTTCCGTTCAAAGTATATACCTGACATTTGGACACAACCATCACCAGTGTTCAGACTTTATACATATCAAATTTCAGGGTCATACCAAAAGGTCAAAGGTCAAATATGATGAGATCATTTACGAGTTTTATCAATTTTCACATCCGTTCTGTCGTTTTAAAAGATACAGCAGGCATGTTCATAAAGCTATCTTAGGACTATGGTGCGTCCGAAGTACGTCTTATGATAAGGTTTAGTCCGTTTCTCGAGGTGACACCAATTTTGATCAGGAAATCTTATCCGAATTCAATCAACAAAAATCAGTACGATATGAAGAAAAAATACCTCTTCAACGTAACATGATTTATTTAAGTTCAAAATATCAGAACAATAGAATTCACGGGTAAATCTCATAAACATGTGTGTAGTAATATTTAATGGACAGGTAGTTGTGGCAAAGGTGCAATTACTACTAAACAGTGTACTCATAGTAGAATTTAACAATAGAAAATTGATTAACCCTATTGTTTCATTTTGATGAACATGGACCTTTATGGCCCAACCCAGAGTAAAATAGAAAGAAGTTTGGAAATCTGCTTTGTGGCAACCCACTTTGAAAAAAATACGCATTTTGAAAAGAAAAAAAATCAAATTGCGTAAATTTTGCGACTTAGTTAACACACTTTGAAATTTTTCTTTAAAGTGTGTTATGAAGGCACATCAACATTTTTATTATCAAGAAACTTAACGCACTTTCAAAATATATGTATAAATCCCATATTCTGGAATTCAATAGTTTCTCCGGTGTTAAAAAAGCATAACTCCTCTCTTCATCCTCACACAAAATAATTCACTTCTGACATTACAAAAATAAGAGAGTTACATTCTGCAAACTTAAAATATTATCAATTAAATAAACAAGAATTACGAAAAAAAATTTGCACAAATATAAGTATTCTTTATATCATTTTATGTTTGATATATACTTAACTAAGGTTTATTACTTAACTAATGTTAATCCGTATGTTTGTTTAAAAGCACACGAAATTCAAGCCTTTTGAACTCAGTAATATTTTGATCTCCATAATATACAAATGTAAAAATTAAGAGATCCTAATATGGACGTAAATTTGCTGCATGCATATTCACAAGCTTTAAGGTAAAAAGATGAAGTAAGGAATGACAGTTTGTGTCCTATTTAGATAATATACATCTCACGAGTTGTTCCTATGTGTAAATTGTTGAAGTACGTGAACGTATGAGAAATATTCATAAACGAGAAGCTGTTTATCAAGTTAGCTTAGATTTCCTTGGGTTCTCTTTTAATATATTCCATGAAGCTATACATGTACATGGTTAAACTGATCATATTTTGCATATAAAAGTATGAAGTATTTCGACTAAACCTTAAACATTTTTTCACAGTGCATTACTCTCAACATTATCAAAGCACTTTGAAATAAAAGATTTTTTTCTCAAAATGCGTTAACTTGAACCCAAAATTAACGCATTTTGATAAAAATTTCCAAAGTACGTAATTTTTCAAAGTGCGTTGAAACACTAGCTGCTAGTATGATAAACAAATAGAAGTTGTACTTCAAAAGTTCAGTGCTATGTTGAGCCGAACTGAAGTACACTGTAGTCTTCAATCCAATTATATCACAGTTCACATACTTAAAAATTCAAATAGTTAAGATCAGTGAATCAGCTTTTGATTCTTATTGAATGAATTCCTAATAACTCTCGGGATCAATGGGACAGAGGTTTCGTCGATTGCCTTGAGACCCACACCGGAAGTTGCGCTCGACCTTTACTCTTGGGTGGTCTTTTATCCCTCGCTGAAGTGGTCGTCGGATTCCAAACTTCTTTAGACTATTTCCGTGAATATCTGAGACTCTACTGAGTGATATATACGCCTAAATAACAATAGATAATCATAAATAACTATATCAATTACTTACACGAAAATTGAAAGAATGCATTATGCATCTATTTTTTTTTTAATTTGACAAAAAAGATGAAATATCTTTTTAACACCCTTTGTTTTATGGTGGAAATGTATCATCCTAAGCTTACTTTTCAAAATATGTATATTAGAATCTCATCATTATAAAACACATTGTTTCATAACAAGGGACGTAATCAGAAATATATGATGAAATGTGGCGATAACGAACAGGGTTCTAGGTCAAAAGTCCATGAGCGGATGAGTGAGCATCCTCTGCTGACCGGTTACACCCGCCGTGTGATTTAATGCTTACTTTTGTAGACATACAGATATGTTAAATATGATTAATAACATTGTTTCATAATAAACAAGGGGCGTGGTAAAAAATGTCTGATCCTATGCTTCTTTTCTAGGGATACAGTTATTGGACATCTCGATTATCTCTGTTCAAAATTGTATTTTAAGGGAGTGTTGTCAGAAATGTATGATATAATGGTGACTTTTCTAGAGATACAGATTGTGGAATTTTCTTTTCAAAAAAATATGATACACTGGTTACTTTTCTGGTGATACGGAAATTGGACATATTATTACTATCTAATGCACTTTTTAATAACATAGGGGCGTAGTTAAACATATGTGATCTTAATCTAACTCATCATACAGATATGGTCATCTCATCTCTATTTAATATATTCAGAACAAGGATCGTGATCAGATATACATGATCCTATGCTACTTTCTAGAGACACGTATATAAGACATCTCACCACTATGAAAAGCATTGTTTCATAACAAGGATGCGTGGTCGGAGATGTATGATATAATGCTACTTTTCTAGAGATACAGATATTGGACATCTCACCTCGATTAATAGTATTGTTTCATAATACTGGTCGTGGTAGCAATGTAGGTATACAGTTCTAACACATTAGTTATTCATAAAAGGGGCGTGATAAGAAATGAATTATCTTAATCTTACTTTTCTAGATACAGTTATTGGACATCTCATAACTATCCATTGGACTGTTTCATAGCAAGGGGGTGTGGTCAGAGAGCCCTGATAGGTGTAAAAACTCCAGTCGTAGGGAAGAACATCACTAAGAGAAATTTTTTCTTTGACTTCAACGTATGAATTCTCAATAATTTCTACAAATAATGAACATTAAAGGCTGACCATGTAAGGTATTGAAAAGTGCTTTAACGGTAACTGTTAATTTATTTTGTTATAACTGATGTTTTTCATGTAGGTTGCAATATAATCAATTTTACACTTTATTGAAAATTACATGCAATAACATGCAATAAGCTATATTTCAAACAAAATGCGTCAAAGATGCAAAATGCAAAAGTTCTATTAAAACGTTAAAACAAACACCACAGGGTGATTTACCCTTACCTTGGTTTCTCTCCGCTTTATGGTTTTTAATGATAGTATAATACGTTTCCATTAGTTTACTCAGACGGTTGGCGCTCTTTTTTCTGCACACACTGGTGTCAGTACATGAATTTCTGGACCAGAAAGCCTGTCTTTTCCTTCTTGGATATTGACGTCTCGAAAAGAAAGGATTCTTAAATATGTTCCTGTTAGACCTCGAGAACTGAACAAAAACCCCCAAAAAAATACGCAACGTAATGGTATAAAATATAAATTATAATGCAAAAAAAAAAATCAAACTTAAAAGAATATACTAAATAGTTTATACGATAAATAATAAACAGAGAGAAATAATTGCCAAAAAATTACTACTATTTATAGACGATAGCTTACCATATCTTTCTCAATCTGAAAAAATTTAAACATATTAATTTTGTGTTGAATACAAAACCAATTAAAACTATTCAATTTTTGTATCAAATATATATTGACGTATTTCATTTGTTACTATTTGACCCGAAAAGAGACAAAACCAGGATAAGAATAAAGGTAAGTCAGCAGTGACACAATACATTTATTGACTACTAAATCACGATGTCTTTGTTATAAAGCTATTGACAACTAAATCACGCTGTCTTTGTTATACATTAACATGCCAGGTTCACCGTAATATGGTAAAGTAGATCAATAAGAGATGTGTATTATATACCTCACAAAAACTGAATAAAATGGTTTAGGCGAAATTGACGAACAATGTCTGGCATTAATTGACGAACAATGTCTGGCATTAATTGACGAACAATGTCTGGCATTTATAGTTGGCGGCCTTCTTACGTTTTCGTGTATCTGCTCAGAAAACTGTGTCTCAGCCGAGGACCGAGTCCACATTTTGCAGTTAATGTATTTTAGCAATATTTTTTTCGGAAAATTTTCTGCGGATGATTTTGATGACGATTAAGGAAGATACCTACCTCCACCATAACTGCAATGACCGCTAACCCCCCGCGGTGAGCCTGTGCTTCCTCGATGTTTTCATAGCGGTCATCAAAGAACACCAGATGGGCCTGTAATACAAATCAACAGATTTAACACACGTATGTTATCATAGATAATTTATATAACCGATGAACCGAAGGTTTTGGTATGTCAATTATATATATATATATATATATATATATATATATATATATATATATATATATATATATATATATATTTATATGATTTTGCAAAAATTCTATTCTTTTTAATCATAAAAAGATCTTTTTTAAAAAAATATATGGTGTGATATGGAAAAATATAAGGAAAATTGAAAAGAGTTATACATTTGTATGTAAAGTTAACATTTTTATGTATTTTGAAATTTTATTTAGACTGAATTTTGAATTTTTATTTAGACACCATTCAATTCTTTTCAATTGTCTAATAATAGAATCACAGTTGATAATCAGTAATGAGAAAATAGAAAATGAGGACTGAATTTGTAAAACTAAAGGCTAAGTCTACTTGAATGTCGTCAGTCTCATTATAATCGGATAGAGTAAAACAACGCTATGAATTGGAAGAGGGATGTTGGAGTATGCATTCAAATATAGAAAAAGAAGGTTAAAGTAAAAATTTACATTTTGAACGAGTTTATTAACATAATAACTCTTTTGTATGGTGAAATTACTTTTACAGATAGAAACGAAAAAATGCAAAGAAAACTTTTTTAATTTGTACAAATGATAAAAAGGCTACATGTACCTTACACTTTAACATTCAAAACAATGTCCCACAATCCGGACATAAAAATTGATAAGATCGGCGGGATTTTAAGTTTTAATGTTGCAATGGATTGTATTTATAAAAGTATAGTAAGGTACCTGAGGCCAGAGTTGGAAAAAAAGTTTCTCATGTAAGCAATGTTCCCCTATCGCTTCTTGTTTTTATCTCTGGAAATTTTAGATTTACCTCCATTGGGTAGAACTGATTATCTATTGAGTGTTCAGAGCCTCTTGATTCCCACTGGCCAAGATGAATGTGAACTTCATGAAATGCGAAGCCGGCATTTCCACTGTAAGGAACGTTACCAAGTTTAACAGGAGTTCGATCGTCGGCCATAAAGTGAGGAGAATGTCCTATATAAAATCAAAGAAGGAAGTAGATTGCGAGACGGATATAGACAATACTGTCCATAAATAATTTTATGTCCTGACCCAGTGCCGTAGCAATCACGGACGCATCAGACCGTTCATTCCATATCATGTATAACTAATGGTAATATAGAATTCTTCTACATAGGAACTGTAACTGTTATGCTTAAATCTTTTCACAATTGTTCTTCTTTCAAATTGCAAACCTGCATTCAAAAACAATGTGTCGTCGTATATGCGCCAAGAATTAAAATTCTGTTGGTAAATCGCTATTTAATTGACAATAGAAATTGTATATAAATATGCAAATTAACTTGACTGACATCACAATAAATCCACACGTTTCCACACATGGTGTTCAACACATGGCGTCACGTTTCTGTATTAATTATTAAAAACAATGCGTCTTGATTTAAGTAATTGTACCTATTGAACTAAAACAAATATAAAGAAAAATAAACGTTGTCGCAACTTAGTTTATACTCAAATCATTCTGTATTTTCTTTCAACCCAGAAATATCATGATTCTTTATTAATGCCGATGGAATAGTTTTGTTATTAAACTTTCAAATCGAGTGTTAAAAACTCTTATTATTACGTGTGATACAATTAGTGTTTTAAACCACAACATTGAGTTTTGCAATCAACTTTTGTAAATAATTACCGTTATTCCTGATTTTGGCGCTAATTCTCCCGCAGAGATCTAAGAACTTGAGGCCCCTGAAGGGTCGGTAGATTGTCTCCCCTGTGTTGATGTTAATGGGGGACTGGAGTAGAGAGGAGCAGTTCCCCCAACAAGGCGTGACACGGTCCCAGAAGTTTGGTCCTGGTACAGAAAAAATACTGATACAGGTGTATATCTAAATAAGTGATCTCTTTAATAGTAAAATGTAAACTTTTTTTTTCAAAATGATTAAGGTGTGCAAAACATCAAACAAGTAAAAACTCGTATAGTTTAGTATTGAATAAAATAAAATAAAAGGTAAATAAATTGGTAGCTAGTGGTATTGGTTGCAGTTGATGTTAAGGTTGATTTAGAAAAAATGACATGTGGTGATAACGAACAGTGTTCTAAATCAAAAGTCCAAAGGAAAAATACAAAACAAATACAATAGCAAACATGGACCTCTACAAAAATTAGAGGTAGGATCAGGGTCATGGAGGAATAAGCATCCTCTGCTGACCATTCACACCTGCCGTGTCCTCTGTTGTAATCGGGAAAAAGGGAAAAGTCCGTAGACAATTAGGTGATTATTTATGGTTTAACAATAAGTATGAAAAACGTCAGTCAGTATGCGACCTAGTGGAAGATTGTATTTGCTGACAACGTTGTTGTATCGACCAAAGAACTTAAGAAAAGATGACTTCAATTGAGACTCTTGATAGTCCTGTTTTATCAACTTGTTTGTAAGTAGCTTGCTTCGCCTTAGAAACTGTTCATACGTAGAGCATGCCCTTGTGTATTGAATAAACTGAGAGACAAAAACTCCATATGCAGGTGAGAAAGGTATATTGCTACATAAGTAAGAAAAGTTGAATATAGAAAAATTGAAGTGATCACGTTTATCACAAAGTTTTGTCGATAGGTTACCATCAATGTTCCTTTCCAGTAAAATATCCAAATATGAAACAGATGACGCAGACTCTGTGGTATCTTTTATTTCAAGTGCACTGGTCACAACATAGGTTATTTACAGTTAAATAGAAATTATCTACAGCATGAACAGTCAAATTGAAGGTAAATACAGTAGAAGTGATCTACAAAATGTGAAAACTAAAATTAATCTCTATCCACAAGATTCTCAAATTTCAAATTATATATAGAAGCATATCATTGACAAAGAAACACCTATTCAATGTAAAATGAAAAAATGACAATAACAAACCGTCAACCATCTCAAAAATCCATAAAACGAAATACAAATTCAAAGCAAAGCAACACGGACCTCCAAAATGATAGAGGTTTCATATGAAACACATTAGTATTTTTGAAATTTGATCCCTCCGGCCTCTTTTTTCTATATCCCTAATGGTTTACTTTAAAAAGATTAATCATGGTTTAATTCAAAAACATTAATTTTAAATGACAAACATATAAACAAAATTCACCTATTGGTGTCATAGCACTATATAATAAAGAGAAGTTCAAAACTTTACAATGATTTCGTTAAGCCCGACATTCTTGGTTTTAACAATTCTATTTCCATTCTATGTTGCTTATTGTAAAATGTGATTGAGGAATCATATTGCGGCATTTTTATGCCACATTAACGTAGTGAACTGCATCCATCAGGGGGTTTTATTTCCAGCAGATTCTACTGAATTTTATTTTTATTCAATTAAATTCACGTCTATAGCGTTGTTCTGAAATTATTTCACTTCATAAAACTATATTCAGTACATGACTATTTACGTGTACTTAATCATAATCATAATTGATTTTGATAAAAATAAAATTCGGTAAACGACACTATGCTTATATATCTTAATGACTTATGCAAAAGAACATCATTGAGAAATGTTTTCTTTATTTCTTAACCCCATGGCAACCCTTTCTTTTTGTCAAAACACCGCTTCAGATGAGATTACATCAAATACTTTAATTTTAATGTATATTTTTTCTTGTATCGATTCAACTGTTTTAAAAGTATCTCAAAGTTTTGTTTGACATAGATTTACAATTAAATATGTAGATCCCTTTGCCTAGCTGATTAAAAAAACCCATAAGTATTTTTTCGTAGTTTGTTACTAATAATAAAATGTCTAAACTGTTATATAATTAACATGGTTCACTTTTGAATATTGATTTGATGTGGGTCATATTTATATGAATTGAATCTAATGAGCATTTTCAAAATAAAATTTTCAGAATCAGAATTAACACAATTCTTTAAAGTTATTCCTCAAATCAGACTGAAATTGGCATTTCTCTAAATCTTTATTTTCTGTTCTCATTGCATCGAAGCCCCGCAACAACAGATAAAAAAACGAATCACTTCTTAACTCATTAAACTTATCAAAAATAAAGTGTGAAAAACGATAGCTATATTTGACCACTGGGGTTCGTTACTTACATACATGTACAATTGATATTAAGTTTTTACACACTAGTACATGTAATTAAGTAGTGATATTATTTGAAACTTTAGCAAAGTCACTTATCATTAATACACGTATAATTGTGTTTTAGTAATATAATATGATATCATATTTTATAATACAGGTACGTTAATTATCAAATTATAGAACTTTTGATATATGTAACAAGATCTCGTTTTGATAATATTTAACAACTTCTCATTTGTCATCAAAAGCTTTCATCTCCTGGACACACTATCAATTATAAAATTTCTTACTTTGACAATTCCATCGCAACGCCAATCGATAATTTGAATATAATTGACAACTTGGTTGGAACGCATCAAATAGTACAAATCAATAAGAGTTGAAGATGACTATGAAAAAAAATAGAAAATGTTGTTACCTTGACAATTGTCTCGGTCGTAACTAAAGTGCGCCAGATCGCACACTTTCTCTGTACACGTGCCTGTGTAGCGATGCCTGTACATATACCTGGAATAGATCGAAGTACCTGACACAACATGTATCACGCAAAGCAGCGTAAAGAGACAAAAGATCTCGCCCTGATGCATAGTTCCGACTAAGACCACTAGGTGAAGATCACCAGGTGAACTGTTTATATAGAGAGTACAGGTATGAATGAAGGGGATCTTTTGTTTGCCTGACTGTACTTTTCTTTACTCTACAGGGTCAATGGGGATCAGAGGAAACAGATACCTGAAGTTTAGACTAAGGTCATTTCCTCGTTCAGGAGACTAGCAGGGAAATACCTCTCGTGTTGTATATGTTTATGAATGTATGAAATTCTGAAATCTTCATTAGGTGTTAATAAAGTAATTACAGATTATATAATTAATGGAAAATTGATATAAATTTGCATCATAAATTGATATTATAAATTCACCAGGATCCTAACATGCACTTCTCTGCATTGCGAACTTTCATTTCACAGAGAAGAGAAATTTGTGAAGTGCACTTAAATTTAAAGAGTAAACTGATACACATAGGTACTGTGTTATTGTGTATTTACCATTCATTGACACTTGCATATTCATCAGAATTGCCAATCAACGAATAAGACTATTTGTTTGATTACTTATTTTGATTGTAAGATTATTCTTTGAAGGAGAATAGATTCTAATGTAGCTACAAAGGCATCGTATTGAATAAGTTGTCTTTTGTTGCATGAATAAAACTCTACGAATCTGTAAGTCATGAGTTGGAATCCCGGTGGGGATTTTAAAATTTTTACCTTTCCAAAACAAATTTAAACGTATTGTTTAGTTAGATATTGTAAAATCTGAAAATTCTAAACCAGTGAAAGTATTTTAATTATAATGTACTTTAATTCAGATTAATATCGACAGATGTCCCATACCACCTTAACAAAACAGTATATGAAAAGGAGTTAAGAGCTTTATTTTATCAAGGTTTATTTTTACTTATGTTTAGCTAGAATGAAATAAAAGGACTAAATAACAAGTACTTATAACGTTGTAAAATATGCACAGAACGACTGTAAAAAATAGCAACTTGACTTTTGGGTAGCAATAACTCAAATTTTGTTCATAAAAAATCAAAATTAGAAAACATATGTGAATACTGGCTTCCTAGAAATTAATCAAAAGAAAAACATGTTCATTTATTCTAAATTGTTTATGATCCATGGAAATGTAGATATGTATACATGATAAATAGATTGTCTGTAAAACTTTCGTTACAAAAAAATGATAAATTACAAATCAATGAGAAATATTTTAGAACTAATATATTCAAAACAATTATACAAAGTGTAAATAATCAGGAATACTACAAACAATATTTCAAAACAGGACTTTACGCAACAAATTGCAAAGCTAACCCACATACTTCATTTTACCTTATTTGCTATCAACTATGGAAACAAATAGTTAGCTCTTAATATAAACCATAAAATATTAACGATGAACTTAAAATAATTTTTTTATTTTGCAATTAAATAATCTATAATCCATATTTTTATAATGTATATAATAAGAAAACAAGAAGTATATAAGCCATACATGTACCGATCACCTGATCAATAATTTCAAGTTGTGACCAATGAACCTAACGTTTGTTAGATTTTGGGATTATCTTATTAAATTGGTGTCATAACGAATTCTAAAAGATAAATTATTCAAACAAAGCATTTTTATAAATATATTTCTAACTTGACCACATTTATGAATTCCCACTTTTTCAACTTGAAACAAACTTGTTTCATTATCTGGTTTTGGTAATACAAATTATATCATCGTACCTCATAATAATTCTATAAAACGCGCCACCTGATTGGTCTAAACGGTCACGGAACAGCTCAAACAAAACGTCGTGTCAAAATATGAAAGAAATAGAATATATTTACATAGAAAGTCAAACATTCACGGCACTTTTCCTATTTAAGAGTACAAATCTTTTAAAACTTGGCGTATATTGAATACTAGAATTTCATACTGTATTTTAAGCAATTTACTGAATGAATGTCTTGGGTATTTGAAGATTTAATCCCCTGAAAAATCAAATGTTCATAAGGCGATGCCTCCGAAATTATAATTTTTCTTGGTGGGAATAGTCTTTATTAATTTTTGCAATTACATCTTGTATTGACTGCGTAAAGGTAACCAAATAAACCAAAGCTATATTGCTCAGTGCCCCAATATAGCCTCATGCATTTATCCGACGTTCCAATTCATTGTGAAGTCGTCTTTATTGCTTCGAGTAGTCCATTTTGTCATGATATCAACTTCAGATATGCATTGACATACGTTCAATTATGCTTATTAGAAGCGTAACTAGTGAGATTATGTCGCTTGATAAACAAATACACGTTATTTGTCTAGAAATACTAGTTATTTTGGGGCTTGGGTCGAAAACGTGAAAAAGCTCGACAAGCCTCGACCTCTGACATTTTATCTTACCCTCGCCCAAATATAACTTATATTTCAAGAAAGTAGCAATGTATTTTATCAATCTCTTATCAACATTCAATAAACATATTTTGATATAATTTAAATCTGGTTGAAACGCGCTTTCTGATTGGTTAAAAAATATTTTATATCGTATAAAGAATACTGCCTAGTCATTGTATGACAAACGTCAAAAACCTATCACTCTGCATGACGTTACGTTTGAATTTTGTACAATGTGATGTCATTTTAAAGGTCAAATGACCGTTTTTATCTACAATCAAGGGCAAAAAATTAAACTGTAAGCAATGAATTCAATATTTATTAGTTTTATTCGATATAAAATGGTTAGGCACAGTTTACATTTTTATCAACCGCGATTTATTCCTTTAAAATAACTACACTTTTTTATGATAAACATCAGATAACAAACCTTTGGACTTATGGATTATTAAACCAAACTTGCAAAATATATTTGACATTATTTAACATTGACAAAAACAGCAGACGCCAGCCATAGTTTGATAAGAAAAACTCAAATAAGCTTAAACAAACTCTAAACATTTTATTACATCTTAAAGGGGTATGGTCATAATTTCAGATGATAAAAAACAACAGATTTACGGATTTTGTCTCAAATATGTTTAATCACAATTTAAACGATCATGTTAACAGGCGAGGTGCATCATTAAAAATTTATTTAAGAATAAAAAAAATGAAAATGTTTTTGTTTACAGATCATGTAGAGTAGGGGTTTTTTTAATTTTTGACAAAATAAGCAGTCTTCACATTAAAAAAAAAGGTTTTCATTATTTAAAGTTAATCGAAATATATTTATAATTTTATTTGAAACTTACCAATACCTATGTGAACTAAACCATTGACGCTAAAACATTCTTGATAATTTTGAAAAAGAGAGCCTTTTTATCACACTTTTACTATATAATTATTCAAATTGGTCAATAACTTTTAATGAAGTGGTCCATAGATTGAAGATGGAAAAAGTAATACGATAGTCAAGTTGAAATTGTGACCATGCCTTCCACAAACGCAACAACATGCATTAATATTTTTAAAAAATGGAACTAAACTAAACTATGAAATTTTGTATGAAAGACAAAAATGTATTTATAAAATTGAGACGGTTTTTTTTTTTTGGTTTTTTATAAACTTTCTGTAGTAAAATGCTAAGATCAATGTAAATAATTACAATCTTAATATACCTGTAAAATAAATATATACAAGTTTTTCATTAAAAATATCGCATGTGCGTGATAAAACTGGCAATCGTATAATATAAGATAACCTTATATCATTAAAGTGCATTTAATCTGCCAACTAGAATAAAGAGTATAGTTTACCGTCTTCAAATAAATACCAGCTGTGTTGTTTTATGACATTTCTCCACATCATGAAAGAAACAAGTACTTAAATTCAATCAAAAGCATATAACATTTGTACAGGACAACAATGATTTTTTGCTTCAAAAGGTATATTTAAATAGCCTTATAAATACAATACTTTGCGATCCATGGAAATGCAACTTATACATGATAAATAGATTGTCTGTAAAACTCTCGTAACCAAAATCAAAGAGAAATAATTTAGAATTACAGTCAAACTTCGTTATCTCGAACTAGATGGGACTGTTTAAAAACTTCGAGATATCTGAGTATTCGAGATATCGTCGGTAAAATACTTTAAAAATAAGTGGTTGGGACTTACAAATCACTTCGACATATTCATTGTATTAGCGTTTGACATATCGAAGTTCAACTGTTTTATATTCAAAACAATTACCTTATATTAATAATAAGCAGTACTAAAAACAATATTTCAAAATATGATTTTTAGCATAAAATTACAAAGCTGACCCAACGGTGGCAGTATGGAATGTAAATAGTTTGAATCAAAAAATATAACGTGTACGAGATCAACAAATTATGACTTAATGGATTGATACATATCTTAACTGCCATACAATCAACAACTGCTCACAAATCATTGTAATGATAGTGGATTACTTTACAGAATGCAGAAGTTATTCTAGAAAATTTGTATGGAGTAAAAGTTTCCGTTTTATAGACCTCGTGACAAGCTTGGTGGTAGCGTATTTGAGTGGATGAACAAGCTTGATATAAAAGAGGACGAAGCGTTTATCGAGCATCTTCTTGTCAATCTGAAATGAAAACAAAGAAATGTAATACGAATCGTTAATTATGTTAATAATGTTATAGTGTGTATACTTTTTGGGGGTTGGGGAGGGCAGTAGAACGTGGTTGTATCTGAAATCTCTTTTTTTGGCAACAACTTATGTTATTGTTCTACACGAACGTCTTAATACACAATATATTTCCTTCTTTCTATACGAATATCTTAGTACATATCCTATTTGTTTTCTTTCCATACGAACGTCGCAGTACATTCCCTACTTTGATATCAAAATGAAACCACTTATTTCGAGGATTTCTCATTAAGTCATTTTTACATATCCGTGACATTGGTGTATTAAAAAGAACATGTACCAAATAGTCTTTTATTTAAAGGAAAAAAAACCAATTCTATTAAAATCAATCAAGTTGATCGCATATATTGGAAATAAACCTATATGAATACACTAATTTACTTTTGTCAAGCAAAATGATTCAACAAAAGAAACACAAACAAAACTAATCATTAATAAAAATCAAAGCTTCATACCCGTTCAAGCAGGTATTTTTAAAATTGCTCAGATGGTCGGCATGTTTGATTCTTGGGTGTGTCTACGGTGAGTCTTGGGTTCATTTTGGGAGTGTCTGTTGTTGCAATTTCAAGGCGATCGACACTTCAACAAAACATAATTTACTTGATTATACACTTCTTAATGTTCATCCTAATAAATTTTCAAAATTTTGTATTTGATATATCTTATCACATATAAATTAAAACAATACTGATTTAAATCAATTAACCGTGACGAAACCTCTAAACAATCAATTCGTGTTTTTCAGCACATGCCTCATGTTAATGACAACTTCTTGCGATTGGTATTTGTTTTTGGCAAAAGTCTAAAATTAAAAACACACTAATACGACCATTAAAAAAAACCAGCAGCTTTTGAAAGTTTGTGTCTTAACTCCTTTTAAATCAGGTTGTACTCATTTTGAACCGTCTGTCTATTTTGTCCTCGATATTGTTTTAAATATGTAACAATATGTATAAAAAGTTGTCTTAAGGTAATGTTTCAGTACTGTGAATGCATCGTCTTTTCCATCGACACAAATCTGAAAGCTCTGGAGGAAATTCAAACAAACCTGAAGTGTTTATGGTCAAGGTTTCGGGTCGCAACTCGAGGTCATGCTCGCTTCTTCGTTTTTAATCAATGCAGAGATAGATGAAAATCAGCTACACCAGCGGCAAGACAGATGGTCAAAACAGGTGTAGATACTTAAAAGAGAAAAAAAAATATAAACTCATTATTTTTTCAAACTAGCGATAATTAATGATGATACATCATCTTAATCTCATATACAATATTTCAAAGAAATTATTTACAAATAGTTTCATTATCGTTTGGATACTATTTACCCTCTGTTACCATGACAAAGGGACCGCAAAATAAAAATTAAATGGTGTTAGGCTGTGTTTTATATCAAAATCTATCAAATTGTAAAGAATGAAGAAAACCGGTGATTGCGTGGCCACCGAATTTGATTTCTTACAAAGCGTTTTCATTAAAAAGAGAAAATGGTCAAACAATCAAAATGTCATAAAAACTGATGAAGTCAAATGGTTAAAATAAATCCAGGCGCTTGTATGAAGAAAACATTATAAACTTAAATATTTATTAATATTATAATTTGTATATACTGTACAGCGAAATAACATTTTTTTAAAAATTTTAAGTAAATGTTACCTAAAATCGCAAACCCCTAAACTATGCCCATAACAGCAGTTGGTGCGTCGCTTACAGTGTTCATTTGTTTTGTGTTTTTTTTTTTCATTTTCTGCACAAGTTATCCTCCAAATTTGATCATAATCACACACTGTGTATTTTATTCTTACGATAATCACCTGAAACATCAGATCATCAAACTTGAGATAAAAATAACAATTGCTCCAATCACTGACAAGTACTGGATAGAGGCAGTTAAATAACAAATCACTGACAAGTACTGGATAGAGGCAGTTAAATAACAAATCACTGACAAGTACTGGATAGAGGCAGTTAAATAACAAATCACTGACAAGTACTGGATAGAGGCAGTTAAATAACAAATCATTGACAAGTACTGGATAGAGGCAGTTAAATAACAAATCACTGACAAGTACTGGATAGATGCAGTTAAATAACAAATCATTGACAAGTACTGGATAGAGGCAGTTAAATAACAAATCATTGACAAGTACTGGATAGAGGCAGTTAAATAACAAATCATTGACAAGTACTGGATAGAGGCAGTTAAATAACAAATCATTGACAAGTACTGGATAGAGGCAGTTAAATAACAAATCATTGACAAGTACTGGATAGAGGCAGTTAAATAACAAATCATTGACAAGTACTGGATAGAGGCAGTTAAATAACTGATTTAAATTTTAAGGCGTGTTTAACAAATATTTTAATGCATCATGCCAACATAAAATGGCTAGAAATTGAGAATTGCAGGCAAAATTGATTCTTGTTATCCTTGTCAAACAGTAGATGTGGTAAAGGATGGTTCGAACAGTTCTGATGTTAAAGTTGAATATTTGTTGAACAATAGTGGTGTGCTGAAAAAAATAAATAAATTGGCTAATCGTATGGTACGTGAGCACTGGTAAGTCAACGTAACTAGATCAATAGTTTCCTTAAGTAATATTGGTTATTAATGTAGAATACAACTATCATTGACATATCTAATATTATATTTAAGTCAGATGCAAAGATGCACAAAAAGATAAATTAAGCAAAATAGACATAATTCTATCTCTGTTTCTAACCACGCCATATCAGAAACTACATGTAGCTTTCATTTTATACGACTTTAAAACAACAAATATGCAATTCATGAAAGCTCGTTGGTTAATCATGTTAGATACAATATAGAATCATTACATTGATATGGATTTTTTTTTTTGGTATTTGTTTTTTGATTTTTGTCTTTGTGCTAAAAATCGTGAAAAAGTGACAGACACGGTACCTTGTGACAGACTAATATTGAATCATACTCTTTGTTTTGTCTGACAGTGTTATCATCATTCTACTTTTCCGCACCGACCATCATAACGCCTAAATAATAGTGAATGCGATATGATCGCGGCTGTATCACCAATATTGTACTACTTGATGTAAGTATACATTCAACTAAATTATAAAATATTGTAGGTAGTAGCTGTGGTCGTCCAGAGTGATGAAGTAGAACAATGGTGCTCGTCTGCCGCCCACACCACTTCAAAGTAAAGACTCGCAGTAAGTCCATGTACCGACTCTAGAAACACCGCGATGTTCAAGTTCACCAGTACAGAAATCTCGCTCCAGCGAAAGGGATCATCTTCAAAAGAGAAATTTTGCCAATTAATTTATTCTAAACAACGAACGAACAATTGCCGAACAATAACCTTTTTTCTCATAATGTGTTTACCTTTGAATACTTTGGATGATTTTCGTCCTTAATGCCTGTATGATAATAGGATAACAGTTCTTGTGCATGAATTTTTTTTTTTAGAAAAAGTTACTATGTATAGCTCATTGTTAAAAAAAAACCAGGAAGACGTAATCTTTATCAAGTTTCTCTTAACAGGATATTAAAATTTCGACTATTAAAATGTAAAATATTTCAATAATATTATTTTTGATTTTTTACCTTGATATACGTGAATACATGTATCATTATTTATTAATATACCCTTGTTTTGCTTTGGTGCTTTTCGTCGATTCCTGACCCCTCAAACTCATTAATGATCTCGTCTGTAGCGGTTCAGTAAAAATGTTGCGTGAAAAAAATGTCCGTGAATGTAAAAGCAAACTGATTATATATAAAATCAGGTTTTGTTGTGTTAAAATGTAATGTAGGTGTTAAACATGTTTTACTTCATGCAACGTTTTCATAATATTCTATACTTTTTTATAGAAATTAGAAGTTGTGGATAAACATAGTAAAAAAAACCACATTATATACTTGCTTTCAGAAATGACGGTCTTACTATATCCAGAGGTATTAGATAAAGCGGCCTTGATTTCAAATGGCGGCTCTATTTTCCCCAGGATCATTAAATACATCATTACAACAGTATGAGTTGTCATTATTTTGAGGTATTTATAATGTTTTACCTTTCTTTTGGTGGTATTAAACTTCCTAATGATTCGATCGAATATGTATTAATTCATTTCATCCCAAATATTCTTAACAATTTGCTTCTTTAAGACAATAAAAAATATTAAAAATAAATCTATATGTAACAGCAGGTTCTTCAATACAGGCATGTACAAGTAAACAGTTCATGATATTCATTCCTGCATCCACGTCTTGTTATTTTGATATGCCAATATTTTCTAAAACAGGTTTATGTAATACAAAATAATAAAATACAAAAGTTTATAACATGATAATCTTAAGTTTGAAAAAAAAGTTGTATTCAATAGGTGTTTTTTAAGAGCAATGACTTGTAATGGTCATTTTCATACTTTATTGATCATCCTTGAAATGAGGAGCTCTGTATCAAAATAATTAAAATTTAAACTAAAATGTTTGAAATATTTCTTCAACTAAATAATGAAGATGGCTTTAAAATATATCTAACAGTTTAATGTAGATCTGATAAGCAATTTTTTTATCAGGGTTTTAGAATTTTTTTCATCAAGTTTGATCTACTAGTAACAGACGAGTATAATATTTTATTTTTAGTTCGAAAAAAAGTTCCAACGACGAAATATGTTCATGTAATTAATAAACTAAGAAAGAACTATATGCTATAAGGTCTAATTTCTGCCCCCGTGTTTTATAAATTTCAGAAAACAACATATCATAAAGATATTTTGATAAAACATAAAAACGAATATGCTGATTACAGAAATCTAAAAGTTTTGCAACATCGATCACTCCTCGTGCTTCTATGACGTCACGTAAATGGGCCATTTCCCGCATTTTCTCAAAACATGAAAATTTCATTCAGTTTTTCTTCATATTCAAGACTAGGGGTTATAGAACGCAGTGTTGCTCCAAAACCATTTTAACATATATTATTGTTCATATTATTTTGCATATCATATTAAAAAATGGTGTTGGAGAAAGCATGCGCTCGATGTTTTCTTTTCAAAAACTGATAGGAAATCCCCCATTTTTGTCTAAAATACTTATTTTTAATGAAATAAGCTCATTATTAACATATCATATTTCTATTATGATTTCTATTAGACAATTTATCTTTATAGACCTGAACTAGATAAATATTAACCTATCTTTTAGCAAATTTCTAAAGCTTTACCCATAATTTTGGGGCATAAAAACACTTTATCCCGCATATAGTTCTTTATTGACATTTTCTGTTGACAATTTTGTTCACCTTACATATTATTGATTTATGAAATGTATAGATAAAAACTATGATGTGAAAGCCAAACAATACCACACATTGTCGTCTTTTATAGATCATTCACCCGTAGATAAATGAAATGAAAAATTAAGGATCTTGCAGCACCACTTAATGTTAGATTGTTGTGACAGATAAAATTACCGTTAGTGATTGGGACACCTTTGCTTTCAGAAGTCGAGAGGACTTTTCGTCGTGTAATCTCTTGGTATGGGGTCTTGCTTGAGGCAAGTGTAGTTTCTACAAATAGAAGTCATTATAGATTGTCTATAAGTCATAACGATATTTCTATGTTTATGGATAGAAAATTATTAAGTTGATAGACACGATATGCTTTTTTCTCTTTCTTAAAATTCTTAAAATTCTTATAAATGGTTTTACTCAAATTAACTTTGAACTGATTTTCTTTTGGTTTGTTACAGTTTTGGTGTGACAATTTAAACGAATGATAAAATGTTAGTTAACTATGTTGATGCTTTATTTTAGAGTTGTTTTTTTAAATATTTCTGGTAGTTTTTTTTTTCTCTGTAACTTCTATAAAATAATTATGTAATTATTAGGTTAGTGATATCTTTGTAATGGAATAACGGGGATTGATAAATATCTATATATTTGTTGTTGTTTTTTTCATCTTATTATTTACAATTAGTGTAGGATATATTGCAAATTATCTTGCAACTACTCTTTGCATTGACCGAATAAAGTTTTTAAGTTATCGCACAGAAACTAGTGTTACACACAGAAAGAATATGTATATTTATGACCTTGATCTTTGCCTTTTTGATTTCAAAATCAATTGGTGTCTTCTTTAGGCCATAGGGTGTTAACATATAAAAATCCATTACAGAAACTCAAAGGCTTTTTAAGATATCACCTGGAACTGATTGTGTTACATACAGAAAGAATGACAGACGAACAGACGGACAGACGGAAATTAATATTCCCCACTTTCAGTGAAAACGGGAGATAATAATTCAATGTAGATCTGATATGCAATTTCTTTGATCAGGGTTTTAGAAGACGTATTCATCAAATCAGACTTCTAAGCATCAAATGAGTATTATATTATTTGAATTTCGAAAAATAAAACCAAGTCACAGGCATTTCAAGATATATATATGTTTTATATAAAACTATGCTCCCTACCCTATAAACAAAAGGTACATATGGCCGCCATTTTTTATTTATCTAAATTTTCACATCAGCTCGATTTTCCGCCTTAAACTCAATTATATATAAATAAAAAAAAATCCTGTCCGTCTTGCGATGGGTCAAATTAACACCAAAAAGCAAGATGCATTAGCAATTACACTACTGGCTCTAAAAACCCCTGTCCGTATGAAAATCCCCTGTCTTTCCCTGTCATCCCCTATGTTTTCCCTGTCATCCCCTGTGCACCCCCTATCAGCCCCTGTACACAGCCCTGTACACCCTGTAATCCCCTGTCAGCCCCTGTACTCATTCCCTGTGTGCCACTGTAAGCCCCTGCCACCCCCTGTACGCCCCTGTCACCCACTGTAAGCCACTGTATTTTTCTATACATGCCCCTGACATCCCCTATACGGTTTTTGACTGTTTATAACAGACTTTTGTTGTTATTTAATTTCAATATTATTTTCTTAATTCAATTATTTAAATCCCATGTTTATAGTTTGATATAAATAAATCAATTTGTGCACTCAACAGCGCCGACTCACAAGACACACTGTTATCATAATTTTAGAAATACTATATTTAATTAATAATTTTGATACTTAAATAATCATGCTAATAACTAAAGGCTCGAGTTTCACCGGGTGGTAAATCTCAGGTGAGAGCGGGGATTATTTTTGGTAGCCTTCAGTGCATGTTGTCATTTAGCGGTCGGGAACACCACTTCTCCCTAATCTAATGTTTCCAAAAATAAATATAAAAACAAGTGAATTATTTCTACAAAGATCAAGCGCAGCACATGGTGTTTACCACTTGATTTTGTGTATCTAAACAAATATCTGCACACTAGAACCAGTAAATCAGTCAGAATATAGAATGTACATGTATAAGCAACCATGTTGCGATAGAGCATGTCTTTCTTTTTTTAACCAAGTTCCTGATTATACCTTTATTAATTTTCCGTGAATAGCAAAATAAAGCTTCAATAGCTAATAAGTTTGCCTAAGAAATAAATTTAATATGTTTTTTAATATATATCTGAGCGGCTTGTGGAACCCATGAATTGAATTTTAACTGATGATTAATTCTCATAATAAATTTCAATAATTTCTGAAATCTAATTTTTATTTCCCTTTATATTGCGAAGTGGTAGATGTCAAAGATAATGCTATTAATTGCAAGTGAACAGAAATCCGTGGCCCTGGTCGGAACATACACAACATACATGTAAATGTAGTACTAGTGTTTTCTGTACATGTAGGAGTTTATATAGATACTGAGAGAGAGAGAGAGAGAGAGAGAGAGAGAGAGAGAGAGAGAGAGTTTGCATTGATTTTGAATTAAAATTTACTAATAGTTTACCCGGGTATCAATTTCATAATAAACTTAACATGCAATCCTAATTTCATTACCGATTCTTTATCATTATTTAGATAAAGAGCGATCAAATTAATTTTAATCCATCATTGGTTTATTTTACACAAGATCTATTGATCAAAGAACGTGAAAAAAAACATGATTTACAACTGGTTGATTGAAGGTACAGTATTCAAAGGAGAGGATGTTGACATTTATTTTTTTCACTCGGTCAGTGGTTATATAATAGCTACTGTATATGTACACAGCCCTTCTTGACAATTTGCAGTGCACGGTAGCGAGGTAGGGAAAATGAGATGACAGACATACGTGTACATGTATATACACACTTTCTAAGATCTGTATAACCGGTCAGTGATTATATAATAGCTACTGTACACAGCCATTTTTGACAATTTGCAGTGCACGGTAGCGAGGTTGGGAACAATGAGGTGACAGACACACGTGTAGTTGTATATATACACACTCCCTAAGATCTGAATGCTCGGTAATGCTAAACAATTATGCAATTTGTTGTTTAAACACCCCTTATGACTTTCTTTCCCAGTCTGTCAAGTAAAGAATACAGAAATTTAAAATTTTGATTTATCATTTCTAAGAGTTTCAAACATAAAAAAAAGAAAGAGCTTTAAATTCGGACATCATTTGACACAGTCATATGAATTAAACCGTATTGCTCTCTTATATTTTTTACTGATAAAATCGAATTAAAATAAACGTATGGTATTTTTCTAATCCCGAAACATTGTTCTAAGATCAATCATGTGTGTCTTCATGTTACCCGTTACCGGTATTTGTATACATGTGTTAAATCATTCATGAATTGTATAATTGCTTTATATGTATGAGGATAATTTTATCAGTAATGCGTATGAATAACTAAACTGGACAGTGCATACTGATTTAGATATGTAGTTTAACTAATCAACTTCCTGCTAAATAGAGTCAACATGCATTTCATTGGGATGATGTTATTTTATGCATTATTACTCCAGATAAAACAGTCAAAATATAGGTGATCATTTCATTATCTGCACGTGCTAATCATGTTGTGTTATTAAGCGCTTTAACTCAGGCAGGTTACATGGCAGAGAACTTTGAAGATTTCCCGCACTCCATCTCCACTTAAAATTTATTGTACAAATTACAAAACACGGTCAGTTTTTCAAATACGTATAATAAAATAAGCGGTTTATCGGTATACATGTATACTTTGATCTGTGTCAATGTTGAGTCAGAGTTGTTCGCGTTTGTAATTATAGTGTCCTCTATGAAATACAAAGAAAATACAAGCACCGTCTAAACCATGAATGCTACTCTTGCTTTCCAATTTTCTTTTACTGCTAAATATATATGTTAAAAACCTCCGAAAATATAATTTAAAAAACATTTTTTTTTTACTTTAGAAAGCAGTTAAAGACCGTGCAGGGGATGTCAGGGAAATACAGTGGCTTACAGTGGGTGACAGGGGCGTACAGGGGGTGACAGGGGCTTACAGTAGCACACAGGGGATGTGTACAGTGGCTGACAGGGGATTACAGGGTGTACAGGGTATGTGTACAGGGGCTCATAGGGGGTGCACAGGGGATGACATGGAAAGCACAGGGGGTGACAGGGAAAGACGGGATTTTCATACGGACAGGGGTTTTCAGATCCAGTAGTGTTATAAAAGTTTCCCCTATTCTGCAGCTTTTGCTTCAAGAATACGACAAATGGTTAAAAACAGGACAGAAGTTTACATCATTTTGTGTAAATGAGATTCCCCTGCACTATGTGTTTGCGTTATATTTCAATAAATAAGCATCTCTAAACATGTATATATATACACTCTGTATAATAGAAAAAAAATTGAACGTTTGTGTATTCCACGTCGATAATATTAATCTGTATGTTGATCGACCTAAAAATCGACGCCTTTTGAATATGCTCATCAGTGCAATGTTTAGAAGGGATTACCCAAAGTATGTCGCAATAATGTAAGGTTCCATACTCGTTTGCTCATTTATTGTATATACGAAGCAGTAGATGCAAATTCGGGTGTGATTATTATTAATGACAGATGTAATGCGCTGTTTTGTTTTAATCGGTAGTAAGCTTTGATGTTGTAGGACCGAACGGAAGACGGAGAAGATCGCAGAATAATTTTACCCATGAGTTTCAAGCGAAAATTCCGGTTGAATTGACTGTCTTAGAAAAATTTAAAATTGCAGCAATGTTTATTATTAGATAGGGATATATTTTTATTATGATAAATATATATAACGCCATTCTTGTGATTCAACCGACGAAATTTGATCATGTTTTGAATACGTTAAGGGTATTTTTCAGAGTCTTTCTTTCGATAATGTTCTTTAAATTACATACAATTTATATGATATGCAATCCACAGATTAAAAAAAAATCATGTAAAATCAAATACTACTACAGTGCAGTTTCTCACTGTAAATACGTGCAATTTTTGAATAAGGTATCATTTTGGATATATATCGGGATATAAATACGGGTTGGTCACGTTACCAAATCCCATAAAGCCCGACAGGCTTTATGGAAGATTTGATCATGAACCAACCCGTGTTTACATCCCGATATACATCCAAAAATGATACCTTATTTCTTATATTTACATTTGTTGCAAATTATGACGATAACATTGCTCCATACTTTCTTTTTTTGATGACCTAGAAAGCCACTTCAATTAACATGACGTACCAAAAAATAGTTCAACAACATTGCATGTGTTTGATTATCATAATAAACTAGAGCAAAGGTCGTTGCATAGCAACGAATAGATCTTCCGTTGCAGCTGCGAGGCGAAAAAGAACGATTGGCGCTTTCTTTTTTTTTCTAAAGTGACACTGTGACTCAAAAGGATGTTTTACTTTTGGGTTATGAAAACGGAAATAAGAAGAAATATACGAAATTTGATCGATTCACACATTTTAAGTCATCACCTACATGTGTTAGTTTAAAGTCATTAAAACTCATTTGGAACAAACCAAGTTGATTATTTCACGCATTTTAAGTCATCACCTACATGTATTAGTTTACAAGTCGTTAAAACTCATCCGGAACAAACCAAGTTGTTTTGGACTTTGATTGATTGCAATTCTGTCTAATATGCTGATGACCTATGTACCTGTCATACTATGTTTCGAACAATCTAAACGTCATCTATGTTGCAGAAGAAGTGCACTGATCTAACGGCAAAATAAGATAATTCTAAAGCATTTTGGCCAAAATGGATATCTATACTACTAAAATTATTGACGCGAATTTTTTGTGCTGTTATACACTGTCAGGTAAATGGGATTGTCGAGAACATTCTATTGCTGTAGGTATTATATCCTAAAACCCTGAAAATAAGCCGCGGCTTATTTTAACTTTTGATAACAAAAGTGGGGGCTTATTTTCAAGACGTCTTATTTTCAAATTACGGCTTATTATCAATGCAAAAATCCCGTAAACGATGAGATCATGATCACGGCTTATTATCAAAACAATATAAATTGTAATTGATCGATTTTGAACTATTTGACTTTTCTATAAATGGTATATCCAGATAAACACCTGTAGGAGTAAAATGGAAAGTGGTAAAGTGTTTTTAATTCAATTTTATTTCATGTATTAGAATATTTATGCACTCTGACCATTGTTCCTTGCATCTAACAAGTTCTTGGCAGTGTATTCGTCATTACGTAACCAGCCACCTGTTGACTCGTCGGTGGTCAATGTTTATTTTAAAAATTTCCGGTTTCAGAAACATGCACTGTCCTGTCGGACTTCACAGTTTATATGAGTATAGGAAGATAAGCAATAATTATGATTTTATTAAAAAAATATTTACTTTATGTCCCGTTATGCCGTAATTGGTTTGCATACTGATGGACACTTTAAAAATAGACCGACGATAAACGACATATACAGACGTTTCTTCACAATGTTTATTTTATGATAATCAAATAATTGGATTAATTATCAATTAAATAATTAACGTTGTTGGTTGTTTTTACTTTTAAACGAATTGAATATACTATGTATGCATGCATATCGATGACTTGGGGATGCGTACATAATGCATAGTAACAGCGGATTTTTTTTTCGGCATAATATACACAGATGCGTGCTACACATGAGACTTTACGGTAGTCTAAAATCTTTCCAAACTGTTGTTATGTTGTTATGCTTATTTTCAAAACAGGCTTATTTTCGAGTAATTTTCATTGCATATTTTAGTTGTAAAAATTGTGTCTTAAACTGTGACGAAAAGCTGACAAAACAGACCCAGGGGTGGAAGACTCTCTTCTTTTTCACATTCTGCTTATTGCACGGAATCAAATTGTCTTTCGTGAAGTTCGCTCAACCACTGTACACTGTACAATCTCTGTGAGCAAATGCGAGAAATGACCGAAGCCCTTATATAATGTAAATATAAATTCCAGAGTCCAAAGCTAAATATTGAACACATTAGTTGCATAGGCTCCGTAACATAATAAACACCGCCCAGACAGACAGACAGACAGAGTTTAAGTGTTTAACAACACGCTAAAGCAATGAAAGATTAAAGTTTAATTTCACACTTTAACTATTATATAATGAATTCGTTTAGATTAATTCGAATATAAGTGTCGTTTTTGGGGATGTATATCAACATACAGCATAATTTAGAACATTCACACGCGTGCGTGTATCGGTGACTTTGATCCCGACGATTCACAAAGCGTCGATGAAAGATTGAATTCAGCGAATGGCCGATGTAAAGAAGACTGATAGGCAATATTGTTGTATTTAAAAACCACGACTAGTTTAGTATGCACTGATGCTCTGCAAGATACCAAACGATATAATCCAGTTTTATTATTCAATAATTGATCGTCTTTTCAGAAGATGTTCAAAAATTATTTTAGGATTTTTGACACTGGAGTTTCAACCTGTATAACATTTGCAGATAATTTCTGACCGTTTTTTTGGTGAGCTATCGAAGATATTAAGATTGTAGAGAATAGTATTTTTTGAGTCAGTATCAGATATAAGGTACAAGCACGCAAGCTTGTGTATTAGATAACCGCAAATCTCTAGTCGATCCACGCTCGATGGCTCTCCTGGGCCACATAATAAAGAATTCCCATTAGAATCAGTATAAGGTCTTCCGTTGGACATTACTTTTGACAAGACAACACTTTTTTATTATTATAAAGTGAAACCGTAAAGAAAATTCACTCGTACAATTAAACATGAGGCCAATAGGCCTTAACGGTCACCTGAGTACCATAGCTCATACACAAACTTGTCGAGGAGTCTCATATATGCATTTAATTGAGTTTTATTCTGGAGTAAAAAAAAATATAATATTGTAATGACGACCACCTTCCTGCCTGAAATCTTTCAAAAAGGACTATGAAACCTATAATTTTAGCGAAAAACTTATAAAGATCATAATAGAGTGCATGACCTGATATTGAAAAGGTACAAGAAAATAGTCGAAAATAATTTTCCCATATATGTTAACTTTCAAGATAGGTTGTATTTGTATATGTTTTCCTAGATAAACTTAAACAAAGTGGCTAGTAGACATGTTTTATTAAGACAACCTCCCAACCCCCATCTCCAGGGGCAGACAGAAACTCTCCCTCTGGGCATTTAAACAAAAAACATGAAAGTGAATAGCTTATTAATATTAGGGTTTAAATATTCTTTTCACGTCTGTTCCAACTTCTGAATTTTGAATTTTCGTCCTATACATTGTACAACACCATCTGGTATTTATACCAAAATCATTTTACATGTACTGTTTATCAGTGATTTTGTTTAGCCAATTTATACTTTACTACTAATGAGTCTATTTATTTATTTATAGACTCCAAAAACTGTTTTTGTTTCAATAAATAAAAATATTTGCATATTTTTTTCATGATACAACTTCTTAATTACATTATATTTAATGATTAATATCTCGAGTATGAAGAAGCAAGGAAAGATAACTCAATTAACTTTCACAATATCTTGACTTTGATACACAGCTTCATTCTTTCTCTTTTCTAAATACACATGTATATGAAGTATCTCATTTCTTTCATTGAAATTCCTGAGCAGAATAAAATAACAAGACAAATATACCCCCCTTTCCCAGCCATAACACTTGCCTTACATGTAGGTGGCATGAAATATTTTAAAAGATGACAACTTAATGTTTTTTTTTTTCTAAATATGCAGTCAGTTTTTATTTTGTCTCAGTAGACCTTTTTTAAACATTCTCTATACATTAACACTAAATGACAATGCTTTTGGCCACCCCCTGCATTAAGAATCCCAACCCTATACACTATATGAGTCTTTTAGCACCACCCTAGATTCAGAACGCCTACCTCGGGGGGCATGAAATTAAAAAAAAATTGGTAGAGGACTTCCTGGTCAACAAAATTATGAATTCAGTTTCCCCTACAGGTGTGTGGGAGTAGAGAAGATAATTTTTAAAAATTATATGCATTAACACTATACATCCATTTTGGCCCCGCCCTAGAGTCAAAACCCATTGTCTAGGGGACATAAAATTTACAATTTTAATAGAGGACTTCCTGGTTAAAATAATTATAAAGTCAGTCTTTCTTACAGATGTGTAAGAGTGGAGAAGATTTTTAAACATTATATGAATTAACACGATATGGCCGTATTGCCCCCCTCCTCCTACAGCCTGAAACCCTGACCCAGGGGCCATGAATTTCACAATTTAGGTAGAGGATTTCGTGGACATCATAACCATGCGTTCAGTTTTTTCCCACATGAGTTGGAGTAAAGAAGAAGATTTTCTAAGATTTAATACCTTTTCACCATATAGCTACATTGACCCCGCCCTAGGGCCTAAACCCCTGTCCCAGGGGTAATGAATTTCACAATTTAGGTAGAAAACTTAATGGACATCATAACCATGCAATTAGTTTTTAACAAATGTATATGGGAGTAGAGAAGAAGATTTTCTAAGATCTAATACATTTTTACTAAATGGCCATATTGGCCCCACCCTAGATCCTGAACCCCTGACCCAGGGGCCATGAATTTCACAATTTTAGTAGAGGGTTTCATGGACATCATAACCATGCATTCCGTTTTTTCCTCACATGTGTGTGAGTAGAGAAGAAGATTTTTGAAAATTTGGCTTTTTTTTTGCATATTTGGCCCCGCCCGTGGCGCCCTGGGGGTGGTAGAGCCACGAATTTCACAATTAAGATTTTTCTTACCATAGAGATGCTTCACACCAAAAATGGTAACAATTGGCCTTGTAGTTTTTAAGAAGAAGTTAAAAATGTAAATTCGGTAATGCACGACGCACGACGACGGACGAAGACCTATTGCATTAGGTAAACTGAGTGACTCAGGTGACCTAAAAAAACGATTGAAGCTTGGCGGAATAGTCCAATCCACACTTTACAAAAGTTGTTTCCCTTTTCGGGGTCAACCCAAAGGTCAAAAAGGAAAAACCAACTTTACCCTTCTTTATGCAACCAAATATTTTGGTCTTGTGATGAAATTTCTCTGAATTAAATTTATTTCTTCGATCTGTGGGTTGCCCCATCCTGGGGCAATCAAAATACACAAAGGAAACGGACTTTTAACTTCAAATGACAAAATGAGTAACAAACCTCTAAACTACAAAGACTACTGTGAGAAATTTATGCGTTTTTCCCCAAGGATGGCGACCAAGGAACATAACCTTTGTAAAGTGTTGATTGGTCTATATTACCACTTCCGTTGAAGTCACAGAGATTTGAAACAAAGCGATTGAAAGCTGAGTTAGAGTCCATTTAGCCATTTTCAGAGGAAATTCTATCGCCGAATCCGATTCAAGGGCATAGTGATTTTCCTCGGACATAATAGAGACAAGCTATTCTAATTTCTTTTACGAAAAACAACGGATAGGGAAGCAGGAGTTAAATTTGACCATGAATGGACTAAACACGAAAGGCGATGTCTGTGACATTGCATTTGCAATTTTGATCAGACTTGTTATAAAAGTCAAAAATGCACTATAACTGACTTTAACTATTTAACAAATTGCGATTGTAATTTTCAAGAATGCTTTGTTACAATGTCGATCCATAAACATGATCTTACGAGATTTTTAAGCCATTGCCATTTATCCCCGCAATTAATGTTATATATTGTAAAAAAATGAATAAATAAATCTTCGTATCACAAAATATAGATAAGTTGTTTTTTCTTTATGCCTAAATTACGTTTTCATTACGATATTAGGTGTGTTTTAGCGTAAGTCGGTTAGTTTGTGTACATAGAAAAAGTAGTAACACAGATTATTCATGCGCTACGTTGACCTGTTGACCCATGCCGATGTTTTGCAGGGATAACAGCGGATTGCGCAAAAAGTGTTATATAAGGGAAAACATTTGCAAGTGTAAATAGTTTAAAATAAATGTTAACTGATAAGAAATAATTCAGTTAATATACATGAAATGCTTTTTGTTTATCGATTTCTCTCTTTCTTAAAAAGTTTAAAAATATCCTTTTTAAAATTAAATTTTAAATGATATTTTTTTTTTTGGTGTCTTATAATTCCGGTGTAGCAGTTTAATCGGATTATAAACCATTGCTGATTTGGTAATAATATCCAGGATCAGAACTAGTTATTTATGTATCTCTTTTGTAAATGTCAGCTAGCTTTATTTATATTTTAAGTTTTTATTTAGGACCCTTATAATTGTGTGTTTTTGGGTTTTTTTTTTTTTTTTTTATAGATAAACAGTTACATATTAATAAGGCTGATAATTGTATAGTAAAAGTATAAGGTTAAATTGTAAATCTTTATAATTTGTTTATTCACGTAGCATAATTTTATTGCTAAGCTGCACGCGTATTTTATAATTATTAAAAGATTCTTAAAAGTATAATGTATTGTAATTGCCAGATGTTGAGGCATAGCTCATATTGTGATACGGAATGTTAATGATTTCCATTCTTTGATATAAGGCAGGTGAACTGCATCTCGGTTCATCACGATATTCCTTATTGTATGGCAGAATCCCCTTTCTTTGCATAAACATCACAAACTGTCGTAAATCACACGTACATTGAAAGGGATTTCCGTAAACATACCTTTTAATAAAATAGATATGTATACAGATCGGAATTTGAATAAATGTCACAATGCAGTCTAGATTCTAAAGTTTTCACAGGATAAGTTTAAAAAAGTAATGTATTGTAATCTTTTTTGCACATTGATTTATATAAAGCAAATTTTTATCTAGATTTCACAAAAGAATTTAACCTGCTTTTAACACAAGATTTGCTCTTAAGTAGACATTTTTGGAATATCGTAAGTGTTTTTGTCCATTAAATTTTATTCCATACACGTATTTCACGTGAAGAAATTTAACGTGTTGTTCATGTAGGCACGATTGTCAAACTGAACGAAAATTTTATATCATTCGTGGAAGCAAAACTGTACCATAACGGACTGTATCGATTTTATACCTGGTTTACCAATGGAAATCTTTTTCCATATTAAAAACACAAACCAGGTGGCAATATATATAGATACCTAAGCTCTTTATTTAAACTTAAGGGCATTGGCAAAGTTCCTGGTTTTTGGACAAACTTTTTCATAGATTCTTAAATGAATGTATATGTGTCTATATAGACAACAACAGATAATACAGACCCATCTTCACATCCTTATTAAAAAAATATTTCCAAAAATATTAATTTTGCATTCAACATTGATTTCATGGTAATTCAAGGAACAAATGGCAGTAATTAATATTTAAAAGGAGCATTTTTTTATGAGTGAGATATGTGATTTTAAATTAATTGATACACATTATTGTAAATCAATTTTATATGATATCATACTGAAAATGAAATATAAGGCCAATATTTTCAAAAAAGTGTGAACCTCAATTTGCTCTTTCCTATTTGAGAGTTACCATCCTTGATTTTGTACTGTATAAAATTCATTTTAAAAGGCAACTTTAACAATGCATATATTTGAGGTATCAATAAAGGTTCTAATATTTTTGAATTTCTAGTTAGCCTTTACGCGTGCTCTAAGAGAGCAAACGTATTGTCAGAAATGTCTCCTTTTACAAATTTTTAATTAGAATGTGAGACATTGATAATTCTGACTTAGCAATGAGGTCAGTTTAATTTGGAAATAATCTTATTGTCCACTAAGTAAAGTAGCTATGAATAGGTTCTCTGTGTATACTATTTCATTCATATATATGTGTGTATTGTACCCTAATATCAAAACAGTAGGTATGAAAATAAATGAATATAAGACGTTCGATCTATGTCTTTTCTTAAAGAGTATTAGAGTTAATCAATTTTTGGTTGATACATTTTTTTATTTTGCTCGTCAATATATTGAGGAAATTGCAGTAGGTCTGACCCCCCTCCCTCGCTGTCTGTCTGACCATTTTCAATAGTAAATAAGAAAACGAAAGGTCACTTAAAAAACTTTCTCTCAATGTTTGCCATGTAGGAATTTACTTCTCTCTGTTCTTAGGCCCATGTAACCCGCTTATTGACGTGGAGCGATATAAAAATATTGCTTCATCTTTAGACAGGATATATTTTGTTTACCTAGGAAAAAATGCTTTTTTACCATAATATTCAAAAACAGCTCATATTACAGGATATTACTTATAGTTGGAAAACAATTCAAGAGAGGTAACTCTAATTCATTGTATAAAAGAGAAAATACAGGTGCGGATTTGATTAAATCTTTTCATTTTCATTATGGAATATCCCTCGTTTACTAAAATACACACTAAAACATATAAATGATATAAAAGGTTAAAGTATAACTATTAACAATATGCAAGTCTTTTTGAAAACCTATCTTGGAATATCTAGATGTGATAGTAGAGTAATATGTCTATGTGTATTTATTCGTTTTGTATTTTCTATTTTTCGTTTTGTTCAATATAATCTTAAAATTATATCAGCCAAAGTTTTACTGCGCAAGTAAACTGAGTTCTTCCTATCTGTAATTTCATTGGTTCATAATATTAACCAATTATTTTGAAGCTAGGTGTATAAATAAGTTACCTATAATTCTAATTAAGTTAGAGCAGTATACAGTTTCAAGAAAATACCATCCGGTTGATATCTGTGGCATCTTATGGTATGTAAATTTCATATTAACTTATGTTTTACTTATCAGTGTAAATGTTTAGTCTCTGGTTTTATTTTAATTGCATTGTCAATACTAAAGTGTATTTTTGTAATTAAAGTTATAATACTTGGATTGTGTCTGTAAAGTTCAAAGGTTAGCTTTCTTTACAGTACGCACTGTAATTGATTTTTTATGAAACGTATAATGTATTTGTGGTAACTTATAGCTAATGTATTTTCTTTCATTTTGTCAGTTTTCTCATATTATGTATTATTTTGTAGGTCAATGCCTCTATATATTCAAAATAAAAAGTCATCAGATACACAGTACACCATCTTCATTTTGCTTGACTGCTCGGTTACATAGATATATTTAAATGAAATTGTAGTAAAATTGGATATTTTCTACATTTTGAAAAATTACGAAATTCGATATTTTTAAACTTCAAATAGCTTTTTATACTTGAGGTCATAAAATTAATTCTATTTTAATTCTTATTTAATTAATTAATCATTTAGGAATGTTCAAAACATTATATCTTATTTGAAAGATTAACACAATTTGTATTAAAATCAAATATGGAAGTTAAAATGCTATATTTCAGAAAATAGATTCTGTCAAATTGATCATTGTTATTGGTCAGTTCTGGTTGCCATGGCAACAGCCACCCCCCCCCCCTCCCAAATAAACTAAGTTGGATTTAACCATCAGACACTTCAGTACACTCCCTGTAATTTTTTATACCCGCACTTTCTAAAGAAAGTTCGGGTGTATTGTTGTTACTCTGTTCCGTCTGTCCGTCCGTCCGTCCATCCGTCTGTCACGTTTTAATCTCTCAAACTGCTCTTACATCTTATAAACCAGCAAACTGAACTCTTGGAGTATGATTTGGGGTGTCATATTGTTTTGTAAACAGGTTTCAAAAATTCTCTGGTAGTCCTGGAGGTCAAATAATTGGTAAAAAATGACGTTTTTTGACAAAAAACCTTCTTCCTCGAACTCCTTTTACATTTTCAACAGTAGACAAATCATCTCTTGGAATACGTTTTGGGGTGTCTTATAGATACGCAATAAGGTTTCGGAAATTTCAATTTTGTCCTGGGGGTCATTAAATGGCTGAAAAATGACGTGTTTTTTTACAAAAAGTCTGGTTTCAAAAAACGTCAATTTCTTTTTGTAGTAGCCTAATGATCTAATAGGATATGCTTCGGGGTGTCACGCGTGTGGGCATCAAAAAATGACGTTTTTTTGCAAAAAAAATATGGTTCCCAGAACTTCTCTTAAAATTTATGCAGTAGCAATGTCATCTCTTGAGATATGATAGGGACTGTCCTATAGATGTGCAATAAGGTTTTAAAAATTTAAATTTCATTCAGGGTGTCAAATAGTACCTGAAAATTGACGTTTATCACTCCTAAAAAAAACCTACTTCCCAGAACTCCTCTCATGGTTTAATGAATAGCCACATCATATCTTGGGGTATGATAGGGGCTGTCATATAGTCATGCAATAAGGTTTTAAAAATTTAAATTTCATCCAGGGAGTCAAATAGTAGCTGAAAATTGACGTTTATCACTCCTGAAAAAACCTACTTCCCAGAACTCCTCTCATGATTTAATGAATAGCCAAATCATTTATAGGGATATAACAGGGACTGAGCTATAGATATGCAATAAGGTTTTAGAAATATAAATTTGATTCTGAGGGTCAATACTATCTGCAAAATAATGTTCCATCCCATAAAAAATCCATATTCCTGGACCTCCTTTTATATCTTGTGATTGAAATAACGTACCATAAAATGCATAAGGAGGAAGAATATATAAAATTATGCTTTAGGGGTGGGGATCACAAGCATTTTTTCAAGTTTTTTTATCATTTCTGATTTTGAGAGGGTGGGTTGGGGTTAAGGTGACCCCCAGAGGCCATGACCTACTAATACCACAAAAAGATTTGCCTTGACATGGTCATGGTTCAAGAAACAAAAATATACATATATATGGTTTAGGAGTGGGAAATTTGATGATTTTGAGGATATTTTAAAAATATTTAACTATTCATGTTTTCGGGGGGAGGGGGTGGGGAGATTCAGAGTCTCTTCTCACATTTTTACAGTAGCAAAATCATTTCTTGATTGGTATTTTTCTGTATGATATCAGATCTACATAAATTGGAAATTGCTTTTTAATCTTAATGATAAACAAAATGTTATATGTAATTGTAGAAATTGTAAAGTCAGTCAACAAAAACCTAGAGCTTGCTGTAAAAAACAAAGCAGGGTCATCATTGGGCTAGGGCTAGGAATTACACTACATATGAATAAGATAGATTAATACTTGATTAGTTCCAACTCTGGAAAGTCACTGGGCATCTCAAAGGGGGCATTACCTATATACATGTACCAATTGATGTGCAATGACACAAGGAGGAAGAAAAATATGGTCTAGGGTGGGGATCTCAATCAACAGTTATTAAAATGTATTATAATTTCCTATTTCAGAGGAGGGGGATGGTTGTTTAAAAACAACTCCAGGGGGTGTGGGGAATAACCCAAGGGGCAGGGGCCAATTTGTCTTAACTGTATCTAATGTATCTTGACATGATCAGCAGAATTGGACAGAATGATCACTATAGGGCATCTGCAGAGTGGGGCCCTAAATAGTTACAAAATCAATCTATTGATAATATGTTAAACATGTATTTAGAAATGTTTTTATTTTCAAAATGGTTAACAAATTAATCAGCCAAAATGAGTTATAAATAACCGATTGGCAATTCTGCAATTGATTGCATGATCCCTAGTATGATATCACATGTATTTTTTTAATATATATAATTATACATGTATGTTAACAATCAGGATTTAAATGCACAAATTTTCATGAGTCATAAATCTTGACATACCACATATCTCTTGACAAAAAAGAATAAGCAATTTAAAATAAAAGAAAATTAGTCATTAACTCTTCCGTTTTTCTATTACTGGTGTATGATGATGGGGTAGAGGGTATAATGAAAAAAAAGCTGCAGCATGCCTTCATTCTCACTAGAAATGTATATCTAATCCAAACATCCTGGGGATTGGGAACGGTTAAGGCCCCTTCTCCTTCCTCCCTATTATAACTCATATAAACATGATATTTAATACCTAAATTTAATACAAAATAGGGTCAATATGGAGTCAACTCAATAGTTTAAGTCTGACAAATGAAAAAATAAAAAAATTCTGCAATTAAAATGACAGAAACTGTAGATAAGCTTATTCAAATAAAGATGATGATACAGTATGCTGGCAAAGGGAGATCACATTTTAGAAAGTGAAAGTAAAACTTAACTGTTTTGTATACCGGCCGGTGTCTCATAATATTGCGCTATTACATGTATTATTACCTATATTGGTCAACATCATAATGATAATCCAATTAGCACAATATGAATTCCTTTTTCGTTGATCACCACAAAAGAAACGTTTATTCGTGTTAATTAATCCTATTCTGCATATCGAAAACACACATGCATGTACACCATGTGATACTCATCAAACCAAAGAGCTGGGTAAAACTAGTACCCGCTAATGCAACCTGTAGACCTGTGTTGTGTACGTAACTTCAGACAAAGATCATTTAATTGTAATATATTGCATGTATTTTCATAACTTTATTCTTTAAAACCCCTTGCACAATTTTATGAGGTAATTAACCATGTAAAGCACAATTTTCAGCTTTAAGGTGGTATGGGACACCCACATTGTGATGCACTCCTTATTGAACGAAACATTAAATAAAGCGTATAAAATATAATATTTTCCCCCAAAATAATGTTACCTAACAGTTAGGCCTAAGAAAAAATATTGTGTGTTTAGGGTAACACTGATGAAAAAATTAGGTTAGGTAGGTAGGGATTTTTTTTTTTATTTTATCATATTTTTTTCTGCATGAGGGCACAAATACAAATATAAAATCCTAAGAATGTTTGTTTGTGTCATATTTAAAAACGGGTTTTTAATGGAATCACAAACAGATGCAAACAGATCAACCTCAACATAAAGGCAATATGGATGTGAACTCATCATTTATGAAAATTATAATTTTTAAAAAGTACCGGAAATTGCATGTGGCCTTCTTTTTGAACAAAACTGGTACAAGAGAGTGTTATTTAGAGGCTAAGACTTGGTGCGGGTATTACTGTCTAATGACAGCATCTAGTTTTTCATTTTGGAAGTATCTGTTTGAACGGCATCCTTGGATTCTTTGTTGTTTTTTTTTTTTTGTTTTTTGTTGTTGTTTTTTTTTTTTTTTTTTTACAGAGAATGACTCTTAAGCACTTCGTTGCCAATCCCCTAAATTTACTTTATACCTAGTAAAAACACCATATTACAAAAAATAAAAATACTACACAATAAAATACTGCATTCCACTTATACATTGTATGAGTTTTTATAGTTTAATAGAGGGTATTCAAACTAAAACATATATCTTCACATGAAAATATGTTGATAATTAAGATAGATTAGGGGATTTTTGGTTTGTTTGCCAAAAATAAATTGCTACTTTTAGTATATTGAAATCAAATTTGGTAATTTTAGTACCGTTATTTGTGTTTTGTTTCTTTCATGTTTCAACTGCAGCTTTTGACTAAGCACAGTTTCAAATATAGATTCATTCAATGTATTTCAATGTTTGCACCTTTCTTCCTCTAGATTGAAAAACGTGACGGTATATTATTGCGATATATAAATCACTTCAGGATTGTGTCAATTCATTTTTATTTATTATAAGTGAGCGAGGATTTTCCTTTTTGTGAGGATAAATAGGAAAAGTGTTCTGCGAAAAGACTCGATATATAATTAGCGAATCATATATTTTTTTTACGCAGTCAGGATATTTTGCGAAAAAAAGTTGGCAAAATATCAGCCGGGGGTTCATTCGTTTTTCTCAGGAACATAAGCAGTTATTTAACATGGAATTATCATGCACAATCTAGTTTAGATGCTACCAAACAAATCATTCTGTTTAAATACCATAAAAATGAGGTTGGGGTGAATTGAATCTCAAAAACAAAATAATTGTTAGAAATCATAACGATAATTTAGTCCTGTTTTTTTTTCACAATTAAATATGCGTAAAATAGGAACTATCAAAAATCAAAAGACAATCATTGCAACGCATCCACTGCTTAAGAAAACTTTGTTTTATGTTCTGAAAGGAATTGTAATACCAACACTTTCTTGACATATAAATCATCATTAGTTTTAAAAATATTTTTAAAAAGGACATCTATCAATAAGGAAATTATAAAGCATTTACACAAATTATATATGAATTATCAAAAAAATTATATAAACAGTTAAACAAATGTCTTCTCCAACAAAGAAATGCGAAAAAAAAAATATAATAATCTATTAATTATTTTATTACGATAAATCTGTTATGCCACATCAAAGAGATTTATGCCGATACATTATTAGATACAAATATGTCATTACACACAGCAGTTGTCAATAACAGTGAACGGATAACATTATATATCAACATATATCAATAAAAATATTACAATGTTGAAATATGTATTTGAAATTTTTTTTGCATTTATGGGCTTTATTTGAATACTTCTTAGCGATTACATTTATCCAATTTGGATAATCCAAAATATCGTTGATATGTTTACTTTTTCAACAGTATCTATTTCTCAGCCTTGTTATTTTATCTATCTATCTGTCTGTCTGTCTGTCTGTCTATCTGTGTATTTATACGTAGTTTTTTGTAGTTGTGGTAAATTTTCAAAGGCGGTGCTCTCAAATCTGGTTATGACCTCCCACCCCCCCCCCCACCACACACACACACACACACACACACACACAAACACTTTCTAAAGAAAGTTAAGGTATATTGTTGTATCCTGCTCTGTCCATCTGTCCATCTGTCACGTTTTTCTTTCTCACACTGCTTTTACATTTTACACAGTAGACTAATCATCTGTTAGAATATGATTTGGAATGTCATGTTGATTTGTAATTTGGTTTTCAAAAATTTCATTTTAATCGGAAATTCAAATTAGTTGATAAAAATGGCGGCTCTATATTTCATCTTAAACTTAACACAGGAGCAAAAGCAACTCTTGATTATATGATTGGAGGTGCCCAGTAGATGCGTAATGAGGTTTTCATTTGGATAGGAACTACCCACATGGGACAAACTCTACTTATGAATAAGATGCAATACCTGATTATTTCCAGTTTAAGAAAGTAAGGGTGTCTCAGAGGGAGCATAACATATATCATTTGATGCGCAATGACACAATGAGCAAGAGCAAATATAGTTTAGGGGTGGGGATCTCAACAGTTATATAACAAAATATTTTATCATTTCCTATTTCGAGGGGAATGCGGGTAAAACCAACTCCTGTGGGTCATGAACTTTAATTATTTCTGCACCATAATTTAAGAACAGATATATAAATGTATATCGTTAAGTGGTCGGGATCCCAACAATTTTCAAGACATGTTGGAATTTTCTGTTTATTTGGGGTTAGAATCATTCCATAGGATCATAACCTACATAACATTTGGTGCACCATAACGCAAGTAACAAAAAATTTATAAGTTTAAGGATAAAGAAAGCAATGGTTTGCAAGATATTTGGTCATTTTGAATTCCAGGGGGGTTGAAATGACACCGGAGATAAGGGCCATGCTTTAACAGTATCTTAACATGATCAGAAAGAATATCAATTGTTAATAGGAAGAGGTGTATTCAATCAATATACAAAAGATATTTGACAAATTAGTAAATATTAGAAAAAAAGGAAGCTGAAATTGATCTCAGAGCATGTGTCCCATTGAATATTATAAATTCATACACATCCAAATAAAGTCAGTTGTTTCACAGATTCTAGAGATGTAATAAATATTCTTCCAAGGCTAGCTAAGCATTCCCTATGCACAAGTACTTTGATTTCAAGAGAATGTATGTACATGTTTCTTATGCATTTTGCTGAAGTGAGAGTGGGCTATCTGTTACTTTTTTCTTTTTTTTTTATCATTCTACAACATTACATACAGAAATTACCCATGCATATTTTTTTCTGTAAAGTAACCAATTATGAATGCATTGGTTACTAGGCCATGCTAGTAAACACTTATCAGAAGGATTTGAATACTTTGTCACTAAAATAAAAATAGTGGAAATGTAATCAGGTCTGGCACAATTCATTGATTTACAAAATGTACCTGGTAGTTATCTGCTTTTTTAACGAAATGAAGGTATCATTTCAAAATAGCTTTATTATTGTAAGCGATTCAAAACCCTTTCTTGCAAAATTATTGAAATATAAAAATGTCACATGTAGGTTGTTTACTACAATGTTGCTGAAAAACATTACATAAAATATCTTAACTATACAGCTTCTGAATAGAATTAGTAGAGGAACATATCAGAGTATGAAAGGTGGCTACATTCTGCAACTAGACAGCATTGAGATGATGGTGACCATCACGAAAATCTCGCTTTATAAAGGACATTAGGATGAGAAACATTTAGAAGGACTTTGCCTTGATCTTAGTGTGACTTAGAAATCTAGTTTATGATCGGCATACCTCATTTAACCAACAACTATCATATGGGTTTAGTATAAAGCAAATAGAGCCTGGAGGAGAAACATGAGGTCCTGACAAGGAATATACAGAGTGTTCTGCATTAACCTTTTACATAGAAACTCGATTTAAGGTTACTGCACAGATGGACAAACAATTGGACAGACCGATCACTATAGAGCATCTGTAGAGTTGGACCCTAATTAGGTTGTTAATAGTTACAAAAAACTATTACACAATAAAAATTTCAGCACAGCTTGTCAATCATTCACAACAATTTAAAGATATCAGGTATTATAATGCCTCTGCCTGAACTCACAAATAATGTTTTCAAAATGAAATGGGGCGGTAACGAACAGTGTTCTAAATCAAAAGTCTAGAAGAAAAATACAAAACAGGAGCAGAGAAACCACGGACCTCTACAGAAATTAAAGGTAGGATCAGGTGCCATATGTAAGTAAGCATCCTCTGCTGACCGTGTGCTCTTTGTCATAATCGAGAAAACAAAAAAATTTGTAGACAATTCGGTGTTTGATAATGGCCTAACAATAAATATGAAAAACGTCAGTCAACATACAACCTAGCGGGAGATTGCATTTGCTGACAAGGTCTTGTATCGACCATAGAACTTACGAAATGATGAATTCAGTCGAGATTGTTGATAATCTTGTTTTATTAACAACTGAAACTGAAAACAATAGTCTTGTCTAGCCATATTGTGTTACGTACTTATCCTGTTCCATCCTTTCAACATTCAACCTTCAACATCTGGCATTTATACCAAAATCATTTTACATGTACTGTGATTTTGGTTAGGCAATTATTACTTTACTATTAACAAGTCCATTTGTTTATTTAGAAAGTTCAAAACTTGTTTTTGTTTCAAATGATAAAAAACTTGCATAACTCTTTTGATAATATAACTTCTTAATTACAATGATTAATTACTAAATATGATCAAGCAAAGGAAGATAACTCCATTATGAAGAAGCAAGAGAAGGTAACTCCATTAACTCCCCTTGAACTTTTTCCAAATGGTTTCACAATATCGTAACTTTGATAGACAGCTTCATTCTTTCCCTTTTTACAGAGGCATACTCTAAAACCTGGCCTGGCCTGGCCTGGCCCCATTGGCCTGGCCTGGCCTCAAAGTTGGCCTGGCCTCACTTTTGGCCTCAAATTTGGCTTGGCCCCAAATTTTGGCCTGGCCTCAAAAATTGGCCTGGCCTCAAATTTGGCCTCTACTAAAATTTTTGGCCTCAATTTTATTTTTTATTTTCTTTACACATATGTTGATTGTATTGATTTTTTATTGATTTATGTTTAATACACTTAAAAAATCACACCAAATGGCTTTTATTGTGTTATAGTGATAGTTTTTTTTTAAACATACATGTGTATATGACTACAGGTATGAGTGATTGATTCTGGATTTTTTCTTCAGATTTTGAAACAGTCTGTTTTTAATTATTCCAATGTACTTTAAGAATGTAATACTGCCATTGTATTCCACCATGGCATGTTTTTTTCAATGCACTTAACTGCTATCAGGATCGGACAATACCTATATCAAATACTTGTGTGAGAAAAAAAATAATGACAGAGACCAATTTGTTTATTCTAACCAATATTAAAGGTCACAACATGTTATGCTGTGTTCAAATTCTGATATCGAAGTTACCCTATAGGGGAAAAATTGTTTCCTAAATATACAAACAACACATGCATGAAACTACTCTAATATAGGGGTGATGATTAATGACCATCACTGAATCAAGTTATCGGAGGATGCAATGTTGCAGTCATTCACAAATGACATTAATTAAATTAGACCGTGTGAAATGTTGAACGGCAGTGCAGGCAATTAATCTGACCCCAATAAAGCGACAGAGGAGGCTGATATCGAATTTCTACTGGGGAGGGAAATTTGGGTTTGATTGGTGTTGACAGGTAATGTAAGCGAACTCAGTCTGGCATTTTTAAAGTGCATTGCATGTGGATAGAGATTTGATGTTATGAATCAGTTTACAAATGTTTGAGATATTTATTTATCCATCAAACAGGTCAGTCTCTTTTAAAATGATGTTTTACTTTATTATTCTGATATCTCTATTCTACTTTTCGTCTACTTTTTGAAGTGGGGAAGGGGGTTGCGTCTCTGAATTTTAATGCCGATAGCTTCAGTATTGGGCATAATCCATTCCTTAGCAATAAAAGAGCAGTGTTGCACATGCATATCCTATGTATTTGTGTGTGCAAACTTGAATAAAATCAATTAAAACTCAATCAGCCAGGTCACCTATTATAAAAAAAAATTCTCTTAAACATTTAAAAATCAATAAAAATTCAATGAAAACTCTTTGAAAATGTGAGAAAATGTTTTTTTAATATGAGACCAAAAATTTTTGAAGAGGCCAAATTTGGGGCCAGGCCAAAATTTGAGGCCAGGCCAAAATTTGGGGCCAGGCCAAATTTGAGGCCAAAAGTGAGGCCAGGCCAACTTTGAGGCCAGGCCAGGCCAATGGGGCCAGGCCAGGCCAGGCCAGGTTTTAGAGTATGCCATTCATTGAAATTCCTGAGCAGAATAAAATAATACAAATATATACCCCCTCTCAGCTATAACCCTTGCCTTACATGTAGGTGACATGAAATATTATTTAAGATAACAGCTTAATGGTTTTTTTTCTAAATATGCAGTCAGTTTTTATTCTGAAAACCCCTGTCCGTATGAAAATCCCCTGTCTTTCACTGTAACCCCCTGTGTTTTCCCTGTCATCCCCTGTGCACCCCCAGCCCCTGTATACAGCCCCAGTACACCCTGCAATCCCCTGTCAGTCACTGTACACATCCCGTGTGTGCCACTGTAAGCCCCTGTCATCCCCTGTACGCTCCTTTCATCCCCTTTAAGCCACTGTATTTCCCTGTACATGTCCCTGATACCCCCTGCACTGTGTTTGACTCTTGATAAAGTAAAAAAAAAATTTTAATTACGTTTTCGGGTTTTCTTAAATATATATTTAGCAGTTTCTAAAACATATGGAAATGGAAAGCAAGAAAATCATTCATGGTTTAGATGGTGTTTGTTTTTCTTTGTATTTCATAGAGGTCAATATTGTTACAAACGTGAATAATTCTAATTTGACACTGACACATATCAAGATAAATAGATACCGATAAAAAGCTTAATATTTTATTCCATGTATTTAAACAAACGACCGTGTTTTGTAATTTGTAAAAATAAATCTAAGTGGAGGATGAGTGCGGGAAATCTGCAACGTTCTGTACCATGTAACCTGCCTGAGTTAAAGCGCTTTATAACACAACATGATTAGCACGTGCAGATAATCACACACCGTTCGAAATGATCACCTATATTTTGACTGTTTTGCCTGGTGTAATGATGCATAGAATTGCATCGTCCCAATGAAATGCATGTTGATTCTATTTAGCAGGAAGTTAACTAGTTAATATCTAAGTCATGTAAATCGCAATCGATGATATTTGCTGTCAGCCATTGTTTTTTGGTTTTTTTTCTGATAAATTAAGAGAGAGAGAGAGAGAGAGAGAGAGAGAGAGAGAGAGAGAGAGAGAGAATGGTTGAATTTTTAGGAGGGAGAATTTGTTCGGCCCTTTGACACTTTTAACTTTTATGAGGATGCATTGTCCAGTTTAGTAATTCATATGCATTATTGTATAGAATTGCCCACATACATAAAAGCGAGGATACAGTTCATCATCATGAATAATTTAATACATGTCTACAAATACCGGTAACGGGTAACGTAAAGACACGCATGCATGATCTTAAAATTTTTTTCCGGGTTTTGGGCTTTAGATTAGAAAAATATCATACATTTATTTAAATTCTGAATTCGAAAAATGAAAAATATTAAAGCATTACGGTTTAGTTCAGATGACTGTGTCAAATAATGTTCCGAATTTTAAGGTCTTTCTTCTCATGTTTGATATTCTTACATGTAGAACTGATAAATCAAAATTTTAAATTTCTGTTTTCTTTATTTGACAGACTGGGAAAGTCATAAGCGGCGTTTAAACAACATATTGAATAATTGTTTAGCATTACCGAGCATTCGGATCTTATGGAAACGGTGTGTGTATAGACAAGTACACGTGTGTCTGTCACCTCATTGTTCCCATCCTCGCTACCGTGCACTGCAAATTGTCAATATAACAATACCATTGTTATAATAAATTTATATAAAATTATGTTTTATTTTCCCTTTTAAAACACACTGTATTTTGCGTCATTTCATCTTATTTATAAAGTTGCATTGTCTAATTAAATACTTTAAACTACATGAGATTGAAAATGTTACGTTAAGAATTTTAAAAAATCATGTTTTTACCTTTGGTTCTTTTTTGGTGAATTTTATTTTATCTTAATATATTTAATTGTTTTTATTTCTTATTAAAACATAATAAAAGGTTTTCTGGATATTGTTTTTAAAAAGTGTTATTTTATTAATCTTTAATCGTATGATTTAATTTAACTTATATGTAGTTCAATATCAACCTTGCGTCATCCGTCTTTTATTCAAGGTGTCTTTAGCTCTAAAATTCATCATATTTATATATTTATATTAATTACAGATTCAGATATGAATTTGCAACTGAAGATCAAATATTTAAAGATAATTAATTAGACACTAATTGACGGGCCATTCGGGATATTTCATTTTGATTACACACATATGCTTTTCTATAAACGTAATACGAAATACGTTTATACAATTGTTATATATGTATTATCTCGTTTTTTGGATTGCAGTATTTGCAAATACAACAAATTTTAGTCAAGATACAAAATAAATTATCTCTTCTTGTCGAGATAGTTATCGCAACAAAATGTAATAGCTTATGTTTGTCAGTAGCTTTCCACGGTTTAGAAATTGTTCATATGTAGAGCATGCCATTGCGTATCGAATCAACTGAGAGACAAACAATTCACATGCAAGAGATGAAGGTCTAATTATACATAAGTAAGGAAAGTTGACGATATATAAGACTAGACAAAAATATTTTTTCTCCCATACATATGAAAAAAAAATTACATTTTATGCAGCTTATTCTTTGAACATTTTCATAAAAATAAATCTATATTTATGATGTTCACTTTATTTCCTTAAGTTTAGAATTAATAAACTTTTTTTTCCAAAGACGTATATATCGGGGAAAGATAAATTTCGTGGCATTCTTGCCAATCCGAAAAAAAATACTGGTTGAGAAACATTGACTCAATCGAATGAATTTGCAATATTTGTGTCTTTTTTGCATTTTAATTGATCCTTTTCGTATAACCATTCAACAACCAAGATATATCGGCACATGTTTGGTATAGGAAATGACATTGCTTAGGTACGATTTCCACAGGGAGCGATACTTTTTTTGCACAGTACGCTACATGGTTTGCTTGTTGTTATTTGTATAAAAAAAGCTGTGATTTTGTGGTTGTCTACATGCTTTGATTGTAATGTGAATATACGTAATGAACGCATTTCTAATAACACTCATTATATAAAATTCTTTATTACTTTAATTATCAAACTGGTATTAACAATATTAATATTAATTATTATATAGTTTATACATTACATTCGGAAAGCACATGAAATCGCTTGAAGTGTCGCTTTACTTAAAAAAATTAACTTAACAAAAAAAAGATTTTGGTTGATCATGTCATTCATTATTTTGTTTTTTTTTTAAACAAAATTTGGTTTACTTTGTTTTATTATATAATTTTGAAACACATTCCCTAATATTTTTATGAAAAAAAAATTGTCAATAATTCAAATTTTTAACGATTATGTTTGATAGTAAATATTTGATACAATATAATTTAATGAAAGTTTTATTTGCTAAGATTAATATCAAGAACCCTACAATCAACGCTGCCACGGAAAGTACGAAATCTAGATCACTCACAACAAAATAAATTTTAATCCAGAGAAAAATGTGTTTGTTTAGTCTCTTATGATTATCACTGCATTATCCCCCAATTCTAATGGCGTATTTCTTTACAGATTTCCTACCACTGGGCTTTCTGCACATGAATTGCCTTTTCCTCAGCGCCATGCAGCGCGCAGAAAGATCACTCTGTTGCACTGACAAGGCAGGGAAAACCTCCCTTACATTATTACCTGTCTAAACAATATAGCCACGTTCTTTGATCTTCAGAGCGTACAAAATACCACTATATTGTCTTTAACTACAGTAATGTTTATACATGTACAAGAGGCGTCCGTTAAAGTCATTAGAACCAAGAACCCAGGAAAGTTCCATTATCAAGAGTTGCCAACAACTTTAAAAGATTTATTAGATCAAATGCATAATGTTCGTTCTAAAACCGCATGAAGCACTGGCTTGTCTGTATATAGCACACACTACATAGCAATGTATTTGCTCTTGAGAGATCCGATCTCGCAGAAAACGACTGCGTCGTAACCTCTAAAACAACATTTACGAGCACCTGTTGATGCTGCTGTGTACCTGCATTAACTGAGTGCACCACATCTTTAATTGAAACATGTTAATAGGAAGTGGTTCAGATATAATTTAATTTTGTTTGGACATACATACATGTATAACACCGTTGACATATGTTAATTGAGTGCATGTGTGTGCTTACGGAAGAGTATCGGGGCCTACACTTGTTGTGTTTCAACTTATAAAATGTCCTTCTTTTTATTGTATTGTCAACATATAAAGCATTTTGACCTCTTATTTATGCAAATGTGTTGAACTGTATCTTGTGATTTCTATATAATTTAATTCACCTTATTGAATTTTACAAGTTTTATTGCTATCTGCGTTATCGACTTCACAAAATATGGGGTCTGAAATGTTGATTTAAGAGATAGAAATTTAGACAAAGAACAATAAAATAAATGCTTTATAGTCATGTCGATATCAATATGCTTTCATTTCTGGGGAACCTATTGCGAAAATGTTACTATAAAATGAACTTCGCGGGCGTGGGAGTTCTGATGGTACATGTACATGTACGTCACCTCACTTTGAATTTAGCTGTAGACAGCACATGTAGACTGACTTTGACAGTTTGATATAAATCAAAAACAAAGAACAGTAATTATTTTATATTAATTGCAATGCATATTTGTGTTTGATATTGTAGTTATGATATTCTACGTTTGGGTTACTCTCAATTAAACATGTGATATGAGTTTTGAAAACATGGTAGAAGATTTAAAGTACGTGAACCTATTTACTTACACGTATTATAACCCCCCCCCCCCCTTAAAAATGTTTCATTTAACAAAGCGTCGAAAAAAATATAAAATTAGTGTATTTGCTTAAAATAATAGCATGCATGAGTCTTTTCACCACGCGAATAAAGAAAAGACTCATATCAGAGCATGGTAATGAGAAAATGCAACGCTTATGCAGTTAGCTCATGCATAATAGCAGTTGATATCGTAGTTAGATTACATTGTAGTTGAGAGGGTGGGTTATCATTCACTCAAATTGCTTCAAGACAGATAGGTGAAACAAGCCTCTTCAACGGGAGACCGTTGTAAAAACAAGATTATTGAAACATGATCATAATCTACGATAACAAATGCAGATATTTTGTTAATTGCTTGACAATAAAAGACGTATTTGATTTTTAGAGTTATAATTTATTTACTTTATTTTGGATTGATTTTCGTTGAGCCAATATTAGCAGATTACTATTGTTTTCATAGATCAATGGGTACTATATTTCGTGGAATAATTTGTATGATAAGTATATCAATACTATTACTCATAATTCGTTGTGGATTTAAATTCATTGATAAAAGGATAATCGAAATCCATGAAAACTGAGCATACGAATTCCAATGAGTCCACAAATGTCAGTCTACATGTGTTTCTCAGAGCTAGAGTTAGATGAAGTGTCGTACCATCAGAACTCCCGCCCCGCGAAATTCATACGATAATATTTTCGCAATATTTTCCCAAGAAATGAAACATATACATGTATATGTCGATATACCTATAATGTATAAAATTTCATTGTTCTATGTCAACATTTCTTTCTGGATATGACTAAAACTCATTCTTAAGTTATCATTTATACCCCATATTTTGTTTAGTCGATATAGCAGATTGCAGGAAAACTGATCAATTATAATAAGGTGGTTTGAAATTTGTAAACTTACCTCAATACAATGCAAAATATTTGCATTAAAAATACGACATAATAGATTATATGTCAATAGGACGATAAAAAAAATATGACAATGTATAAGTTATAACACAACAAGTGTAGGCCCTGATACGCTTCCGTATGTGCTCTCGATTACCTGACCACATAACTAACATGTTGTGTGTTATGATATGCTTAATTACAAATACACTTCTTAACACTTAACACTTGCATGGATAGCGTCCTTTACAAAATATATTTTATTTAGGATCGACCAGTTTTCAAACTGACCTTAATATATAATGGAATTTATTTCAGTTATTACAGTGTTTAAAATTTATATACGATATCAAAAATTAAGGTTTTGCTCAACACAGGTAAAAACCGAAGCAATATTAACAAAATTATTCTATTAATCGTATTTAGAGTTCCTGAACACGGAATAGATTGAAGAAAGAATCCAGACCATACAAAGTATCCTCATTGAAAACAATTATTTTCCCCTCTATCTTATATGTTGGGAAAAAATCGTTGATACAAGGAAGACAAGTAATAGGAAATATCAGACCTAAAGTCTCAATCCCTTGATTGAACTTCTACGAGCTTTACTTCTCGAGTACGGTTACTGTCAAAATTTATCAATCTTAACCACTTTTATGGAGAGCGAGAATGTAAAGCAACTATTTAACCCGTTCAAAATTTCAAAGCGGGATGCCAAGTCTGGCTTTTGTTTTTGTTTCTTAAGTTTAAAATCAATTTGAAAATATGACTACACAATTAAAATATAAACGCATACGAAAAGAAATCTGTAGAATACATCTATTTGTGATATTCTATTTAATGGAATGACACAGCATAATTATGTCTATTATAAGTTAAAGTAAATATACCAAATTTAAAGATCAATTTCAAGGCACTTTCCCTAAAATTTATCTGGATTGAGATCAGTAACATACCCTTGTCAATCAAACAAGAAAACAATAGCCTTAGCCCTGATTGACAGATTTGGCCAAGCGTGTCAGCTGGACATCCGCGACAAGGTGTGTTGATAGCAATTAACTTACGGGCAATTATTATGTCGTTTTAATTATGCAAATATCTTGCATTGTATTGAGGTGAGTTAACATAATTTAAATCACCTTATTGTAATTGATAAGTTTTCTTGCTGTATCTGCTATATCGATTTAACAAAATACGGAGTTAAAAATAATAATTTAAGAGTGAGGCTTAGTTATATCGAGAAAGAAATGTTGACATAGAACAATGTAAATGTATACATTATAGGTATATAGACATAAATATGTTTTCATTGCTTGGAAACATATGGCAAAAATATTGTTATCGAATAAATTTCGCGGGGGCGGGAGTTCTGATGGTGCGTCACCTCATTCTGAATCTAGCTGAAGGATAAACATGTAGACTGACATTTGTGGAATCATTGGAATTCATGTATGCTCAATTTTCATGGATTTCGTTTATGCTAATATTCGTCATTCATGAATTTAAATCCACAACGAATTATGAATAAAAGTATCAATATATTTATTATTTATAATACAAGTAATTCCACGAAATGTTACCATTAACCTATTTTTTTTTTTAAATAGCAATCTACGAATATTAATATTGGCTCCTTGAAATTCAACCCACAATAAAGGAATTTAAACTCTAAAAATTCGGATATTTCTTTTAATGTCAAACATCCTAATACCTGCATTTGTAATCGTAGTTAGGGGTGGTAGAAATGAGCAGTCCTACCCCCAAATTATGATCATGATTCAATAATCACGTTGTTACAACAGTCTCCCATCGATGAGGCTAAAAAATGTTTCACCCATCTGTCTTCGTCTTCAAACTGATATTACACGATCTCGAAGCAATTTTATTGGATGATCACCCATCCTCTCAACTACAATGTAATCTACACGTAACTTCTATACCAAATACTTTCATGCATGAACTAACTGCATGAGCGTTGCATTTTCTCATTACCATGATTTGATGTGTTTTCTTTATTCGCGTGGTAAAAATCTCGCATTAAATCATGATAGTGAGAAAACGCAACGCTCATGCCATCAGTTCATGCATAATATTATTTAAAAGCAAATACAATTATTGTGTATTTGTTTCGACGCTTTGGTAATAAAACATGTTTTTTTCTTTTTTCTTTTTTTTTGGTGGTGGTGGTGGGGGAGGGGGGTTAATATAACGTAAGTAAAGGGATTCATGTAGTTTAAATGTTCAATTACATGTATCTGTTTCAAAACTCATATCACATGTTTATTGGAGAGAAACCCATAGAAGATCATAACGAACTGCTTAAATATAGAACATGCCGCAGTCCTCTAACTACGATATCAAATACTTATAATTATTATAAAGTAATTATTGTTCTTTGTTTCTGATTTATATCAAACCATCCATGTCAGTCTACATGTGCCGTCTACAGCTGTATTCAGAATTCAGTGACGTCACCTTCAGAACTCCCGCGCCCACGAAGTTCATTCGATAATATTTTCGCGATATGTTCCCTAAAAATGAAAGCATATTGATATCAACATGCTATAAAGCATTTATTTTATTGTTCTTTGTCTAATTTTCTATCTCAATATAATTAGTTTACACTCATAAATCAACATTTCAAACTTCATATGTTTAAAAGTCGATAACGCAGATAGCAATAAAACTGGTAAAATTCAATAAGGTGATTTAAATTATATAGAAATCACAAGATACAATTCAATTCATTTACATAAATAAGAGGTCACAATACTTTATATGTTGACAATACAATAAAAAGAAGGACAATTTATAAGTTGAAACACAAGTGTAGGCCCCGATACGCTTCCGTAAATAGCACCTCGACGGCGCCTACTCACTCCAGGTAAATAACATGGTTTGATTAAGCCTCGCCTACTTTTTCAGTAACCGTACGGTCAGGAAATGGGTCTTTAAGGTAGCTTGCATTTTCACTGCTTCAAAGCAAATACAGCCTTAAAAGTTTTGAAGTAGATCCATTCTGAAGAAAGCATTTCAAAACATAGTAATATTTTCTTAATTTTATCAAATCTGGTAAAATAAATATATTTCTTAAAATAGTTAAACAAAAAATGTCTGTATCTATACAAATAAGTTACTGATACAGGGAAAGAACATTTTTAATGTTAATTTGTTTAATGCCTTAGCATTACTTACTTTTTCCAAACCAGTGGCTATTAGCTTTCCATTACTTTACTTTAAAAGAATAGATAATTTGGAAGACAGTCCATTCAGAGTTGACAGAAAAGATTTGAAATTAATAGTACTTAAAAAAATTTAGCTACGAAAATCCATGAAATGCCTTGATGTCGATTCCTATTACCTGGTTGTCTTCTAGCTACCTTTAATGACACGTATACAAATCTTATGGCATCACTTCATACAGATATAAAGGCATCACTTTATAAATATTTAAGAAGAAAATTACTGTTCAAATTCTTGTACTAAATAAGTTGGGCAATGTTTCAATAAGAAAGCCAGTTCTGAAATAGATTTTCAACAACAATGTATGATTTTGTGTTTGATAAATACCGTATATGGTTACCACTATGCCAGGGTTTTTTTAGGAATAAAAGCCCAATTTTAAACAAATGATAATAAGCGTGCAACATTTAGTAGAAAAGCGTGTTACAAATCTCTATCCACGCAGTTTTTCTCAACTCAATAATACGTTACGATATTGGAGAAGCTTGATATTCAACTCCCGAGTTTTGAATATATGGTTCAATATTTATTAGGCGCAAGGATGAAGTGAATTTATACCTGTATTCTTTCTTACGCCTTCAAGAGCGAACAACAAACTATTATTTGAGATTTTAATTCTTTTGTTCCGGATATAAACGTCTTCAAAAAATAAATTTAACAAATTATAAACTGGATGGGAAAAATTGAACGTCTTAAAGTAATATATTCAGCGAAGACCATCAGGATGAAGACAAATAATTCACATTGGCAAATGATTAGGTAAAACAAGTGTTTCTTTTCGTATATACGAAAAGAATAACTTTTTGTCTAACCTAATATAAAATTATTATGACGAATCCGTTAACCTTGACATTAAGAGTATGCCATAAAATCTATGATGATGTTATCAAGTACATATCTACCCTACAAATTAAAATATAACAGCTAATAATATAACTGACGTTGACAATTTATGGCAGGAATACTACTCAGAACTTGCGTGGGAACGGTACTACTGAAATAAGATTAACGATAACTTTAGACACTATATAAATGAATTCGTAAGAAACGTCGATAAGAATCTAATCTATCTTGAAAAACGTCTGACTAAACAAGACGCTATAACAGTTGAGAAGATAAAACACCGAACTGATAAATTCTCCAAAGGCAAAAGAAGCTTCCTTACAAACGAACACCTGATATACAGTAGACGTACTCTAAATGAAAAAAAATATATATATCTACTTTTTAATGCTATATTGAGTAAAAAACGTACTACCTGAAACATTTAAAGTTGAAGAAAGTATATATCTATATATCAAGGTAAAAATGAGGATAATGTGATCCTACAAATTACAGAGGCATTATATTGACATATGAAGTGAGCTAACTATTTGAAAAACAAACTATAGTGCCATATCAGCTTGTAATATTTTTTTAGTTCTTAGACAAAAAGCCCGAGGCAAATCGAATGTTACCAGTGAACACGATCACAATAAGTGTTATTTATCAATGTAACCCTGAATGGTCAACAGTCCAATGTTTGCGATGCTAGACAGTTACGGAGAAAATTTAACAAATATGGAGTTTTTGTCTCTCAGTTGATTTGTTACGCAAGGGTATGCTCTACGTATGAACAATTTCTAAACCGAGGGAGGCTACTTACAAACAAGTTAATAAAACAAGACTATCAACAGGCTCGTTTGAAGTAATCATTTCGTAAATTCTATGGTCGATACAACGACCTTGTCAGAAAATACAATCTTCCGCTGGGTCGAATGTTGACTGACGTTTTTTTTTATACTTTTTGTTTGGCCATTATTAATCACCGAATTGTCTACAGATTTTCCATTTTCCCGATTACGGCAAGAAGCACACAGCGAGTGTGACCGGTCAGTAGAGGATGCTCACTCCTCCAAGGCAGCTGTCCTACCTTTAAGTTTTGTAGGGGTCCCTGCTTGTCTGCTCATGTTTTGTGTATTTTTGCTTTGGACTTCTGTTTTTGAACACTGTTTGTTATCGCTACATTTCAAACATATACAGATATAAAGGTTTCCTTTCATAAATATTTAAGAAATTCTTGTACTACTTGTTTTCCTTACAAACGAACACCTGATATAAGGTAGACTCTTAATGAAAAAAAAATATATCTACTTTTTAATGCTATATTGAGTGAAAAACGTACCTTAAATGTTTAAAGTTGGAAAAATTATATCTATATATAAAGGTTAGAATAAAGATAATGTGATTTTACAAATTACGGAGGTATTATATTGACATCTGTAGTGAGCAAACTGTTTGTAAAACTAATTATTCGAGAACTGAAAGTGATTTCGCTTTCATCATTGAATCATTTCCACATAGATTGCAGTTTGGGTTCATGTGCCTTTGGTGCCATATCAGCTTGTAATATATATTGTTTTTAAACGCAATAAGTAATTATGTACATAAAAGTTTTCCGTTTTTGCAGCATTTAAAAAAAAATGAAAAACGTTTGGCAGAATTTTGCACAATGGACTTTTATATAAACTTTAATCTAATATAAATCTTAATTTTAATTTTATGTTTCTTTTTTATATTAATGATTTGTTATTTGAAAATTACCTAAATAATACTGGCTTGTTTTTGGTGATATTTACACACATACCAGGTATTTTATTACCGGATGATACTGTTTCAACAAACAATTTGTCAAGATCTCTACAATTTTTACTATGTAAAAAAATATGTATTTACTTAAGAGACTTAATTTAATCCAAGTTAAAGTATTCTATTATTTTAACTAAACACAAACATTTTCTTTTTCCTATAGCATTACACTATTTGGTACAGAGATTTGTTGGTCTGATAACATTACCTGTTACAGGAACACATCAAAAGTGACAGGCTAACAGAACGAGTGTGCAAAACAGCAAAATTTAAAAATCCACTAATAATTGTCAACAACACCAACATTCACCAAGTTGTGTCTTCAAAAATACTCTCGCCCTTTACTCCTGTAAAATATGACCGTCACTGACAACAACTGACATGCGACTACTGAATATGCACAAAGTTACTTATTCATAATTATTCAAGGATTTGTTAAAATTTCTTCGTAACTGTCTAGCATCGCAAACATTGAACTGTTGACCATTCAAGGTTACATTGATAAATACCGCTTAATGCGATCGTGTTCACTGGTAACATTTGATTTCCCTTTGGGCTTTTTGTCTAAGAACTAAGAACTGGATTTATCAGAGTACTTATATCATATTTAAAGGTCGATAACTCAAACTTGCTTTCGAATAACCAAAGCAGTATCGACAACAAATGACTATTTGGACAAAAGAAAGTTGATATTGCTTCCATCGACAGTTGACTTGCGTATGCGAGTTAGAAATTAAAGCCTATCTGTTCATGTGCTTGAGCTAACTATGATAAAATCCACGCGTTGATCAAACCTTTGATTTTTTTTATATCAATTTATTAAAAAAAATATAGGTAGATAACCCCATTAGTGGACATAGCTTCTTCAGATCCGTTTGCGACTAACTGCTCTACTAATTGATTATCATAGCCAGAGTCTTGACTTATAGTACATTTCATTGAGCCAGTGTTGGTTAATATTGGATATACTGCTATTTTGTTTCAATAGCTCTTTGATAGAATATTGTCTTATGGTTCATCTTCATACAATATTTCTCATTTAAAGGTTTTATTCTAAGATCTGAAAATAGGAACAAAAGACATCAATAAAAGCAACAATGATATCGATGATAATAACGATGACGAAAACGCCGCGACGTCGACGAGGACACGTGATGCTTGACAGATGTTGAATGTTCTTTGAATCTTGGCAATAAATGCATTAAAATGGTGGTCTATAGATTAATTGATAAAAGTAATTCTTTCAGAGAGATAGTTATGAAGAAATATTTTTTGTCCTCGTCAAAAGAGTATTTTTACTATCAAATTTAAACAAACTTGGTAAACAAACTTGCTGTCTCTCGTCTTCCACATATGCTGTTCCGCTCGATTACTATTTCCGCGGTCATGCGCAGATATACACTTACGTGAATCGTTTATGATTATGCACAAGAACATTTTGATTTCCCCTGATATAAAATAATATCCATAATATTAAACTGATGTTAATAAATAACATTGCGCGTTCGTCACAGCTTTTTTTCAACACATTGACAAAGTTTAAATCGGGTTCCAAACATAAAAACAGCGTTTAAAATGGCATATATTGTTTTTAAAACAAATAGAGAAAATAAACAGGCGTTGGGCAATTAAAGCAAGAACAAAATATGGCATATATATATATATATATATATATATATATATATATATATATATATATATATATATATATCCAAAAATAAGCATTCAATGCTTATATATATTCATACTGATATCTATTTTTATGAAATATATGTGTAATTGTCGATGTAAAGCCATTATATATGCTCTCAGTCAGGGATATGAAACATACATGGAACAGCCTTATTAACATGTTATTTAGTTCGCTTCCGCGACTAAAAATATAGTGCCAGCAACTTTGTAGAAAAAAATCTTGTTTATGAAGCAGTAAATATAATTTAATGATTATTTTTCAAAAGAACATATCTAATTGGTTATGTAAGATTGAACGTTTCATTTAATCTTACAAAAATAAATATACTCAAAACACGTGAAGACGTTTAATATATATATATATATATATATATATATATATATATATATATATATATATATATATATATATATATATATATATTCGTTCTTTTATTATATCTTTAAAGTAAAGGAGTAAATAGATGCAAAACAATACATTGTGATAAAGGTGCTCCCGGTCAATTATAAATGTTTGCTATTTGTCAGTTTACCGGGATTATCAAATTGAGTCATTGACAATTGTTTTAGCATGAAATTTATCCTGGGTGTGATTTTTAAAACAATTTTCATTTCATCGCAAAGATTATGAGTGACTCAATAATTTCCGAAGATTCTTGGTAAATAAGATAATGATGATTTGGGGTTCAAAACATAAACGATTTAAAACTTTAATGAAAGAAGTAAGTAATGTACAGTCACGTGATTTATATGAGAAAGATACATGTATTATCTTCTCCTTTTTCGAGTGACGCAACATACATTTTAGAACCTTATAATCTTAGGGCATTTAGGTCAAAGACCGTTTTTCTATCTTCATTATAAATACAATCTATGACATATTAGATACAGATATGACTTACAATTTACATGTTACATGTATTAATGCCGGTCGCGACCTTTTTAGAACACAACTTTTTTAATCTTAGGGCATTTTTGTCAAAAGATTGATTTCAAATAGAAATGTTAATAAAGAGATAATACATACTTGCATTTAAGGAAGGAGTCTTTTCTGGTTTTCGACTTGTCAAAAGTAAATTTGCTTAAATGTTCGTTAAATGAAGATGAAAGGAAATTGAAATATCATATTTTTCTATCTTTTTTACTATTATACAACTTGGCATAGAAATGATAATCAAAGTTTAGAATCTAACAAGGACTATATTTTTGGTGGAACATTGGCGTAGGAAAATATCAGATGTTTTTGCAATTCAGAATTGCTATAGATTCATTAGTTTATTTAGTATTTTTCAAACAATAACATTAATGATGGATTTTTAAAACTAATTTGAACCAATGATAAGATACTAGGGTTTAGAATATGTTTTTAAAACATGATTTCCCTATCAAATTACATTTTTATAAGCTTTTTAAGCGCTCATTCTATAAATAGATTTGTGTGAAAAAATCACTAAAATCGGATTTTCTCTCTTATCAAATGGTCAATTTATTAAATTTTCTGTCAGTTTATATCTTTATGCATAGTCTTCATAATATGTAAAAATCAGAAATATTTTGTTATTGGAAGCATAGAAAAATAATCAAAATATCTTCAAAATTTAAGAAAATTAGAGGAAATGCGGGCTAAGCAATATTAATTTTAGATTAAATATTTATTTCAATTTAGTAATATAAGCTGATAGATATTCTGATAATCTATCATTTCATTGAAGAATACAAACTTCATATCTTAAACAGATGTCTACAAAACTGCAGATAACTACGTTTATTTTTATCATCCTTCAAGTTGAGAAAAAAGATAGTGACCTTGACCTCACCTTCATGCGAAAACAAGGAGGTCAAATTTGTTTAAACTGATACAATCATTTGGTGATATGATCTGTTTGACAATGTAAAAATTTCACGAATTTCTTGTTATAAGAAGTATGTCTAATAACGAGAAGACTCCTTCCTTAAGCTCCTTTTTTAACGTTTGAGACTAAAATATAAGTTTTTAGATGCGATTATGACGTACAGAGAACACGTATCCTTGGGTATGCCGGTCGGGACCTCCTTTAATCCTTTGTAACTACAACCCACATATGTCCCACTACATGCTGTCGACGGTCTGCAATAACAGGGAGCGGGACAAGCACCAGTCGTCATTTCAAAAAACACAGTGTTAAGTAAAACAGTCCACAGAATGAAATAAGTTCCACAGGCCAAACGATTCTTAGGATTGATCTCCATTCCTTGACTTAAAAAAAGCTATCCTAACTTAATGTTCTAGTAGTTCAAGCTCCAAAACTGTTTATAATGCAGAAAAGCGCAAGGTTTAGAAAGGATACTGATTGGTTAGGGCTTTTCCAATCATTGCGCATAGCCTTGCGCATGATCAGTTAAACTTTTTTAACCAAGAATTTTATATATAAATCACAATGGACTTTATTTACATATTTGCCATAAAAGTATTCAATCTTAAACCTGTTTTCAGATTTATAAACAAATCAATTATTCTAAAACAAATAAAATAATAATGTTTTATAGGAAAATGTCATTCTGAAGTACATATTGTATTTGATATTAGAGGTCATGGAAAGTTCGCCCAAAAGTATCCCCATAAGTGGATTTTCTTTTTTTCATATTTTATGTGTCACCGTTCATAAACGTGTAAAATAATGAAGCAACGCAGCTAGCATTGAAATAACACACGTTAATTGTGTCTACAAGTAAAATATTCGCAAAGTTTAATGCATGGCATGGAAGCAATACATTTTGATAAACATATCTGAATTAGAATGCATTGAACTCAGCTAATGAAGTGTAGATACATGTCAATATAACTAAAATTAGATGTTAGATCCGCTCGCTTACTCGAGTAAGCGAGCGGATCTAACATCTAATTTTAATTGGATTGAGATAAAAGTAAAATTATTTGCCCAATTATAAAGGATAGTAAATGTATATATAACGTGAACAGTTTTTAAAACGATCAGTCATATGAGCATGTTTTACAGAGAAATTAAATCTTTTGTATAATAAAATATCAGCCGGTCAAAAAGGTTCATTGTCTAAAATGAACATATTTTTTAATCTCTATTGCTTCCGGTGGAAACATTTTACAACTATATACCCCTGTTATAGGGATATAATAATAATTAAACCAAAAACTGTATTGGATTCCGGGTTACTCTTGTTATTGGCTAGATAAAAAGTGCTGAAGAAAAGATAATGTATAAACCGTGTTTTAGGCGAACATTAATATACATTTATTGCATGAATGTTCGGGAAATATGAAGATTTATTCCCCCAAGAAAAATCATATTTCCCGAGGGCTATGCCCGACGGAAATACGATTTTCCTGGGGGAATAAATCTTCATATTTCCCGGACATTCATGCAATAAATGTTTTATTATACCGAACAACATATGATTATACAAAATACGTCGATTTCTAATAATTTTTCGACTTGTGGAAAGCAATAACGTCGTGATTGTTTGGGTTTTATTTTATATTGTCTCTTTTCTTTCACAAATTCGAAGCAAATATAGTAAAATTGGTTTTTGTGGTATAAAGATAATTTAATTGCTTATATATTTTTGATTTAATCATATTTGTCAGCATCGTATGCTCATATTGGCTTTTTCATAAATTTGGAATGAAAAACCCGAGATTTCCGAAGAGGTGGGACACGATATTTGTTCCCCGGGAGACACGACGTTTTGTTCGCCCTGTCACGTGACTCTCTAGACCAATCAGATGACGCGTTATATAGAATAATCATATTGAGGTATAATAATATTCTTTTATAAAACGGAACTAAATAAAAATATTGATATTCCATTGTGCAATTTTCCTTAATAAAGAGCTCCCCCTTTCTCTCTCTGTAACTTTCTGAAACACAAACTTCCTTGATCTTAGGAAAAGATTGTCCTTAAAGGTTTGGTAGGAATATCGTTCTGTAGGGGTTTATATTAGAGGAAGGCTCGCCGTACAAGAATCCCCTAGTGTGGAGTTTCCTTTTATTCTAATGTTACTTGTTATAATACAGCTAACGTTTGAAACGTCGTAGCTATCATTAAATACACATACGTTAATTTCAATTATATATTCTTTGAATTGTTCTTTTGATTTTTAAATTATTTCCTAGACATGCACTCATTGACTTTATGATATTATGAAAGACATTCATTAGAAATGTGTGTACAAGTCAACTGCTTTTTGTGACTGCTTAATAAATGGAAGGAATACATTCTGAATAATACAATGCTCTGAATAAGAATTCATTCATCTCACTGCTAATTTAAATGTAGATACATGTAAAATTATTTCCCTAATTTTGAAGGGATATTAAACGAAAAACAAAGGTACACATGTATAAGGCCTAAAAAAAAAAATAGTGTGTGCTTAGGGTAACCCGACCTAACCTACAAAATTGCCCCGATCCTACCATTTTTAGATGTCTTTTTTCATCTGACAATGATTTTCATATTATTTCCATTAAAACCCTGTTTTTAAGTATGCCCGCATGCAGAAAAAAATATGATAAAATAAAAAAAAATCCCTACCTACCAAACCTATTTTTTTCATCGGTGTTACCCTAAACAGACATTTTTTAAGGCCCAATTCTGTCTACTTTTAACCAAATTCTTTTAATAGCTGTGTGACTGGATTCGTTATATAATAGAGAGGTTTTGAAAAAAAAAACGTCATGCATTAAAAGTTAAAGAGCAATTGAATGATTTATACATAAAATATCAAACGTCCAAAAGGTTTTTTGTTTGAAAATGAACATTCATCACCTTTATTGCTTCAAGGGGGGGGGGGGGGGGAGGGAGGGGGGGGGGGGGGGTAATATACAACTATACTTTCCCGATTTTTAGTAAGATAATCATAATTAACTCTAAACTGTTTTTGATTCTGTGTTAAACTCAGAAATATAATTGGTTAGATAAAAGTATTGAAGAAAAGAATTCGTAGTATATAAACCGTGTAATAAGGGAACATTATTCTTTTATTGAAAGTATATTTGAATGGCAAAATAATATTCCAATTTCATTGTACATTTTTTTCTTCAATATCAAATGAGTTCTCTCTCTCTCTCTCTCTCTCTCTCTCTCTCTCTCTCTCTCTCTCTCTCCTCATCTTCTTTGATTTAATAAAAGATGGATTGTTTAAAGGACCGGTCTAAATATATAAACACAAGACTGGATTTTCCATAAAAGATACTTGTCAAACACTTGAAACTTTCCCTGGTCGCTGGTTATTTCCCTGATATAAAGATTAACAGCAAGTCTACATTCTACGTTTACATCAATACTGTCTATACACTCGATACCAAACCTCCCTAATCCCAAGAACCTAATCTCGTGATTTGAAGAGCGTTTCCTTCGTCAAAAGTGGCTCTATTTCGGCCTCGGATGGCGTGATACACAATGCATCGGCTCCACAAGAAAAATGAAAGTGTTGGTACTATTTATGTGACTTGATTTTGATCCAACTTGTATGACCACTTAACGATGTCACTTCATCAACAACAGTTGATACATGTCCACAAAGTCTGGTAGGGACTAATTAAAATAGTACATGACCAGAGAATAAAGCGCATTTTACAAAAAAATAATTATTAAACAAATAAAAGTTGTTCGCACTGTCTTAATTATCAATTTTATAAGAATGCTTTTCGTTTTGTGCAGACTCCTACATTCATTCATGCAGAGAATGGAGTCAAAGTGTTAAAACAAACAGATAAGATGTTTCAACTCTCCTAATAAAAGTACAAATGAGACATACTAAACCCGTACTACTAGTAATAAACAACGGACAGAAAAAAAACAAGCTTGTAAAGAGCGTCAGTGATAGCTAAATCATACCGTACCATACAATAATTCTGGAAAGACACATGCGCGAATGAGAGAAGGAGATTAATCTAAGAATTATTATATTCATATAGTTAACTAAGAATAGGATTTGCACCCCCTTAGCAAACATTAACACCCCTTATACCCATTCTGAGATGTATGTCCTAAATGTATCATAACGAAATCACAACGGCTATTGAATATGGAAATCAATGTATCAAATAGTCTTAATTATATACTCTATCTATATATAATCATATATTAGTGTTAGTTTGTTAAATAGAAATGAATCCATCACTGCGATTTCTGACGTTTTTATACACGACATTATGGTCCATTGACTCTATTTAAGCTTAATACTTAGATTATTTGATGTTTATGAACATCCTTTACACGGTCAATAACGTTTCTGCTAAAAGATGTCCTTAATTTTGTTGTCTGTTTGATGACGTATATTTCAGTGTTGAAACTCAGTGAGTGCTCATTTCATGGGTATATGATGAGGTATACTTCAGTGTTGAAACTCGGTGAGTGCTCATTTCATTGGTATATGATGACGTATACTTCAGTGTTGAAACTCAGTGAGTGCTCATTTCATGGGTATATGATGAGGTATACTTCAGTGTTGAAACTCGGTGAGTGCTCATTTCATGGGTATATGATGAGGTATACTTCAGTGTTGAAACTCAGTGAGTGCTCATTTCATGGGTATATGATGACGTATATTTCAGTGTTGAAACTCATGTGAGTGCTCATTTTAAGGGTATAAATTCCATGCGAGATGTATAGCAAAAACTTATCCACAACTCACATTATTACTTATTATAAAATAAGAACTTTATAAAATGGGAAATACAACAAACGATGTTCAATTTTTATGTCTGCGTATGTTTGACCAAGTATTTTGTAACAAAATAACTGTTTAAAAATATGCAAATGTTGGAAAAATTGAGTTTTTTGCTTTAAAAAGACTCCTCAATTCATATTATTTGTCAAGTGTACAAGTAACTGATTTTGACATACTAGAAGTTTCTGTGTTTAAGCAACACAACAAGCAAATACATAAATCATTTAATAGATTTCATAACAATGATCAGTTCAAACATTGAAGCAACTCTTCATATCATAATAAATTGAATAAAAAAAACTCAGAAGAAAAAACCCAGAAAAGATGGACATTAATAAAATAAAATGAATGGACACTATCCACTGACATCACGGGGATGTGATCACATTAGTCGGTCGTAAACTCTTATTCACATTCACACCACGCCTTCCGTGTACAGCTAACTCCCTAGTTAACATCACACAAGTCAATTATCTTTTTAAAAGGGGGGGGGGGGGGTGAAACCCTTTATGTAGACCTTTAGCTTACTTCCTCATATCACTTCATACTCTCTGATGTAGCTAGGTTATCTTTTAATCTACTCCATGCTAGTTATATACAATAAAACAACTTATTCACATTCCACAATCTTTATATATAGCTTAACCCTTTGCTCACATCTAACTTTATTTGAATAACTAAGCCCTACAGTCAAATCATCCAGATACGTTCGACTTAGTCCTGCATTGAAATCTCTCAAGTATCTAGTTCAGTCAAACTATTCATCCATTATTTACCAACACAAATTTCTTGAGAAACCAACAATAATTGGTTACACTCAAAACCCACAACAAACCCAGCATGGCAGTCAGTTTCTACTCCCATCTTTCTGAACTTTGACCTTTTCTCTGACAATATATACTAAATTTCAGGTATATGATGTTAAGATGAAATTGATTTTACCAGAAATTGATTTAAAACAAAATTGATTTTTTAACAAGTTAGCGTGGATTTGAATTAGCCTTTTTAAAGACATATTTATTCTTATATATTCATGCATAACAATTAGCAATGTACTGATTTTCCAGTAACTGCTTTCCAGAAAAAATGATAAATATAATACCCAGCCAAATGTTATTTATTTAATCTAGGAAATCTCCAAAATAAACCGTCCTTTCAGAAATCGTACATTCCCTTTCTCCCAAACACTTGCAGTCCAATTTCAACCCCCGCACATACATTTGAGTACACACAAGTCATTTTGTTTATTTTACAGCTGTTATCGGAGATACATCATCCATGAGATACACAAATTTCAATAACCCCTGGAGGGAATCATTCAATAATGTACTCCTATGTTTAACGCAAAAATAGGGGATATTACATTCTATTGAGAATTGCCATATTCTTCAGAATTGGGATTTATGTCAAAAGAATCTGGCTCACCAAAAATTATGTGAAATGTCAAACAATTAGGACAGACTACAAATTTTATTAATAGTGATGACAAAACTTGCTTCAAATTCTAGAAATATAGCCCATACAAATAAATAAAAAACCAAACAAGTCAGCATAGACAAAATGTTCATACCAATTCTTAAGTACAAACCTCTTTTTCTTTTAGCTTAGTACCTCAACTGACAATTACAACTGCTGATGTACTAGTAGATGAATTCTTTAATATGAATTCACTTCAGAAATATACATGAGCAATATTCTTTGTTTCACGTTGATGCACTTATTATAGGCTAATAAGAGATAAACAAAAAAACATATCATGTTAAAATTAATCGCAATCTATGTGCGATTGAGATACAAGAACATAAGACATTATCAATGGTCTCCCTTTAAAAAAATAATGCACAAAATGCTTATATATATTTAAAAATTAAATCAGTGCAATTCCTTTTAAAAGGAATATCTATAATGCTATCCAACCCAATGCAATAGTGTTTGCTGTGTCTGTGTTTTTCAGCTGTTGATGACACATGGAACATATCCAGTCTAGACAACCTTCCAATAACACCAGGCGGAGGAACCGGAAACCAACAGATATCCTAGCTTCCTTCAGTATGTACATGTATGGTTAAGTCATCGTTTAGACAGTTCCGTTGGGTATAAAAATTATAAGGAAAAATTTTAATCAGTCAGGAAAACTCCTATATCAAAGAAACTTGAATGTCCTTGACAAACAGTGACCTTGACCTAGCTAGGCCGACATTGAACAGACTCGTTGTTATTCTGTTCTTCTTCGTCCACGTCAAACACACCGGTGATCCGGTAACCCATGTTCATCAGCATGACCTCCAGGGGATCTGCATTCATTCTTTTTTGATTGGCTAAAGCTGCATCATCGGAGTTGTCCACTTCTCGTTCATCTTTAGACCCATCCTGAGAAGTGACGCATGTACATATATTATGAATTCCTTTAGTAAATATTTCAAAACTATATTAAATTCTATTTTCACTTTGGTAGTTTAGTTTGTTAAGCACTGTACTCAGATTTGCTTTGCTTTACCTCCACTCTGGGGCTCCATAACCTGACAACAGGGTCAATTCCACTGGTGGCCAGAAGACACTGTGTGGGGTGGGGCTGAAGGCAGTTCACAATGGAGTCATCTCCCCTTAACACTCTAACAATATTTGTGGTGTCCCTCTCCCAGATGAAAAACGAGCCATCATCCGACCCTGCCACCACGTACTGACCTTTGCTAAAAATAGACAGACATACCTCTATCATCTTGACAAAACATCACACACATATCATACTAAGAATAAACAAACATGCATTTATTACACGTTTGTCACAATTTGTACTGGATATTACCAATCTTAAATTCTTTTTTAATACAGAGGGTTCCGCTTAAACTGATAGTCAATTTGTCAGAGAAAAATTATCAGATTAACCGATTATCAGATTAATCGGTTTAGCGTTTATGTGGTCTATGACTTTGGTAGGGAATAAAATATAACTTGTTGTAAGACATAATTTATCAATTATACTATGGAGACTTTCACAATGGATTTTTACGAATTTCTATTGCAATGAGGTTAGCTAGGAGTTTTACTAAAAACAGTCTTGTAATTCAGAGATTTACACAGTGAAACTGAAATAAAATTAGTGATAAAAGAATCTCTCATGGTAAGTGTTGATCCAACGAGTAGTGTGTTTTTCCTCCCTGAGCCTTGCCAAGGCTTGGACATAAAATTCATACGCTATCACAAACCATGAGAGATCCTATATAAATCAGGTACATGTATCGTGATGAACTTAAACACACTGACCACTGCTAAGAATAGATAAAGAATACAAACACTAGCATATACCACTACCATCTAAATGAACCTCCATCTTCAATGGCCATAGACAAATAACTAAATAGCTTATACTTACAGAAATTACAATTTAAAAACATATTAAGGTGTATATTAGACATTACTCTTATTGTGACGCAAGCGTGTATATTAGACATTAGTCTTTTGTGACATAAGCGTGTATATTAGACATTAGTCTTATTGTGACATAAGCGTGTATTTTAGACATTAGTCTTATTGTGATGCAAGCATTTATATGTATTTAGACATCAGTCTTATTGTGATGTAAGCATGTATATTAGACATTAGTCTTATTGTGACATAAGCATGTATATTAGACAGTAGTCTTATTGTGACATAAGCGTGTATATTAGACAGTAGTCTTATTGTGACAAGTGTGTATATTAGACAGTAGTCTTATTGTGACGCAAGCATGTATATATATTTAGACATCAGTCTTTTTGTGACGTAAGCATGTGTATTAGACATTAGTTTTATTGTGACACAAGCATGTATACTTACTTAGATATGTCTTATTGTGATGTAAGCGTGTGTATTAGACATTAGTCTTACTCTGACGCAAGCATGTATACTTATTTAGACATCAGTCTTATTGTGACGTAAGCTGTGTATTAGACATTAGTCTTATTGTGACGCAAGCATGTATTCTTATTTAGACATCAGTCTTATTGTGACGTAAGCATGTGTATTAAACATTAGTTTTATTGTGACGTAAGCAACATTCTTTAAACCATACAAACTTTTTTTTCAATTGATCAAAAGGTGTATTACAACCAGAAATAAATCATTGCCATGTAAAACTGGGCATTCCTATTGGAGTCCTCTATGATATTCCAGTTTTGCGCAGAATTTTACAATTATTGACTTTGAATTTTTTCAATAGATAGTTTAGAGAGCTAATGAATACATGAATACTGACTTAGACCATAGTGAATAAAGTTTATTGTTTGTTCTAGGTTACTGAATTAAGCACAAAATTCAGCTTGACAGTTGATTTTTCTTTGTTACCAAATTAATTACTGAATTTGGCTTGCTGTTGTCTCTTTGTTACATACTGAACGCGGCTTTTAGTTGTTTTTTCATTACAGAATTAAGTACTGACTTTGGCTTTACGTTCCTGAATTACATACTGACCCCAGCTTTTATAATAGTTGTTTCTTCATTACAGAATTAAGTACTACTGACTTTGGTTTATGTTGTTCCTTTGATACTGAATAAAGTACTTACCTTAGCATTTTGTTGTCTCTTTGTTAATAAATCAACTACTGATCTTACCATTTAGTTGTCTCTTTGTTACTGAATTAAGTACAGTAAAACTCGGTTATAGCGAATCATAGGGACCAATGAATTTACTTCGTTATATCCATATAACGAATTCTTAACTAAAGCGAGTTCACTATATACATGTTTTGTTTCACCAGACCTTTTTTAAAATTTTTTTTTTAATTTTTGCTAATTAAGGGTTGTTCTGAAAATACATTCTTTTGACACCTTTAATAATCAGATTGTGAATTGAAGAATTTATAAGAAAATAAATTCAAACTATTATGTTAAATGGTAGTGCAAATTTTTTAAACTGTAAAGAAATTTGCTATAAAAGTGTTAAATTTCGTTATTATTCACATCTACGAAACTCAAAATCAGTTCGCTATATCCGTAAATTTGTTATATCCGAATTCGTTTTAACCGCAAAATTTTTCAAGGATTTTTAAAGATTTTTCCTGGGGACTCAAAAAAACTTCGCTACATCCGAGATTTCGCTATATCCAAGATTTCGCTATATCCAAGATTTCGCTATATCCGTGTTCATACTAAACAAGTTTTACTGTACTGACTTTAGTTTGCTATTGTCTCTTTGTGACTAAATAAAGTACTTACCCCAGCTGTTTGTTGTTTCTTCATTACTGAATTAAATACTGTGCTCAGCGTGTTACTGTTTATTCGTTACTGACCTGCCAAAGTAGTTTGCCTCCTTGATATCGGTGGTGGTATTGCAGTGTCCACAGAAACGAGCCTCGTAATCATACGCCAAGGCTCGCCAGCAGGTCTCCTGATCCGAGATTGACACACTCCGTTTGACAGAGGGATAAAAAGAATCAGACTTTTCTGGAGTAGACTCAGATTTCTCATCTGTAAATAAAATCACACAAGCTAGCAAGATTATGAAATTTTTTCTCTATGAATGTGTTGATATAAAGGTTATACATGCAATGTCATATTTATCATTTTCCTAGCTTTCTTTTTGTAAACCTATTAAGGTAATGATCCATACCCAAATATATATATCAAATACGTACAGAATTTTTTCATATTTCTCAAACATGTCTATGTTCTTATCAAATTTTACCCAGTTGGCTGGTCCATCGGTATTATAAATGCAAGGTCCTTTGCTAAAAATAGAACAGATTGCGGAAAATGGTGCTCTTTTCATACATAAAATTTTTTAGCCTATTGTGCGGTATTATGCATTTTTCGCCCCCAAAATTTTGAATTTCCATAGAGAGCTTTAAAAATAACGTTGAAGATAGTTTAAAAATCATGTTAAAAAAAGGTATGTAAGAGGTGATCACCCCAGTGACGTCATAATGTAAAAATGACGTCATGAAGATTGTCTTATTTTGATAAATTAATGTTATGGAGCAAAAAATGGGTATTTTCCGACGGTTTTTCGACAGGGAAACATCGAGCACATGCTTGCTCAAGTACCATTTTTAACTATGATGTGTATAATTATAAGAACCAAAGCATATGTAAAATTCGTACTTGAGCACACCTGCGCTCTATACTATCAACGGCAAAATATAAAGGAAAAATGACAATATTTTCTTTAGTTTGCAAAATTGCAGGAACTAGCCCATTTTGGTGATGTCATAGATGAACAGCTATTGTACAATGATGACTAAAATCAAGATTAATATGATAATCATCCTCTGTATAATGTTTTATGAAGATTTGATTTTGATACCAGACTATATGTCCCGTAGACGTGAATAATGACAAAATGTAACAGTTTTATAACAAATTTCTTCACAACTGAAAAACTGTGCACTACAATTTGACATAATAGTTTGAATAAATTCATTTTCACATAAATTCTTCAATTTACAATCCGATTTTTTTAGGTATCAAAAGAATGTATTTTCATTCTAAGCTTCAATATGCATATTAAATAAATTGTAGTCTGGTGAAAGAAAACATTATATAGCGAATTTGCTATAGATATTATTACAAATTCTTTATACGGATATAATGAATTACGGATATAACAAAGTAAATCCATTGGTCTCTAGGACTTCGCTATAACCGAGTTTTACTGTATACAATACTCAAAAAATGATTTCTTAGTCCTTAATCAAAATGTATGTCCATTACACACACACAGTGGAGCACTAGTTCAGTGTCATATGCGTTAGGCAAGTAACCAAAGGTCGCTGATTCAAAACCCCGCTGTGGTCACTTGATATTGTGTTGTAGGCACTTTTATCTACATTGTCTCAGTCCACCCAGCTGAAATTGGGTACCAGCATTCGCTAGGAGTTAACCTGCAATGGAATAGTGTCCCATCCAGGGGGAGTCGATGACTCTTATCCGCTTAGCACCATAGAAACTGGGGATAAGCACCTGTCTTATGGGCCTTCATGGCTCAGAGAAGGATCTAACTTAACTTAAATTGCACACACATATTAGGCCAAATAATTTAATTCTAGTGTAGCCCCTCATTTGATTGGTTAAACACTGTAATTCATATATATCGAATAACATAACTTGTCTATGTCATAATACAATGCGCATGCAAAACATGTTAATCCTCTAAATTATTATGTTTAAATTTTGTACGAATCAACTTTATTTGCATAAAAATTGGGCCTTATTTTCTGAATTTATTTGTTGAAATTAAAATTGTAAGGAATAGATTAAATTTCTACCTATGTTTTACGAGTATAACATAACTTAATTATAACTAACGAAAAAATAACTATAACATAACAGTTTACACTTTCTTATAAACCAATTAAATGTATTGATTTTAAGGCCAAAAATTTACGTAATGTAATGCAGCAGTCAGGTATATTTTATTTACAAAGGGAAATAACTCATTTCTCATAATTAACTGGAAATTAAAAATTGAGTATCCCCTTTTCACTATCTATCAGATCGTTAAATAGACATTATCTATCAGATCATGAATAGACATTATCTATCAGATCATGAAATAGACATTATCTATCAATTCATGAAATTGACATCATCTTCAATTCATAAAATAGACATTATCTATCAGATTATGAATAGACATTATCTATTAATTTGTGAAATAGACATTATCTATAAGATCATGAAACAGACATTATATCTATCAGATCATGAATAGACATTATCTATCAATTCACGAAACAGACTCTATCTATCAGAACATGAATAGACATTATCTATCAGATCATGAATAGACATTATCTATCCTACAGACCCTGAAACGTGCTACTACACCAGTTTCACGGTTTGGTTCGGTACGCTTTGTGAATGGTACGGTTCGTTTTGTGAACGGTACGGTTCGTTTCTTGCACGGCACGCTTTGCTAAAAATAGCTGCACGCTTTGTGAACGGTTTGCGCACTTTATTAATGAGGTAGGCGTGGCCTGAATGCTTTGATTTTTTTCAATATAATTTTGTTTAGTTTTTGCCCGATTGATTTCAGCAAGGTGGTAATTGTGACAAGCATTTTTCTTTATCTATATGATATATATTACATATGTATTTCAATTTAATTAAAATCAGAACTTACATAGAGTTCCCCCGTTTTTGATACCTTGCGTGAAACATATACTCATTGAAAACCGGGAAGCGGAGGGTAGATTTAATTTTGATTAGTCAGGTATTATTCGTATTTCATTTTTAATAAATCTAATTATTACAATAGCTTAAAGAACTGTTTAACTTAATTTGATACATTTTTGTTGATTAAGCGATCTGTCGATAATTCTAACAAGTATCTTTCTATTTCTATACATGTACTTGTATTGAAGTCATTAAATATTTCTAATCTGGCATTTAAAATTGCTATGAAAAATTGCCCCGACTTTATTCCGATATTTCTTTAGTTTCCTTTATCGTTGTCTTGATATTCGGCCAGTTGTTATTTTTACAAGCATCTTTCTATTTCTTTATTCATAATTCTTATGATCATTCTTTATTACGTACTGTGGCCGATTAATTCTCCCTGGTGAATAGACGATGTAAAAATACAAGCAATTCATGATAAGATTAACAATGAATTTCAGTTTAGAAATTTTGAAATCAACTATAATAAAGTTTTTCAACACAGATTTTTATTCATTCAAATATTGATTCTAGTATGATTTTCTGCACTTGTTCGTATACACAGGTCACATACATGTAGCCAATCATCGCTTCTCTTACCTGAAATAACATCGTATGTATAGTCAAAATACGCCCTTTAATTTTTATTATTGCGTTAAACTATACATGTACATGTAACATATTTCTTACGATATGTACACAATTGGATATACACAATAAGTCAATAGCTTTTAATGGCGATATTTATCATTTTGTTGGACAAGTGTCCGCTCTTCACTGTATGCATGCGATATAGCTGACATTTTACAAATGCTGGCTAACCTTTTATTTTATTTCATTTACCTTTTTACTCACATAATTGTTGTAAACAGGACACGGAAAAATACCTGGTAATCAACAAATTATGTTAAAAGTGATATATATATATAAAGAATTTATCTAGTAACAAAAAATACGGTAGCGAGGGAAAGGGACTCTGATCGCCAGTACATAACTTAAAATAATTAAGTTGTAAGCAAATGATTGTTGAATAGTTTCAAATAGGAACACTCTTTTAAATATGGATTTAAGAAAACAAAATTAAAACGTCTTCATTCGATCATTTTCTTCTAGCAATAAAGGAGGAGCGAAGCAGCACGCGGCGCATGGCTAATCTGTACTGTTATACTTAAACTGATTGACAGGCGAAGCATGTGGAGTCATGAAATAAAATCCCGCTCAAAAGACCGACTATTGAAACCTGAAGCAAAATAATTAAGTTCGCCGATAAAACTTTAATCTAAGTATTATAATTAACACACATGTTCTCTCTCGCTCTCTCTGTCTGTCTCTTTCTCTCTCTGTCTATGTCTGTTAAGAAATCGGCTATGAAAGTTTCGTCGAAAACCAAAGAAATGATTAAGGTCGAAGAAAGAAAATTAAATTAAACCATTTTTGTAACGGTTTTAAAAAAAATATCAGCGTGAAATTTAAGTATGTGTTATTTATTCCCGTATTAAAAAAAATATCAAAATATTGAACTTATCTGGTCAGCGATAGTCTCCGTCCGTATTAATCGAACGACATTAGTCAATAAGCCGTATATGGAAGTTGCACGCTTATTGCACGGTACGGTACACTTTTTTGGTCGTTTTGGGGCGGGTCTTGCATAATTATCTTGCACGCTTTTTGCACGGTACGGTTCATTTTGTGAATGGTACAGTCGCTTTGTGAACGGTATGGTTCGTTTTGTGAACGGTACGGTTCGTTTCTTGCACGGAACGGTACGTTTCATTTTAAAAGTGTAGTAGCATGTTTCAGGGTCTGTACCTCTATCTTTTTGGATGTCCATATTGCTCTGCTTTGAATTTGTATTTCGTTTTATGGATTTTTGAGATGGTTGACGGTTTGTTATTGTAATTTTTTCATCATAAATAGACATTATCTATCAATTCATGAAATAGACATCATCTATCAATTCATAAAATAGACATTATCAATAAGATCATGAAACAGACGATATCTATCACTTAATGAAATAGACATTATCTATCAATTCATGAAATAGACTTTATCCATCGGAGCCTCTGACACAGGGATAACTAGCACTGACCTCCTGAGTCTGTCTTGGAGTAAATAGCTGCTTTGATGTCCTTGTCCAGTGTCTCACAGGCGTTGCTTTTAGCATAGTCCGGGAACTTGCTCTTGAACTGCTGAAGACAATCATAGGCTTCCTGGGGCCAAGACAGCTCGTACAGGCACCTGGCCAATCGGAAGTGAGCTTTTAAATGATTTGGGTCGATTTGTAGAGCACTATGACAGTCTCTTAATGCTGCATACAGGTCTCCATCCCTGTCAGATGTAAAAGTAGGGCTGATTCTTTCTATATTGTATAGACGCCTTAGACAGACACTTTAGACATTTACATTGTTATATATACGTGTGTATTAAGTAAAGGTTCACCTAAGATTCATGCAAACATGAAAATATGTGATAAGTCAAATGATTGTGGTATATTTCTGTCCTAATTTATTTGATCTGTTCACCAGCTTTGACATTTTTGATTGAATAAGACATGAGATTCAATATTTATCAACAGAACTTCCTTCCAAATGCTTAACAGAGATTGAAAATAAGAGAAAATATCTTATATTCTAACAACATTTTTTATTTAAGTATTAATGTTAGAGCCATTCAATATTTACCTGTTATTCATATAAAAAAAACATTCTAACATAACTTTATGAAATAAACCATTATTCTATAAAAAGATGTACAAGCAAACAGGTGTTTCAAGCAGATCCCTTATATCCACTCGGTTATTCTTTCAGATACAACCTACCATTTTCTTTTCATGAATGCGGCAGCTCTGTTGCCATAGAGCACCGATGCCCATGGAGCTCGCTGGATGGCCTGGTTATACAGAATGATGGCCTTGGAGCACTGGTCCATCTCAAAGTAACGATTGGCTTTCTTCTTGATCACCTCCACTGCCGGGGGTATCGGTTTGGCACGGATGGTGGTTTTCAATCTGTAATTACATGTATGATCCAATATAAATTACTTGTACATTCAAACCTGTGTAATAAGCTATCAATTCATCATTGAGATATTCTAGTCATTTAACCAGAGTTAATTAATTTCCAGTTTTATGAGCCAAAAGAAAATTGGAACAAAGTTATAAAAATTTAATTCATTAACCAATTAAGATACAGTCATTCACCAAAAGTATTCGTAAACAAGAGGCCAACAGGCCTTAAGGGTCATCTGAGTACCACAGCCCATACACAAAATTGTGGAGGAGACTCATAAATGCATTTTACTGAGTTTCCTCCCTGCCAGAATTCTTTTGGAACGGACTCTTAATCCTATAGTTTAACACAAGACTAATCACTCGTACCAGAGTGTATGACCTACTACAGAAGAGGAGCACAGCTTCCACTCATAGTATTTTTTCCCAGGTATGTTAACTTACAAAATAGGTTTTATGTTTATATGTTTTCATAGATAAACTAAAACAAGGTGGCTAGTATACTACTTATTACTTTACTATTAACAAATCTACTTGTTTATTTTAAGAAATTTAAAAACTGTTTTTGTTTCAAGTGATAAAATACTTGCATAACTATTTTGATCATACAACTTATTAATTACATTATATTTAATGATTAATTACTAAATATGAACAAGCGAAGGAGGATAACTCCATTTTGAAGAAGCAAGGGAAGATAACTCCATTAACTGTTATAATCCTCTTCCCTGAACTCCTTTCAAATGCTTTCACAATATCATATCGATAACTTTGATGAACAGCTACATTATTTTTCTTTTCTAAACATGTGAATTAACTCATTTCTTTCATTGAAATTCCTGAGCAGAATAAAATAAGAAAAATACATACCCCCCTTCCCAGCCATAACCCTTGCCAAACATGCAGGTGACAAGGGATATTATTAAAGATGACAGGATAATTTTTTTTTTCTAAATATGCTGTTAGTTTTTATTCTGTGTTCTGTGTCTGTAGAGAAGAAGATTTTTAAACATTATGTGCATTAGCACTATATGGCCATATTGCCCCCCCCCCCCCCCCCCCCCACGACCTGAACCCCTGACCCAGGGGCCATTAATTTCACAATTTAGGTAGAGGAGTTTGTGGAAATAACCATGCATTCAGTTTTTTCCCCACATGTGTGGGAGTAAAGAAGAAGATTTTCTAAGATTTAATACATTTTCATTATATGGCTAAATTGGCCCCGCCCTAGGGCCTAAAGCCCTGTCCCAGGGGTCATAAATTTCACAATTTAGGTAGAGGAGTCCAAGGACATCATAACCATGCACTCAGTTTTATTCAAATGTATATGGAAGTAGAGAAGAAGATTTTCTAAGATTTAATACATTTTCACAATATGGCCAAAGTGGCCCCACCCTAAAGCCTGAACCCCTGACCCAGGGGCCATGAATTTCACAATTTTGGTAGAGGGCTTCATGGACATCATAACCATGCATTCAGTTTTTTTCTCACACGTGTGGGAGTAGAGAAGAAGATTTTTGAAAATTTGGCTTTTTTTGCATATTTTGCCCCGCCTGTGGCCCCCTGGGGGAGATAGAGCCAAGAATTTCACAATTTAGATTCCTCTTAACATAGAGATGCTTCACACCAAAAATAGTAACAATTGGCCTTGTAGTTTTTAAGAAGTTAAAAATGTAAAATTGTTAACGCACAACACACTAGGCAGACGCACGATGACGGATGAAGACCAATTGCAATAGGTCAACTAGTGACTCAGGTGACCTAAAAATCAAAATGGCCGCCAAATATATATACAAAACCACTTCTGTATTTTACAATAAAATCTATGATCCGTCTATTGTAATAGGATATTCCGGAGTTATTTAAACAATTATCATGTGATACTAAACGTCATGATTTACAAATGTACGTCATATTATTATCCTCTGTAAATTTTATGAAAACCCCTAGTAAAAAAAGATGGATCAAAGGGGGAAAGAGTTGCAAATGTAATAAAGACTGACATTGTCAGAATGTCAAGTCTGAAGTAAAGCACTGTGTACAGCTTTCTTTAGCGGTATTCTCAGCAAGGAAGTAAAGAGAATTTACCATGATTTGGGTGACAGGGGGAGTTCAATATATCGCGACCATAATATTTTGAACCCCCTCTCCCATTGGAAGTGGAAGTGAAAAGCAGAGGGTGGGTTCAAAATATCGCTACCATAATATATTGAACCTGGGGTTCAATATATTATGGCGGGGTTCAATATATATCGCAGCGCTTTTTTCAACCCAGGTTCAGTATATCGCGGGGTTCAAAATATTATATGTCACCGGTATAAATCGTACTTTCTTTAAACAAACAATTGAAAGGAAACTTCATTATGATGGATACAATAAGTGGACAGTGAAGAAGGCGATACGAATTCCGGCAGTGAACAAAAGAAAACGTGTGGCCTGGTGCAGAGGTAATCTCCACAAGACTGTTGATGCACCCTGGAATAAAGTCATCTTTAGTGATGAATGTAAGGTAATAATCAGACCAGACACAAATGTGAGAGTGAAGAGAAAAGTACCTGCCTGATTGCATTTGCCCACCATCAAAACGTAAGTTAACTTTAATGATATGGGGGTGCATCACATATCACGGTATTGGGACAATTTGTGTCTTGATGAAAATATCAATGCAGAAAAGTATATTTCCATGTTAAATGTGTGGCCTGTGATACTATGACATTTTGTGGATGGAAACTACATTTTTCAGGATGATAATGCGCCTGTACATAGACTAGAGCTCGCATTGTCCAAGACTTCTGCAGAATTAATCAACTGAAGTCCATGACCTGGCCAGCCCAAAGCCCCGACCTCAATATAATTGAAAATGTCAATTGCGAATAAAAAGAAAACTTCAATAACGAGTCACAAACATAAGTAATTTCATCAACTGGAACACGCCATTTGGGACATTTGGACAAATTTACCCAATGGTTACATTCAGAACTTGTATAAATCCATCCCTAGATGAATTTTATGAGGGATGAGAAAAAAAGGAAATATAACAAAGTACTAACTAAGGTAAGTTTTTGAAATTTTCTATTTGCTTAAATTTTTTAATTCCAAGCAGAACCTACATTATGTGTAAATTATCTGTTTAAAATCTGTCTTACCAGCCTCAGATATTTGTTACTTTTACTGGCAGACACCTCACAGTGTTAGCTTTTCTTGACTTTTATCTTATTTCGTTAACTTTTTCTGACTGACATGAATAATTTTCTGATTGAGACTCTGTGATTTTACCTTTTCCGACTGAAGTCTCAGATGGTGTTACTTTTAATCTGACCGATTGAAGCCTCACGATGGTGTTACTTTTTTCTGACCAACTGAAGTCTCAGATGGTGTTACTTTTTTCTGACCGACTGAAGTCTCACGATGGTGTTACTTTTTTCTGACCGATTGAAGTCTCATGATGGTGTTATTTTTTTCTTTTGACCGACTGAAGTCTCACGATGGTGTTACTTTTTTCTGACCGACTGAAGTCTCACGATGGTATTACTTATTTTTTAGTAATACATACTTCTGACTGAAGCCTTGCTATGCTATTACCGGTATCTTTTTCTAAAACCTTGTCAAGATGTAACCTTTATTCCACAGAAACTCTGTGGTGTTACCTTTTTCTGACTGAAACCACCTCGTGGCGGTAACCTTTTTCTGATAAAACCTCAAGGCGGTGTTACCTTTTTCTAACTGAAGTCTTGTGGGAGTGTTATCTTTTTTTGGAATGAAGCAGTGGTGTTACCTTTCTCTGGCTGAAGCCTTCTATTTTTTGACTGAAACCTTGTGGCAGTATTCCTTATTTTGACTGAAGCCTCATGGGGATGTTACCTTTTTTTGACTGTCGCCTTGCAGGGATGTTACCTTTTTCCTGACTAAAGCCTTGTGACAATGTTACCTTTTCTTTGACCAAAGCCTAGCGGTGATGTTACCTTTTTTTGACTGAAGCCTTGTGGCGATGTTACCTTTATTGACTAAAGCCTCACGGCGATGTTACCTTTTTTTGACTGAAGCCTCGCGGTGTTTCTCCTCCACATCCATCTCTGCTCTCATCATCGCCGCAGCAGCAGCAGACACTCCATTGGAGACGCCATTGGTCACACCATTAGAAGCACCATTTTTATGGGAGTGGAAATGGAAGCCATTACTGCTGCCTGCATCTGTGAGAAAGAAAATTTTAAAATAAGTGTAATCTTGTTTAAAAGGTCAAACAGGTAAACATCAATATTATCAGAGGAAACCAGATCTGGTTTAATCATTCAAAGTCAAGTAAACTGTAAGGCAGTCATCTGATAAATCATCCCTTCATTAACCTTTCACCACTCCATTGGCAGCTAGAACCATTGATATGTCAAATTTCTCTGCCTTTCTGTGTCGGTTCACATCAAAGATATAGATCTGTTCTCCCCCTAGATTGACCAGTAGTTCTCGACCGTCTGGGCTGAAGGTCAGATAAGTGGATGCTAGGGAGCGGTAACGTTTCTTGTAGTCCTGCTGTTTTTGAGGCAGATGACCTTGTGACAGAAATGGTGATATCTGAATCAGCAACACTGCTCACTATATGTTTGTATGTGTAGCTCATATGAGTGCTCTTTTCAAGTGAAAATTTAATGTGGAATTCATGTAAGGCGTAATTGCCTTTGCACTACATGTTTATATTCAAAAAATGTACATGCGTTGCAAGATCAACATCAAATTTCGTGAGGATACAATATTTTATTAATCAAGTTTACACAAACCAGCTATAAAGTAGGTGACAGCATCATGAGGGATTGGGAACTCTTCAGGAGAGGAAGGTGCCAAAGGACTTGATCGCTCCCATGACCAAGGAGATCTGAAATGTCAAAGAAACAAAATGATGTTTAACATCATGTCAATGAATGAAGTGACATAGTGAGAAAGTTCATGATCCTTACATTGCTTCATTTCCATGGACTAAATTGCTCACCTGTGCAACAATGTCCACAACTTGGACCTAAGCATCTTAATGAAGGTTTATGAATGTCCAGAGACCCTGGATTAGTGTGTCTGTGTGTGTGTGTGGGGGGGGGGGGGTCACAGTTTTAACAATAAAGAATTGACACTATATCAGAAAGTTTACATAGTATTTATAGAATTGTAGCTCTTGAGGAGAAGATTATAAGAGAACTTTTTCTTATATATTCCTATCTAAAATTCTATGTCCAATTGTAGCCCCATACTGATTTGATCAAACTTAAATTTGTAATTCCTGAGGATACTCCAACGCAAGTTTCAATTTTTCTGACTAAATGGTTTAATTTTGAGAAGATATTTAAAGATTATTTTACAAAACTTATTCCTAATATCTAAACATAGGTAATCACAGATTACAAAGCTCACCGAGACGAGGTATCACCTTTATAAAGCATCACCTTTATGAGACCACCTATGAGACCACCTTTATCATATTATATGAAAATCATAGTTAATGATCTTGGATATACATGGATACTGTTTTGACACAATATCGTAGTACTATATCATATGTTAAAAAATTGTATGATAATTATATGTTCATTTCATACGGTATTATAGGATACAATGTTCATCAATACAATAATATAAAATACGATATTGCATCCTATGATACTTACAATATATATCATATAATACAATTAAATACAATAAGAAATAATGATGCAATATGATATTGTAACATATGATATGACATTGTATGGTGTTATACATTAATGTATTTGATCACATAATACAATTTATCTCATACGTGTGGTGTATACTACCCGTGTGATAAACCTTTGCTTTATCAAACGGGTGATGCTTTATCAAATACTTCCGGTCCGAACTATTTTTGACACAGCCCCTCGCTTCAACGCTTCAGTGACCTATTTTCGAAGACTTTCTAGTATTTTCCATATAGCTATATCTACTACCAAAAATTGATTTAAAATGGATTTTGTCGTAGATTTAAATTACAAATATTAAGGAAAACACATAACTGTGAAGTTTATAAAACTGCAAATCATGTAAGCTATCAAGGAGTTCATTCTGACTACGAAATGAAAACAGAACGCTTTGGCTGTGTTTGTATACAAGAACTTACCGAAATAGTGTCTCCCAAGACTTTTATTTCACCAACAGTAAGGATCCTTATTCGATATTTTCAACATCGAATCATTGGGCTAGTGTTCGTATTATAAAACATCAACAACTGTTCCTCGTTCGAGTCAATTCAAACTAACAAGCATTCGCAACTTTGTGTATATCAACAAACTTGATCAGTATTTCCATTTAATTAAGTGATTAAGCTCTTAGAAAAATTATTTGGAGATAAACAATTATTTCAAGGTTTATTTCAGTGAAACTTATTATTAAAACAGTTATATTTATCTCCGAAATGACGTATAAATTGTGTTGCGCAAGGTCACAATAACCGCATTACACGACGTTGCATCATCGTTAACTTTAATCTTTGAAAAAATCGATTCGGGTCATATTGGGGGCTGTCTCAAAAGCTTCATAATATAAATCGAATTGTATGAGATAAATAGAACATCTATAATTGTGTGATTTTATATTTGCTTTATCCAACTCGTTGAAATGGTTATATTCGCTCGGCAAGCCTCGCGAATATATACACCATTTCAACTCGTTGGATAAAGCAAATATAAAATCACACAATATAGATATCCTCTATATCATAATATATAATATATGATACAATATAGTATTATATGATACAATATCATATCACATAATACATCACAATATTGTAACGTATGATTATTATATTGTATAATATAGTATGACATTGTATTGTATGATAGTGTATCATATGATACAATATAATTTGATTCTACATTGTATCATATCATATGATACAATATCATGTGATATAGTAATATATTATATAATACAATATCATATTATACAATATTGTATCATATTATACAATATTATATATCACAATATCATATAATACAATTTCATGTGACATAATAATATATTATATAAAACAATATCATAATATACAATATTGTATCATATGAAACGATATTATATATTGCAATATTATATGAAACAATAGCATGTGATAAAATAGTATTTAATATATTATCATATTATACAATATTGTATCATAATATACAATACTAAACATAACAATATCGTGATACAATATCATGTCATAATGTACATAAACTTGATACAATATCATATTGTATCATATAACTTTTTACAATATAATGTATGATATAATATTGTATCATATAAAACAATAGTGTATCATATCATACAATACTATATCAAAGGAATCATGTTATATCATTTAACAACAAACACATCTAACAAGCAGGTTTGAGTGAGGTAGGAGATTTTTTTAGCATCCTTAATAATGGAAATCAGGCTCTGCATCTGACGCTACCTCTGCGATTTATTTATATTATAGTTAAATCAACTATGCAAGCTATTATCTATAAAACATGTCACCTGCCCCAAAAAACTAAACCTCATTCAGAATTCGAAACCTATGGCTAAGATTCAGCATTCAAGCCTGTCAGGTGCATCAGTATCATAAGACGCATCATCCATGCAAGTTTGGTGAAGTTAGGACCAGTAATAACTAAGATATAATCATCAGAGGGCACCTGTTCCAAAAACTTTAACCAGCTCTTAAAACCTTAACCTCCTGTAGCATCGGACACCTATGGATCAGATTCAGCATTCATGCTTGTCAGGTGCATCAGTATCATAAGACGACCATCCATGCAAGTTTGGTGAAGTTAGGAGCAGTAATAACTTAGAAATTGCTATCAAACTTTAACCTGCTCCAAAAATTTTAACTCCTCCAGGATCTGAAATTCATGGCCCAGATTCAGCATCCAAGTCTTTCAAGTCCATAAGTGGGTCCAGATGCATCATCCATGCAAGTTTAGTGAAGACAGGACAAGTAATATCTTAGATACAGGACCTACAACAAAAACTTTAACACGGTTCGGACGCCGACGCCGAGGGTATAGCATAAGCTCTCCCCGACTTTGTCTCGGTGAGGTAAAAATCCAATCTGCCATTGTAAACCCACCCTACCCCTTGGGCCATGATCTGAACAAACCTGAATCTACACTACCTGAGGATGCTTAACACAAGTGCCAACTGTTCTGACCAAATAGTTATGGAAAAAGAAATTTCATTAAGCCTGCTAATTATCCCCCTTGAAAGAGGGCATGACCATTTTTTCAACAAATACAAGTGTCCTTTACCCAAGGACGCACTGAACTAAGTTTTATTGAAATTTGCTCAATGATTCATCAGAAGAAGATGATTAGAAAAGTACATCAAAAGACTATAGTTAAATTTTGAACAGAGAAGTTCACTTGAGCTTATGGCTCTGGTGAGCTAAAAATATATCCCATTGAACAATCAAATAACAGTAAAGAAATATGTATTTAATAATATAAAACTGAAAAATTACATGGCTTATATGGATACAATCTGTGTTGTTCTGTCAAATGATTGATAATATAATTATTACAAAACTTAGCAAACATTTCCCAATTGTGACATATGTATGTACATGTATATATATTTAGGTTATATATACCTGTTGGTGGTTTCCTGTGGCACTTTGAGACTGCGACATACCAACATGCGGCGATCGTACATTCTGATGTATGGATCGTTAGCACCAACCGCCAGATACTCTGGCCGCAGCGGATTAATCGCCAGACATTTAGCCTCCGCACTGTGTCCTAAGTGTGCATTAAGGTTTACGATCACATTTTTAGGATTGGCCTGACTAGAGTCTGAACTTCGAAGGTCAAACTGCCTGTGATACAAAACAAGTAAAATTGATAAATGCTGAACTTGACAGTTAGTTAGTACACATGCAGTAAAATATACAAAATTTAAATTTAAGGCTTAAATGAATAGAAACTATTTATAGGTTTTCTCAGGCACCAATGCATCGGTTCAATAGGCGCTGTGTTCATTAGTTGTACTGCCCTATTTACAACAGGGAATAATCAATAATCAATTTTATGTTAAGATAATATGAAAAGTTATTCCCTTTTGCAAATATTGCAATAAAAATCAAAGGCCTGAAGGGCCACAATGGCGTCGAGTTGAAGTTAATTTGAAGAGTAAAAACCTGAAGAATTTTTTTAAAAAGTCAAAATAATCTCCACTAAACAAAAATGCGTATAATTTTTTTTTATCTGTGTTATTTATGGTTCTCCTTCATTGATCACACTTACATTTAGGTACTTAAGATTAAAAAAAATCCTTAAAACAAATCATGATTCTGTAACTCTAAGTAATGTATGTACATTAACATGAGACCAACTTTTCTCATTGTTTTGCTGGAGATTAATTTTTATAAAAATTGAGTCAAGCAGTCAATTTAAGAAAAGATAAAATTTAATATGGATTTTATGCAGTTGACTAAAATAATAAAAATATCAAAATGAAGTGTGATTTTTTTTTATTTTCAGAAATCATTCCAATTGACAATTCATTTAGAAATTGGCATCAATTATACTTGCTTTTTAAAAACAAATATAAAGACAAATACATTAGTTGACTACTTCCAAATAAGTAAAAATTATGTTTTTATCACAAAATTAATTAAATTACAATTCATTACAAATTGACTCACCTAATTCCTAAAAAGTTTTGAATGTTAGTTAAAAATCTTATGTTAGAAATATCTTTTAAAATAATTGTAGATATTTTTTTTCTATATTCAAATAGAATTAATTAGTATTAAAAGTATGATTGTATTTAATTCTATATATTGTATATTGCTGATAAAAACTCTGTCTCTTATCATTAATTGATTTTAAAATCACATGGGTCCAAATGACACGGACCGAAACGATCAGGAGTATATATAAGAAAGCACCCATTCACATTGTTTACATTCACAAATTAAAAGTGAAAGTAGTTGCTTTAAAATTACTTTTGGTTGTAGATATACTTATCGCTTGATGTAGGAAGTTTTGTTTCTTAAAGTTCAAACATTTGTGCATTGTCAACATTCGATATGGATACAAAATAATCTGTTTTGCAGGCAGGTATATTTTATAAACAAATTGTGTATGTATCGCATGTGTCTCAGTGCAAGTGTATTCTTCCGCTGAAACCCACACATGTATTTTAAAATAAAATATGAACATTATCAAAGACATCAACTATTTAATATCTGCCAACTTGTTATATTGACATAAAGTTCCGCTCTAAATGGAAGTATGTCATCTTTTATTCTTTAAACACATAAGAAAACTTTGCACTCATTTCCGCGGATTTATTGAGAGCATGAGATGTTCAGCTCCTTAAAATTTGGCAACTTTCGGCCGTAAGATCCCTAGATGGCTTTCGAGCTTTGCTCGACGCCATAAAAAATACCTGCTTGTTACAGTATATTTGGAAGTTTTTAACCTGAGAATCAAAAGCTTAATTTTTTTCTGACCTAAGAGAATGCAAATTAATAATCTTTTGATGCAAAATGTATATTATGATGTAGGAAAGCAAATTTATACAGTCATCAAGTATAAAAAAATTAAATCTTAAAATTGATCAATTAGTGAATTACACTCCCAATGAAATTATTCAAGTCAAAACTGCTCTAGAGTGGTAGAGATGTGGCCAACATGTCTGAATCATGAATTATACTGTGGTATCATTTAACAGTTTGTGAGGGCTCGATTTTTATGAATTTCATGAGTATCCCAAGCCTATCATGGATTTTATAGTAACCCAACATTTTATTGTAGACAGTCAGCAACAAATATAATAAATGTCTATTTCTGTCTCACATGATTGTTCCATCCTCCGCAGCGCTCCAGAACATGAAGGGGACATTGGGCGCCACAGCCAGCCGCTTGACACGCCCCACGTGACATGAGAAGACGTGGGTGTTCTCATCAGCGCCCGTGTCATACACTCGGATCTTACAGTCTGCCGCTCCTGACACCAGGATTGAGTCATTGGTGTTCGGTAGAAACTACATTAGAAAAAAAGTCAAAAAAATCAACGCATTTACATTATGAACCAAATATTTTACTGTGATTATATTCTTGAAGAGTATAAGTTTTTTCTAAAACAATTATAACATTTTTATATCAGCAATACATATTTTTATAGATCTGGTGAGAGTATACAAGCCTTGGACATTGTCCTCGGTCGATATACTCTCATCAGGTCCATAAAACCATGTATTGACCTCATCAAAAGTCTACAATTGTACAACATCCTGATACAAATACCAGTATCATCGAATCTGAAATAACGTACCCTTCTTTCATACATAAGGTATGTTACCTTATTGCAAACCAGATAGAGAATTAGTTTGTGTGCTTCTAGCCCTTTCAGAGGGCTCGATGGCCATGGCCATTTTAAGGCTATATTTACCTCTCTTAGACAAAGAGCTGTGTATAAAGATAAAGAAAAATGTTCAAATTTTAAAGTTAAAGTATTTGGATTTTTTCTTTACAAAATGATAGTTAAGTGCCAAAAATATCATAATTTTATATAAAATTTAAGGTAGATCTGATGGTTAATTTGTTGACCACCCAGCCTCCTTAAGGTAGATCTGATGGTTAATTTGTTGACCACCTGGCCTCCTTAAGGTAGATCTGATGGCTAATTTTGTTGACCATCCAGCCTCCTTAAGGTAGATCTGATGGTTAATTTGTTGACCATCCAGACTCCTTAACACCGAAGAGACATCTTTGGATATCACTGACCTTGACAGAGAAGATATTGCCCTGATGGCCTGTGTTGATGGTGGCTTTGGTGCGGTGTCTGAACGGATCCCACAGAATGATATTCAGGTCATCTGAGCCACTGGCCAATAATCTAAACAGTACATCTCACATTAAAATTATGCATTTGGATTTAGGCTTCATAAAATCATCACATCAAATCCAAAGTAACTATACTGTTCATAACCATCCTCATTAATCACAACAAGATGAATGCTACATTGAACAATTCAGATTTATTTCAATTGAAAATAGTCCTTGGTTCAATTTTTTTCAATTTGATTCTGTTAAACTTAAGTCAGTTCACATTTCCAATTATTAATTAAAGGAACATATTAATCACTGCTTTATAGTTCGACCTGTACTGAAGAATCAAAATCATTTTTTTTTTGGAGAAATATAACTTGTAATTCTTTAAGTTTAAAACATTGTCAAATAATAAAATGGCACGGGGCACAGTGTACATGTGACATGGCTTCATAACTGATACACATGCACATTTGTATTTTTGTCCCGTTTTCCATCTCAAGTTGAAAATATAGAGTTATTTTGAAACCTCTGACCCTGTACCATGTTAGTGGTTTGACACACAAAATAAATTGTGAGCCAAACCAAATTTCAGAATTTCAGATCAGCTTAATAAGATCGAATGTTAAGAGATGGGGCTCATCACAATGGTCAGGATATAAGAGCTAGAAAATAAGAATAATTAAATGATAAATTAAAAATGTTCTTATTGTCTTGGTAACAAAGCAGTTTTTTTCATCATGACACAAAAGTATCCCCACTCATATCCACAAGTAAACAAATATGTGACCACATCATACTTACGTTCCCCGTTCGTTCCATTCCAAGCAATTCACGCAACCATGATGGCCCTACAAACAGAAAAACTTAGAACTTGTAATTAAACAAAGTTTCATAAAATTCTACTCAATGGTTTAAGTGTAGTTGCACCGACAAGCTATTTCAGTAGAATATTTACCGTAATAATGACCAAACTTGTAAGTTCAACTAAGGGAAATTTCCCAAAACAATAAAGGAATCAGAATTTCCTCTGAACATGCACATCTACTTAACAAATTATTCTTATTAACTACAAAGTTTCATGAAATACTATTCAGCAGCTTCATTAAAGTTGTGCGGACAAAATGTTTAGCACTGTATCTTTAATGGTGGCCAACCCCTGCAGTTACCTATAACTCGTTACTTATTTCACACCCTCTGTAATTACCTGTAACCTTTTACTTATTCCCAACCTCTGTAATTACCTGTAGCTCCTTACTTGTTCACAATCTCTGTAATTACCTGTAACTTTTTACTTATTCATACCTCTGTAATTACCTGTAAATTTATACTTGTACATTAATTCTTTAATAACTTGTAACTTTTTAGCTATACACACCCCTGTAATTACCTGTAACTTTTTACTTTTACACAACCTATGTTATTACCTGTAACTTTTTACTTATATTACTCATTTAAAACATGTAATTTCCTGTAACATTTTACTTACCAGTATTCGCAATCTCTGTAATTACCAGTTACTTTTTATTTATACACAACCTCTGTAATTATCTGTAACTTTTTACTTATTCACAACCTCTGCAATTACCTGTAACTTTTTACTTACCAGTATTCACAACCTCTGAAATAACCTGTAGCTCCTTACTTATTCACATCCACTGTAATTACCTGTAACTTTTTAATCTGTAATTACCTTTATCTCCTTACACATCCTCTGTAGTTACTTGTAGCTCCTTACTTATACACAACCTCTGTATTTACCTGTAGTTCTTTACACAATCTCTGTAATTACTTGTAGCTCATTACTTATACACAACCTCTGTAATTACCTGTAGATTTTTACTTAAACACAACCTATGTATAATTACCTTTAGTTCTATATTTTCATATTTTGTTGTAACATTTCGACAAGGACACGGAAAGAGGACCGTGGTAAGTATTAATTCGTTTTTAGTAGTTTAATTGATGTAAAGTTTGTATTTTATTAGTTTTAAATATTCGTCCCATAAAGTTCTGTAGACTGATTATCCTAAAAAAGTTACCCATCTTACAAGTGAGTCAACGGCAAAATCTTCAAAATAAATCTGAAAAAAGGCAACCGACTTATAGGTGAACAATACTTATAGGCGAGTATATACTGTACTTATACACAATCTCTGTAGTTACCTGTAATGTTTTACTTATACACAACCTATGTAATTACCTGTAGTTCTTTACTAAGTCCTAACCTCTGAATCAGGTCTGGTGTTACTTGAAGCTCCTGTTGAAATTTTTGTGTACTTAAGCCCTGAAACAAAAAATTACAATTGATGTTAATTTTAAAAGTGTCAGATGAACAACATCCACAGAAAAAATACCAATCATTTTCCCATTTTTAGAACAAATAGAAACGTTGTGTACCTGAGAAACTACATTTATAAAATACATGAATAGCTGCTATCTTTAATACATGTATTGGAAGACAACAGACAATGACAATGGTGTGAAGACAACAGACAATGACAATGTGTGAAGACAACAGACAATGACAATGATGTGAAAACAACAGACAATGACAATGATGTGAAGACAACAGACAATGACAATGATGTGAAGACAACAGACAATGGCAATGGTGTGAAGACAACAGACAATGGCAATGGTGTGAAGACAACAGACAATGACAATGGTGTGAAAACAACAGACAATGACAATGATGTGAAAACAACAGACAATGACAATGGTGTGAAGACAACAGACAATGACAATGGTGTGAAAACAACAGACAATGACAATGGTGTGAAGACAACAGACAATGACAATGGTGTGAAGACAACAGACAATGACAATGATGTGAAGACAACAGACAATGACAATGGTGTGAAGACAACAGACAATGACAATGGTGTGAAGACAACAGACAATGACAATGTGTGAAGACAACAAACAATGACAATGGTGTGAAGACAACAGACAATGACAATGATGTGAAGACAACAGACAATGACAATGGTGTGAAGACAACAGACAATGACAATGTGTGAAGACAACAGACAATGACAATGGTGTGAAGACAACAGACAATGACAATGATGTGAAGACAACAGACAATGACAATGTGTGAAGACAACAGACAATGACAATGGTGTGAAGACAACAGACAATGACAATGGTGTGAAGACAACAGACAATGACAATGATGTGAAGACAACAGACAATGACAATGTGTGAAGACAACAGACAATGACAATGGTGTGAAGACAACAGACAATGACAATGGTGTGAAGACAACAGACAATGACAATGTGTGAAGACAACAGACAATGACAATGGTGTGAAGACAACAGACAATGACAATGATGTGAAGACAACAGACAATGACAATGTGTGAAGACAACAGACAATGACAATGGTGTGAAGACAACAGACAATGACAATGATGTGAAGACAACAGACAATGACAATGATGTGAAGACAACAGACAATGGCAATGGTGTGAAGACAACAGACAATGGCAATGGTGTGAAGACAACAGACAATGACAATGGTGTGAAAACAACAGACAATGACAATGATGTGAAGACAACAGACAATGACAATGATGTGAAGACAACAGACAATGACAATGATCTGAAGACAACAGACAATGACAATGGTGTGAAGACAACAGACAATGACAATGGTGTGAAAACAACAGACAATGACAATGATCTGAAGACAACAGACAATGACAATGATCTGAAGACAACAGACAATGACAATGATGTGAAGACAACAGACAATGACAATGGTGTGAAGACAACAGACAATGACAATGGTGTGAAGACAACAGACAATGACAATGGTGTGAAGACAACAGACAATGACAATGATCTGAAGACAACAGACAATGGCAATGATCTGAAGGGAATGACAGCAGAATGGGAACTGGCACTGATAGAATTTATTTAGTTATCTGTGATAAATTCTTGGGTCGATTATCATAATAAGGTAAATAACACGAGTCTGTTGTGAGTTTGAAATATGGTGTTTATTTAGAATATGGAACATACATGAATAACTAGTCTTGGGCAGGTCCAGTGCAATCACCGAGTTTAGCTACCGGTATATTAGCTTGAATTACCTACATAGCTATATTTACCTACCTCATGTAGGTTAATTATTTTTAAATCATACTTTTTTCTGAAATGAGCATTTGTATTAAAATTTGCAATTTAGTGCAGCTATAATTTTCAACTTTGAACTCATCTGAGAACAATTCATTAAATATAGGTAATCAAAGATTACAGGGCTCACCGAGATGAGGCATCACCTTTATGAGACCACCTTTTCCATATTACATTATATTCAAATTTATTGTTCTTAATTAACATATTGTATTAATGTGTGGTTTGACACAATATCATATACTACTGTCATTTCATGCATATCTTTTACAATTTTATGTTATGCTATGGTATGCATTTTTAATGATATGCTATGAGGTTTGTATGCTGTGCTATGAGAAATTGAAAAGCAAGGCTTAATGATATGGTATTCGATGGTATAAAGCTATGCTATTCTATGAGATTTGAACAAAAAAGCCTCTGCATTATTATACAGAGGAGTTCCAAACATTTCGAAGTAAAATAATAAAAATAACCTAAAGTTTACCACTTATATGCAATGTAGATATTTATTCTTTAAAATACAATCTTTTAAAACCATTGCTATGGTATGCTATGATGAATGAGAATCCAATGATATGCTGTGAGATTCCAATGAATTAAGTGAAAAAAAAATTTGAACACTACTAATAAACTTTCACTAGCATTGCAGTCGGAAAACCCCAGTGTTAATTTAAGACAAGATTTTCCCTATTAACGTTTATTCAATTATCAAATTAGAATGTATTTGCCTTGCTAGTTGAAATAAATAATGCCCACAATTTCATAATTCTGTTACATTTGTCTGATAAAATTGAACTGTATATCATGATGTAGTTTCGTCTTATTTGCATATGCACAAAATTATAAAATTATATTAATTGTACGACTTATCCTGATCATGAAACATGTTGGTAGCACTGATCACACTTTGAATGGCTTTGCAGTCTTTTCTGTTAGTATTAAATTTGGTAGGGAAGAAGCATCCAATGAAAATTAAACACAAAACGTGTTACTAGAAGTAAATGAGGCTAAATAACAGTGTATGTCTGCAGGTATAATTGACAAAGAAACTGGTATGTTGTGGTAGGCACAGTATGCAAAAAATTCTGGACCATTGATGTTTTAACCGACAAAAATCAGCTTAACAAGACAAAGTATTTGTGAGTTACTCAAATAAAATTAATGAAAATGGTGATGTCTATTTACTAATTTTTGGGCTACCAATTTTTACATTCGGGCTATAGTCAGAGTTTGAGTTCACTTGCTAAAAGGACAGTTGGATTGAAAAGTTGGTCTATCCCTGGTTAGGATAGATACATTCCTAGTTGGGCTCCTTTGATTTAGTTGGGCATCCGCATTTGTGAATTTCAAAGGAAATTTAACTCGAATAGCCTCAGTCAGGCAGCTACATGTGTATATTCAAGAATGTATGTTCGTTCGCCCTAAAATGTGTTCGCCCTTGACGGCGTTCGCCCTAGTTTCTGTTCGCCCTAGGTCCGTTCGCCCTTGATTCCGTTCGCCCAAGGTCCGTTCGCCTTATTTTAATACAGGATTTATGTAAATGTACATTTTCATATTTGTGTAATTAAATATCTCTTCATAATTTTTAAAATTATCATTTTAAAAATTTTGAACGGATATAATTACACAAAACAACACTATCACAGCACCTTCACATTCACAAAATAATAACCAATTGACTGACCTGATAACGATACGATAACTTAATGCCATGGTGAATTAATTATTTAATTATGGTTGACAGTAGTTTGATACAGTTTCATGTTCCATCTACGTATATCACTTTAGAGATCAAAGGATTTTGTTGTGATCGGGTATAATTATATTAAATTCTTCAAAGATAAAATAGCTCATCCACTGCTCACCTTCTATATAGACCAATTAATGTTTCAATTTCTTTAATTGTTTAAAACACCACGCAAATCAATAAAAAAAACATGCAAGACTTATCTATAATTTACGGCATTAAAATCTAACAATTGGACCAATTACGTCTTTTTGAAGAAATGAATTCATAAAATGTACGAACAATTTATAATAGTAAAAATATCTTATCATTCAAAAAGTTAAAATGAAATGAAATAAAGATAATTAACTTAAAATGATAGGGTTTATTAACAACAAGGAGCGAACAAGGTTTAGGGCGAACGATAATTAGGGGGAACGACAATTAGAGCGAATGGACCTAAGGCTAACGGACTCCAGCGAACTGGTAGATGGGCGAACAAACTCGATACCTATATTCAAAGCTAAACATAAAAGGCTTAAGTAAGAAGAACAGAAAGTAAAAAACTAAACCATATTAGTTCTGGGAAAATTAACCCCGTTATGGGTTATCGTAATGTCATATGAAAAAAGAAAATACATGAAACTAAATCCGTATCTGAAAATCCCAGTAGAGTCAAACAAATAAAAATGACTTACACCAATTTCTCGCTGAAATTTTCGCGAAAGTATCCCAGAGTGGAACGCCATTGTTCACTAAGTGTCACCCAGAAGAGTTGTTGTATACAGCGCGAAAGAATAATCTAACATAGTGTAACTTGAATTGCAATATCCACTAAGGCATCCCAAAAGTATTCTTACAAAAGGTCATACTGTCGATCCATTACACTCATGATAACAAAACCTCGCGAAATTTTTGATACTGTTTTGACAATTATTGCGGAATGGAATAAATTGTAAGTTACAAAACGAACAATTTTTAAAAAAAAAAGTTATATTTTTTGCTTCATCAGATAAAATATATATTACTTATATTAAAAAATATTGTCAAAATTTTATTTTTATTATCAAGTTTATCAATATTACATAATGTTTTAAAATTCGTTTTGGTTAATTTTATTGCGACAAACGTAAGATTGTATATTATTGTGCTGATATTATAGCTTGTATTTATAATATTGATTAAAAAATCTCTTATGATAATTTTATTCTCTCTTTTTAGTCAGCCCTCGATCTTGTATCCAGCGGCTTCTTTTTACGACATAAGTTTTGTTGTTGTTGAACTTTGACCGACCGATATATGGCAAGGGCACCTGTTTGGTCGGGTTTTGTCTGCTATTGAAGCTCTCGTGCTTTAAAGGCAGAGTTGACTTGTTTTGTAGATATTTGTATTCTTTTGGCACAGAGCAAAAGGCAGTTACAATTACCGGTTGGTTGTTTTTCTTCATTTTGTGGCAAAACATTGTGTTGTTTATGATTATAAGTATTAGTTTGAATTTTCTCTAATCTCTATTTATTGCATTACGTGCATTGTACCAATACGTGCAAGATTTTTAAAAAACAAAATCAACTGTCGAGATATAAAATACAGAACATTTAAGGTGAAAGGCAATGTGTTTGTTACAGCTCTAAATCATGTCAAAGTTTTAGATTATGAAGACTGACTTTTAGGTGTCTTATTAAGAATGTCAGACAGGTCGGCCCAACGACACCTCGGCCCCCGGACATCTCGCCCAATGACACCTCGGCCCTGATGGGTCGGCCCAAGATTTAAGAGACCTCGGCTCACGTAAATGAACCTCGGCACAAGCAAAATTAATTTAATTTAAATGTTTGTATTTACATATACATTTTATTAAAATATTACACATCAATGAAAATACAAACGAAAGTGAATTAATGAAGAAAAAAGAAGACAATTAAGTGTTGATTGTTTAAAAAAACAAGACAGTAAAATTCCAAAAAAAAAAGAAGAAGACAATTTAGTGCTAATTGTGAAACAAACAAGAGGATGCGGCACTTTCCTTTAGAGTCTCAATCGCGTGTCACTGGTGACGATGAGGATTTAATTACGAGCAGGCATAATTATGAGACGATAATCACCGAAGTCCATATGTATCCTTCAAATGATTATCAACACATACACTGTATCAGATGTTTATTATCGTCAAAGAAACGCTACTGTGTAAAGTTAAGTGTACAGTACTTAAGTATTTTTCAAGTATCACGAAAATTACAGGTTTTTCATACGAAATATAAAAATTGATGAAGTTGCATTATCATAAGCACAAAAATGAATAGGTAAAATAATTTTTGCTATTGTATCTACTTTTCTGCCCTACATGTACATAGTAGATGCTTCACCCACAATGTGTTGTCTGAAATTATCTGCCCATGTTTATTATTTTGTTGTCTGAAATTATCTGCCCCTATTTGTTATATATTTATTATGTACAAAGACATATATACATGTATATTACAATCGAAAATTTTCATTGGGCCGAGGTTTCATTAATTTTGGGCAAACGTGTCAGGGCCGAGGTGTCAACCATCAGGGGCCGAGGTGTCAACCATCAGGGGCCGAGGTGTCGTTTGGCCGAGATGTCTGTCTTACTTTGTTGTAGGCTTTTATAACCAGCGGACCAAAATGTCGCAAACAGGAAAGACGGGGACGGTCCATCACACGCCACAATTCTTGTATGTATTGTCTCCTGATAATTTCATATTTTAGCTGCAGATCTGTAGTCCTATATGTGGAAATTTGGGTTGACAGACTGTATAGAGCTACAGTTCCTCACATACATAAAACTTGCAATTTAAGGTGCACAAAAAATTGTGATAGTTTTGGACTGATCAACCTTATTTTAGAATACATTCAGTACATTTTAAACATTACTTATAAATTCCTCAAACATTTCACTATGAAAATCATTGCTTAGCTTGCCTCTAAAATTCTTTTAAACACCATCACATGTTCAGTAAAGTGAAGTGGTGTGGTTTATTTACATGTTAAACGGCATTTCTTGATCTGCATGTGAATTAAACATTTTTCCCTTGTGGGGGTTGGTTAGACATAGTTTGTTTAAGGAAAAGTCTTAGGCAAGTCAAGTGATGACATCAGGGGTAAATTGTCTGAAAAATTTAATGGGATTAAGTATTTACACAGAATGCATTAGGAAATAAGATTAATCAATCCAAAACTTGCCTAACCTTTTGTGTGCAGGGAATTGCAAGTTTTCTTGAATTGGAGAGACTAGCTCTACGGTCTGTCAACTCAATTGTATCTATGAATCATTTAACATACGGTTGACAAAGCTTGTAATGTGGATCTGGATTTTTTCATGTATTTCATCCATTATTTGCTATAATCATAATTATATAATTATTTTTATGTGTATGCCCATACATGTGATATGTACCGGTGGTACGCAAAATGTACCGTTTTTTCGACCCCATTCACGGTGTACCGGCGGGACTCCAAAATTCACGGAATATGAAAATTTGTACAGTATTTTGAATTTCTCGCAAAATGCCGCCATTTTCCTCTCATTCTCACTCGTGAGGCACTGGAAAACATCACCTGTGTTTGACACGTGACCTACCGATACTTGTGTAGTGTACACAAATCATCGCATGTGAAGGTGTGAACTGCCAATTGTGATAATCATCTCGCTATAAATCTGAATCAAAATGCCCCTTTAGGTAGCTTTGTTTATAAAGGGGTATTTAATTATAACTGTTTTAAAATATTTCGTAACTTGATAGGAATTTTTTTTAGCCAACTTTAGAAATATACATGATTCTGAACCAGTTCTCCGTATGATGAATAAACGTGTTTACGTGTTTATTATCATGCTTACGCTGTAATAAAGGATTTTTTATGTGCAGAAATTTATATTATGTAAGGTTGCATTTGCTGCTGTTATTAACATTGCTGGTGTATATCAGTAATGTATTCATGAACAAGGTGTAAATTGGAGACATCGACTCTCACGCTATACTATACGAAGTTGGTAAACAAACTTCATGTTTCATCTAAACTTGCTTAATTCATATGATTCGTGAAAAAATTGTGGTTATAAAACACAATATGAAATTTTAAAGCATAGAAAACATATGCGACAATATACATTTGTTGGTTTAGAAATAAGGTACTTTATCAGAAGAATTTAAGCGATATTTTGTACCGTTTTTTGTACTGTTTTTTGATGGGCAGTGTACAGTTTTTCCCCCCAAATTCCAGTTTCCAGTACAGTTTTGTGGTCTTCAACTTATCACATGTATGGTGTATGCCCCCCAAATGATATATACCTATTTACGGTTTATGAGGACGAAACCAAGTTTATTGTCCCCCGAGACAGCAACTATTTCACGAGGCGAAACTATCGTTCTCATGAACTGTAAATAGGTATTTTATTATACCGAAGAAAACTTTTATGTTATTGATGGTAAGCAAATTGGAGTCATCGTACTTTGAATTTAAATAAGTGATGTGAATTACGCCAGAGGTGTTCCGAGATTAAAAAACGAAGAAAATTGAATGCTGCTGGTAAATATAGTTTCAATGACTATTCACCATGGGCAGATAGCACGGAAACTATTTCATGGCTAGATTGAATAGCAAGTTTCTTCGTTGTAATTTTACACAGAAAATATTCACAGAGATATAATAATAATGAGTTAGGGGTGAGACTGAATTCCACCATATGGAAAAATAACTAATTATTGTCATTTTTACTAACTACGTAATGTACACATCTTTCTTATTTTCGTAAATATGACTTGTTTTCATCATATTTCCATTCCCAAGTTAATTCTTCCAATGGTAGGTCCCATGTGTAGAGAAATATCTACACCCACAGTTGAAACCAAAATAAAGTAGTGCACCCCGCGAAACAAATGAGATAATTAAGTGCACCCAGACTTTCCAATTTGATAAAAAATGATGAAATACAGTCATATTTATTTTCAGAGGTCACTCTATATTTTAAAATAAATTCTAAATAATTATGACTGTTTTTCATCATTATTCTTAAAATGATAAATTTCAGTCATTACTAAAAATCAGTTTTATGATTAGAAACATTGTTTTAAAAAATGATGAGATTCAGTCTCACCCCTGACTGATAATGAATAATAAACATATTTTCTAGAGCTATAAATAAGCAGGCATGGATCATTAGATAAAACTCAACGCTTTGCATCTCATCTGATCCACTGATCCGCACATGGTAACTCAACATGATCCGACCTTTGGATCAAGTTCCTGTTATAAATTATATTTTACAGCCCTGTTCCTAAGATAATCAATGGAGCAATAGCTGGTATAGTTGGTGTAACCTGTGTGTTCCCAATAGACCTGGTCAAAACTCGTCTCCAGAACCAACAACCAATGCCAAATGGAGAACTCTACTACAAAAGCTTGTAAGTCTTCACTTCCAAAGTCTTCAGGTCAGCTGAATGGAATTCCTTAAGACGTTAAAACAGGCAACTGTACTACAAAGCTTTAAAAAGGCAAAATACTCTTAACTATAAATCCGAGGAAACTCTCATAAGACCCCTATACTACGTTTTCATCAATATTCGTTGTATACCAATATTCCTGGATTTTGTTGTGTGAAGGTTTGCGGCTTGCATTTTTAAGGAATTGTACCAATGTTACATACCATTTTGTTCACTATACTAAAGTCTTTTTATACCCGCACTTTCTAAAGAAAGTTCGGGTATATTGTTGTTACCCTGTTCCGTCTGCCTGTCCGTCCGTCCGTCTGTCCGTCTTTCATGTTTTACTTTCTTAAACTGCTCTTACATCTTATAAACCAGCAAACTGGACTCTTGGGGTATGATTTGGGGTGTCATGTTGTTTTGTAAAAAGGTTTCAAAAATTCTCTGGGAGTCCTGGGGGTCAAATAATTGTAAAAAATGACGTTTTTTGACAAAAAACCTTCTTCCTCGAACTCCTTTTACATTTTCAACAGTAGACAAATCATCTCTTGGAATATGTTTTGGGGTGTCGTATAGATGCGCAATAAGGTTTCGGAAATTTCAATTTTGTCCTGGAGGTCATTCAATGGCTGAAAAATGACGTTTTTTTTTACAAAAAGTCTGGTTTCAAAAAACGTCAATAGCCAAATGATCTTCTAGAATATGATTCGGGGTGTCATGTTGATGTGTAATCATGTTTCAGAATAAAAAAATGACGTTTTTTTGCCAAAAAAATATGGTTCCCAGAACTCTTCTTACAATTCATGCAGTAGCTATGTTATCTCTTGAGATATGATAGGGGCTGTCCTATAGGTGTGCAATAAGGTTTTAAAAATTTAAATTTCATCCAGGGAGTCAAATAGTAGCAGAAAACTGACGTTTATCACTCCTTAAAAAACCTACTTCCCAGAACTCCTTTCATGATTTAATGAATAGCCATATTATATCTTGGGGTATGATAGGGGCTGTCCTTTAGTTGTGCAATAAGGTTTTAAAAATTTAAATTTCATCCAGGGAGTCAAATAGTAGCTGAAAATTGACGTTTATCACTCCTAAAAAAAACCTACTTCCCAGAACTCCTCTCATGATTTAATGAATAGCCACATCATCTATAGGGATATAGCAGGGTCTGAGCCATAGATATGCAATAAGGTTTTAGAAATATAAATTTGATTCTGAGGGTCAATACTATCTGCAAAATGATGTCCTTATTCCTGGACCTCTTCTTATATCTTGTGATTGAAATAACATACCATAAGATGCATAAGGAGGAAGAATATTATAGAATTATGCTTTAGGGGTGGGGATCACAAGCATTTTTTTCAAGTTATTTGATCTTTTCTGATTTTGTGAGGGTTAAGGTGACCCCCAGAGGCCATGACCTACTAATACCACAAAAGGATTTGCCTTGACATGGTCATGTTCAAAAATATATATGGTTTAGGAGTGGGGATTTCGATGATTTTGAGGATATTTTAAAAATATTTAACTATTCATGTTTTCGGGGGAGGGGGGGGTGGGGAGATTCAGAGTCTCTTCTCACATTTTTACAGTAGCAAAATCATTTCTTGATTGGTATTTTTCTGTATGATGTCAAATGTAGATAAAGAGATTTTGGAAATTGCTTTTTAATCTTAAAGATAAATAAAATGTTATATGTAATTGTAGAAATTGTAAAGTCAGTCAACAAAAACCTAGAGCTTGCTGTAAAAAAAACAAAGCAGGGTCAACATTGGGCTAGGGTTAGGATTACACTACATATGAATAAGATAGATTACTTGATTTGTTCCAACTCTGGAAAGTCAATGGGCATCTCAAAGGGGGCATAACCTATATACATGTACCAATTGATGTGCAATGACACAAGGAGGAAGAATAAATATGGTCTAGGGGTGGGGATCTCAACAGTTAAAATGTATTATCATTTCCTATTTCAGAGGAGGGGGGGGGGGGGGTGTTTAAAAACAACTCTGGGGGGTGGGGGAATAACCCAAGGGGCAGGGGCCAATTTGTCTTAAATGTATCTAATGTATCTTGACATGATCAGCAGAATTGGACAGAGTGATCACTATAGGGCATCTGCAGAGTGGGGCCCTAAATAGTTACAAAATCAATCTACCAAAAATATTGATAATATGTTATACATGTATTTAAAATGTCTTTATTTTCAAAATGATTAACAAATTAATCAGTCAAAATGAGTTATAAATAACCAATTGGAAATTCTGCAGTTGATTGCATGATCCCTAGTATAATATCACATGTATATTTTTATATATAATTATACATGTATGTTAACAATCAGGATTAAAATGCACAAATTTTCATGAGACATAAATCTTGACATACCACATATCTCTTGACAAAAAAGAATAAGCAATTTAGAATAAAAGAAAGTTGGTCATTAACTCTTTTTCTATTACTATTGTATGATGATGGGGTAGGGGATATAATGGGAAAAAAAGCTGCAGCATGCCTTCATTCTCACTAGAAATGTATATCTAATCCACACATCCTGGGGATGGGGAACTGTTAAGGCCCCTTCCCCTGAATTCCTTCCTATTATAACTCATATAAACATGATATTTAATACCCAAATTTAATACAAAATAGGGTCAATATGGAGTCAACTCAATAGTGTAAGTCTGACAAATGAAAATATAAAAAAATTCTGCAATTAAAATGACAGAAACTGTAGATAAGCTTATTTAAATAATAAAAGATGGTGATACAGTATGCTGGCAAAGGGAGATCACATTTTAGAAAGTGAAAGTAAAACTTTACAGTTTTGTATACCGGTGTCTCATAATATTGCGCTTCTACATGTATTATACTTACCTATATTGGTCAACATCATAATGATAATCCAATTAGCACAATACGAATTCCTTTAGCTGATCACCACAAAAGAAACGTTTATTCATGTTAATTAATCCTATTCTACATATCAAGAAAACATATGCATGTACACCACGCGAAACCCATCTAACCAAAGAGCTGGGTAAAACTAGTATTTGATTTAATTAGAATATAACTACATATAATATAAATAACGCACTTTTATCCACATCAATATCGACATGTGTTTGATACCACCTTTTAAAATCGTTAAAGCAGTCCTGCAGTGAAAATCATTGCGCAATATGAAGTTTATTTTGCACTGTTTACAATATTCTTTATTGCAATTACATGTACAGGCTTTCATTGTTATCAAAATATTCTGATTAATTTTTTATTTATCTGTGTGTAAGGGGGGGGGGGGGGGGGGGGGGGGGGGGGGGGGGTCAGAGTAATAATTGTGTTTGCAGGGGGGGGGGGGGGGGGGGTTGTAGTCTGAGGTATACTTTTGGTAATTTTACTACATAAATGATTTTTTTTTTTTGGGGGGGGGGGGGTCTGTATTTCTCACCCCCACCCTTTCTCTAAATCCATGCACACAATGATGTTGGCACACAAAAGCATATATAAAGCAGGCATTATATAGACCATACTTTCTATGACATGAAACGTTTAGATTATTGATTAATTTAAAATTCACATGCAAAGAGTTCAACCCCAAAATGTACATAAAGGCAATATGTGTATTATGGGATGTGAACTCAGCATTTATGAAAATTATAGTTTTTAAAAAGTACGGAAATTGCATATGGCCTTCTTTTTTACTAAAACCAGTACAAGAGAGTGTTATTTAGAGGCAAACACTTGGTGCGGGTAATACTGTCTATTGACAGCATCTAGTTATTATTGGGGTTATTTATGCTTAAAATGTTCGAAAATAATGTCTTTATTTATATCATGATTCATTTTTTAAAATTTCTAATGAACTATTTAAAAATAGGATAAAATGCAACAAAAGTCTTCTATTTTGGACTTCTATTTTGTAAACGAAATCATCTTATTTAAAACCTTTCCAAGTCCACCGATTTCAGGAAAAACCTATCTAAGTAATACTATATGTAGCAAATTAGCAAAATCTTTAAACTAATACTGTTTACAATCAGGTATTAAACTCAGGGTGCAAGGGAATACGATGATTTTTTTTCTGTTGACCCACAGTACATGTATGCAGACTAGGTATTTAATTTTTGTAGAGTTTTTTCAAGTTAACTAATATTCCATTATCGCTAACGTGTCGTATTCAATTTGTCTGCATGGCCGAGTGTGTTATAGGACCGACGCTATCCAAAAATAAGCATTCAATGCTTAAATAACACCATATAAAACTGTAAAATGAACAGGGCATAAGTTCAGTTTAGTACCCTGTATCTGTCTACATACCCTGTTCCTTTATTACCTTTTAATGTATTAGGATGGTAATCTTCATGTTGTCTTTATCAGCTATTGTACTTGTAATTTATTTTATTACCACAGGTATTATAACATGTAGCATTCATCTTATTAATGATTATAAGAGAAAGATACTGTTGCTTTAAAGTTTCAAAATTTTATTTGCAGAATGCTAGACTGAGAATGGACAGATGTTTCACTGGAAACAGTGTGTAATGTATTGATTTTGTTTATTTTTTACCAGGTTTGATTGTGCCAAAAAAACTTTCAAAAATGAGAGATTTCTTGGAATGTATAGAGGTATGTTACAGAGAAGTTCAAATGTTCAGAGGCTTTCAGAGATATTTTAGAGGCTGTCTGTATAATAATGGGGAAAATCTGGAAGAAATTCAGAGGCTGTCTATATTAATGTGGAAATGTCTTGGGGCTTAATGTGATAATAAATGAAACTTCATTGAGCAGCCAACCATTGGATTACTGACAAGAATTTCTTTAATGTGTTTCAGGCTCTGCTGTAAACTTACTGCTGATTACTCCAGAGAAAGCCATTAAGTTGGTTGTGAATGATTATCTGCGATACAAGTTCACTGACAAAAAGTAAGTATACAATGCTCCTACCCCCCCCCCCCCCTTAAAAAAAAAATATCAATTGGATACTCTTCCCCCAGAAGTAGGAATGAAAGGGATACTCCTATACCTCCACAAAAAGTAGCTACACCCACCCACCCCCACCCCATCAGAAAAATTTTGAAAATCTTCATAAAAGAGACACAATTTTAAAGTGCTTTTATGAAAATGATTATTTCCCAGTGAGGTGAGAAGATTTTAAAGCTGAACACCGCTCGTAAATAGGCACTGTTCGCCATATTTCTCTTTCACCACTATTGTCCTTTCAACCCCTATATAAGGCGCAGACCTCTAAACAGTTCCAAGTACTTCGCTGTAGAGGTCTCACCAGTGTGGACATACAGCTTGCCTTGCCGTGTTACTCGTTCGCGATGAAATTATCAAATTTTACAGACTTTTTTCAAGCCAGGAGAATACTAACATCAAATAAATTGGTTAATGCATTATTTACAAACAGAATATACACATAGAATAAAATAAGAAATAAATGCATAAAATCCAAAGACCACGAAAGGAATACTACACGACGGCCATGAGTTTCAGGTGTGCAATAGGGTGTAACGAAATCGAAGGGTTTATATACCAGGTACCTGTGTGACAGTACCTGTTTACGAGCGGTGTTCAGCTTTAAGGACGACGGACCCAATTCACTTCTACATTAGTGATTTTCATAAAAAATTTATATGAGTTAGAGTTACTAAAGATATATCAAAATCAATTAAAAAGTAAAATAAAATTTGAATTAGAGATTTTTAGTAAGAAATCCAATCAAGAGAAAATAGAATTAGGCGATAACGAGGCTTCAGCGGAAGTGACGTCACGAGGTCAACAGGAGGGAAATTTCCTTACAAAACTATACAAAATAAATTCGATTTTACAGCCAAAATGACTGAAATAGGTCTGCTGTTTTGACGTATCTAGATATGTCAAGTATTGTAGATTTAAAATTTGTATCCGTAAATATTTTATTAAAGACAGAGTTCTTTTTAAAGGATTTAAAAATTTGCTATTCTCATTGCCTTTTTACCAATGATTACGATTACTAAAACACTTGCATGGGCAGATTTATGACCATCATTCTTTTTTTTTTTAATTACATAATATCACTTCACACACGAATGACCCGAGACAATGACGCAGGTAAACAGGTAAACTAACGGAGCTACTGTTCCAGACACGTGTATAACTTGGGTACGTACACATGCAGGTACACAGGTCCGGGGAACAAAGGGGGTTTCACACCTCTAGACTGATAAATTGATTTGTGTATAATTAGCTACTCAATCATCTTCAGTTAAAACAGAAAAATAAATTACACTGTGTAACAGCAGGCGTACACAACCTAATACATCTATATAGTATGTCCATCAGTGGAGAATATGGATCATGAGACTATCAAAAAGTAACTAATGTTCAAAAAATGCCTCAACATTTTCACTTTAAATTTAATCACTTAAAAATGACAAAAATATAAAATTCAGCAATTTAAATATTTTTTAATCTAAACAAGAAATTAATTTCGGAAGTAATTACGTTGATTGGTCATTAATTTGATCTATTTTTTTTTTTAATAAAGTGATTTTAAATTCCTTTCGAGCACTATGGTCAGCATTAATCCAAATAGATTTATTAATTGTTGTAATAACACCGAATCATATTGAAAATATGAATTAACTTTTGAAAGGTGAAAATAAATGTTAAATGAAATTACATTATCGTATTTCAATGACGACGTGCATTTTAAAAGAATACGAGACAGACTACATCAGCTGTTCATGGACTTGAGCTATGATCCGTTTTGAATCCTGTGTTTGTTTTCATAAGCATGCTATTTTGATTGTTTATGGTCCCAACTCAATATTAATGAATAATCGGGCGACATAGTTGTAATTTTATGTCCCAAACGAGAAACAGTTATTAACAAAGTTAGACCCCGAAACCTTTTACATAATAATGTCTCGGAAAATCATCCGAATGAATGATAACAGAAAATAAGAAAATAAGTTTCTTATAAGAATAATGTTTTGATTGATTATCATTTTGCTGTGAATTTATATGCAAAGTTGTTAAATATTTGATTAAATTCCCGAAGCAAACAATTTTCCGAAATTGACAATTTTGTACGATAAAATACCGGTTTAACTCAAACAACAGTATATATAGTCATCCAGGGTTGATAAGGAAATAAAAATACAGAAACAATTGTTCATTTATCGATAAAACAATGCAAGAAAACGAACAGTTTTCCGACAATTTTCTTGTTTCTCTTACAGCGGCGTTGACCTCGTGACGTCACAGTTCATCTCGCGCCAAATCGGCTTGATTCAAAAATCGTTCAGGTGTGAAATCGTGTTTTCCCCAAATATCTTGAAAAGTACTTATGCGATCGCAGTAAAAATTTCAGGATGATATTTTTACACATATATCTCCATAATATCAAAAATTGACCGGCATTGCAGGTATCCTTTAACTTATCTATGTAGATGGTTATAAATAATCTGAGCTAATATAAAACTCACTACAGTACTGTGACATCCACTAATGAAATTTGTGCATGCTAAATAATGTTGAGAAGGGTATTTTAGTATGTTGATTTATAGCAAGGTCAGCCACTTCTTGCACTTCAGAAAGTGTGTATTGATGATGTACATCATCTACGTAGAACAGCTTTATACTGCATCATAAGCGATTTTTCTTTGAGTTTTTAGTGACTATGACGTAATATTGAGAATATGATGTTCATAACGTCAATCACTCCTTTTAGGTGCGCCATATATCTGCGAAAAAGGGAATTGGGTCCGTTCGTAAAAATTTAAGTTGTAATCATCTTTTTGCAGAACTGGTGTTCTGTCCAGTGGGGGTGCCATTGTTTCTGGAGCGGGGGCGGGCCTGTGTCAGATCATTGTGACCACCCCCATGGAACTTCTCAAGATCCAACAGCAGGATGCAGGCAGGAGTGGTAAGGCCTTAAATTAAAAAAATGCAGGATGCAGGCAGAAATGATAAAGCATAAAATAAAAAAAATGCAGGATTCAGGTGAAGTTGTTAGGTCTAAAATAAAAAAAAAATGCAAGATGCAGGCAGAATGGTAAGGCCTAAAATCAATAGAGTTATCCTTGAATACATTAAGGACCTAACAAAACTAAATTTTAAATAAAAAGAGTCAGACCTATCTACCTACCCACATTAAAAATTGTAAGTTGACAACTGCAAACAGAGTTTCTTTTTATTATGATTGATATCTACTATTGCACAGGACTTAATTAAAGTTATAGAATTGCAAGTAGCAACACCCTAGCAAGATGCAAAGTTTTAGATGATTTACTGAACTTTTTGATACCATCCTATTACCATAAATAATGAAATTAAAACCTTAGTGACCTTTATTAAAGAACAAAACAAATAGCCATGGAGTTTGACCTAACTGACAATCTATTGAGTGTATGGTAGCATGCTTAATCATAATGTGACAAAATTAAATCTACATTTAGCTAGCTTAATGAAAACGAAGGGCATTATTTTTAGGAGCTGCCAAGTCTGAGCGAATCACTGCCACTGGTACAGCCCTAAAGTTAATTCGGGAGAAGGGAATTATGGGTATATACAAAGGCTTCCGTGCTACGGCTCTACGAGATGTCACTTTCTCCGCTATTTACTTCCCTTTGTTTGCCATTTTTAATGAGAGGGTAGGACATGATTTCAGATTAACTATTTCTCAACTTTACATATTAATATAAAGATTTGTATATCTTCATCAAAAGAGATGTTAGATACAATGACTTAAGAGATAGAAAACAGCAAGTGTGCATTTTGTATTTCGTAGTTAATATATGCTGATGTTACTGGACTAGCGAAGGGTGAGGACCAGCCAGTGTTTATTTACTCACTGTGTGCGGGTATAGCTGCAGGGGCCATAGCATCTCTGTCCGTCAATCCAGTGGATGGTAAGTCAATTGATTTACTTTGTAGCTTGAAAGACGAGTTCTTATTGGTTAACAAGCTGGGTGTTAATATCCATACACCCTTCTGAAGCTGGTTCGTGTAAATAAATTGATGTCACAATGCAAGTGTTTAGACTATAGCTTTTTATGCAGAAAAATGTGACGCCACAATGCAAAGTATAAACATATATATATATATATATATATATATATATATATATATATATATATATATATATATCTTTTCATGCAGAGAAAAGGTGACACCACAATGCAAAGTGAATAGCATTTCATGCAAATAAAAGTGGCGTTACCTACATGTAATACTATTATGAGGAGTCTGTCACATAAAGTGAACCATAGTTCTGTTTTAAGTTTGACTGGAATTCGTTTGTAGTGGTAAAAACTCGACTCCAGACTCTGAAGAAAGCCGAAGGGGAGCTCTCCTACTCGGGAATCGCAGACTGTTTCACGTATGTACCAACAACTTTTTGAAAAGATTACATTTTATCTATGTCCTCCATAAAAGTTATGCCCGAGAAGAAAAAATCAATTTAAAATTTAAAATTTTTATGGATTATTCATTTCTTAAAAGATTATGATGATGATACTTTGTTGATTTGGTTTTATGATTTATTGGGGATCATTTCTTTCCGTGAGGCTATGGAAACCATGATTTCTAATCATTTCACAGAACATATACAATATGTACATGTATATAGTTGGCATACACACTTTTTTGTTTAATGAATGTATATAGTTGGCATATACACTCTATTGTTTAATGAATGTATATGGTTGGCATATACGGGTCATTATCAAAAATTGTCGATATTTTGGTACTAAAAATTTAAAAATTCTACATTGTGATTTTAACTCATTTATTACTTGATTATATAAACCAAAGTATGATGTATGTATGAATGAATTTTGCAATCTTAATCACATCACGTTAAGCTCTGATGGCAGGTCAAGTAAACTGTGTTGAAGTAAAATGTCATTCCTGTTACCAGATATGAATGTTTTAAGTTTTGAAAGATTGAATTAAATTTTCTAAATTTCAATATCAAATTGACTTATTGCAGTTTTATTCAACATATATGTGAATGACTGTTTAGAAGCATGGGTTTTGTTAAAAATATACAATGTACAAGTACAACAGCTGAAGTTAGATTCATTTTTCAATTTTTGCAATTTGCACAAAATGCTTCCAGAAAACCTTAACATGCATATGAATGTTTCAACCAATCCATATTTATTATCCTAATAAACTGAGAAACTATTATTTAGAATGTACAAAGCAAATTGCAATTAATAAAAAAAAAACTTCCATAGTAACAGGATGGACAAAGCAGTAACAGGAATGACATTGGTGTATCAGAAATGACATTTATCAGAATGTAAGACAATTTCACATTCTAATTGCAGGCATGTGATAAGAACAAGTACCTCTAAAACATAAAACATCTAGCAATTGAATGTAACATTACTTAGATGCAAATGCACACATTTTAGAAAAAAGAACAATGGTAAAAAAGAAGGAAAGATAGAAACAGAAAAAGAAGTGTGATCTTTGTGCTTGTAATAAGGATTTGAATGTATTTTCTATTCACATTTGTTATATGCCATAGCAATACTTTTGGTTGTTTATGCTTCAAGACACCCAATCCTATAGCTTAGCAATTCTCAGTCCTTTTCAAATTTTCATTGTTTTTTCAAGGAAAACCAAATAATATTGTTCATTTTAAACTTTGAGATGTCTCAATTTTAAAAGTAACAGGAATGACAATTCAGTGTAAATCTGCATCCTTTGATAGGATGACAGACAAAATTCAACTTTTTCATTATGTCTACTGAACTTAACTAAACAGTTCATCATTTACTTAACTCATATCAATGAGATGTCATTGTAACAAAAAATAACTGCGGAAAACAGAACTCAATTGTCGTTACTGTTACTGTAAATGTCATTTCTGTTACGGTAACCATAACTTTTACATAAAAAACACAACTTTTTTTACATAAATCTTTTCTTTAAACAGTTTCTAGTATTTTTATACCAACATTTTTATATGATGAGAATTATGATTTTATTCTACGGAAATTATCAAAGATTCCTGTATTATCCATTTTACATAATCAAATGTCATTGCTGTTACTTGTCATTCCTGTTACCAATCACAGAAGTGTTTATGATAAGCTAATAGATTGTTTCTAAATTCAATATCAATATTTAATGTGTTGAAGCAACAATTTCTAATGTTATCAAGCATACTTAATGTGCCTAAAATGAGTTCTTTGCACACAATGTCAAAATATCCAATCCTGTCATTACTAGCTGTTTCAATTTGCGTCCTTCCTGTTACCTTTAAATGAGGTAACAGTAATGACAGTAACAGGAATGATAAATTCACATATATAGTGGAGTACATCACAAAGACAACTACTGCTGATGTTGATTGTAAATGGACATTAGTGTGGTATGCTATTGATAAACTGTGCAAGTTAAAAGAAGTAAATTTCTTGTCTATTAATATACTCCTGCATTATTAAGGAGTTACATTGGTAACAGTAATGAGACTTGCTAAAGATAACCGTGCAGTGAATCCTCTGAGAGAGAATTATTTTTCATTTATTTGATGTGGATGGGTTATATTTTCCCTACCATCAAACTCAATGAATAAAGTGGGCTGTTTTTGTGTTAATTCAGAAGAGTTTGAGTGTATAATTATCAATTTATTCTTTATTTTACAACACAGTAACAGGAATGACATTAATTTATGGACAGATACATTGGTTGAAATATATTGCTTATCTTACTTGCAAAATGTGAAAAAATATTTTCCAAACGTTAATAATTTAGATATAATAAGAAAATCTAAGTAAAGAAACTACTGAAAAATTGTTGTCATTAATAAAATTTTAAAAGCTAATTAAGCATACCCTTAAAATGGACAAAGATTTTCTTGAAGAATACACCTACATACTTGCTTGTAATTTATAATTTTGTGCATGTTTATCTTCAATGACTATTGTAAAATATTACACTAGAGTAGTATCAACAATTGTGTCCAAAATATTTATGCTAGTGAATACAGAAATATTTATTTTTGCCTATGGACATTTTTGAGAATGACCCATACACTCTTTTGTTTAATGGATGTATATAGTTGGCATATACACTCTTTTGTTTAATGGAAATCTGTTCATTCTATATATTAAATCTTGGAATCATAGGTAAAATAAATTAGATCCACAGGTTTCGAGGAAAGATGCTACAGATAATAGGTAGTTCTAACAAAAATTCTGCTACATGCTGCAGGTTCACTGCACATAAATGTTTTCTAAGTATTGAGTATTTCATGTTTAATATTTCAGTAAAGTGTACACAAAAGAAGGATGGAGGGCTTTCTTCAAGGGCGGCTTCTGCAGAATTTTAGTCATCGCCCCCCTGTTTGGGATCGCTCAAGGTGTCTACTTCCTGGGCATAGGCGAGCATATAGTAGGATTTTTCTCCAAGTAGTGACTACATGTCTGTAGTTTTAGTTTTAAATTTACAAGATTCCAACTAAGTCTGAATTGTCATTTTAACTGTGATATTTAAGATTGATTATTCAGGAATTTACAGTGTATCAGTATGGGAAATATCCTGCATAACGAAAAACTGTTGATTATTGGTTTTCCATTACAAAGTGGATAAACATACATTGTTTATTATCTACCTGAGTCTGATTTCATTGATATGGAGAAAGAATCCTTTTTTTTATGCATTTCCATCAGGTGAAAAATAGTCAATCGATTTTACAGTATGTTCATGTATTTCTATCAAATGTGAAATTGCCAAGTGTTGAGTTGCTCAACTACTGGTACCAAATGATGATTATTTAGATGTTTCTAAAATGTGGTTTAATGGGAGTTGATTATTTATTACATTTACATGTAATGCAATCAGAAACTACATATGAAATTACACTGAATTCAAGACACTGAAACTACATATGAAATTACACTGAATTCAAGACACTGAAACTACATATGAAATTACACTGAATTCAAGACACTGTGATTCCCTCTGCTGAACTTAAAGTTCAGGGTTCATGACCAAAGCCTAATCATGTGCATGGTTTCAGTTCGTAAATGTTGGGTCAATGAAGGATCCTCATCAGTAGAAAGAATTGTTTTTCTTTCAGATGCAGTGTAATATTTAGAAATATTCATTTTCATCACTTAGTTTAACTGATGTATTTATAATGAATCTCATCTCAATTCATGTAGATGTGTTCAAAATTTGTTCTTGTTTTTTTTTTTTTATGATAGATTCGTAATTTTTAAAAGTTTTATTTATACATTAATCCAAGGTTTTTAAAGCTATACACGCTATATTTTGCGTCAGTTTTAAATGACGTGGAAAATGCATGTGTTTGATTACTTACAAAAGATACCTTTCTGATGTTAATAACAATGCCCAATTCGATCAAGTAATAAAGATATTTAATTTCAAACAATAAAAAATATTTATTTTCCTGCCAGGAAAGTAATGCCTCCTCGTGAATATCAATCTATCACGTGATATTGAGAGCTAATTTTAGACTATCATGCAAAACCTTCATAATTGTTGTAGTTTCACGAAGGAAAGGATATAATTTTTTTAAGGAAAGCATAAATTTGTCCTATATACGAGTACGAAAAATGAAAGCAAAAACACAAGCGTAGGAGCATGTACATGCATATACATGTACTTCCCTTGAACAATGACGTGGGCTTATGTGTGTCCCCCTAATGGCTATTTTTAGTTCTTGTGAGTGTTGTCCTATTTAAACATTCAAAAGTAATGGTACCGTGAATGACAAATGTATTACACTCATAATACATGTATATATTTCAAAGTAACAACTGCTAAGCATATACAAAATCGAGACGGATATGTAATTAGGCAAACAATAACGGCTATCTGATTTCCCGCGAACATGTGCAATGAGGTCGGTTTTGCTCTTTCTTTATCAATATTCATGAAAAGGCATTACTTTCATTTCAGGAAAATAAACAATTAAAAATTTATATCTTTGTAACTAGATGGAATTAACCACTGTAATTTACAGAATGTAGATAACTTTTGTCGGTAAACAAACACATGCGTTTTCACTGTCATTTGAAATTGACACAAATTATAGCGTGTATAGCTTTAAAAGATAACGTGGAATTGGTACATCTATCAGTACTCGATTTCCCACATTGTTTGCAACCTTTTGTTTTTTTGGTGTTGAAAGCTTCAACTGCTTTTGCAAGTCAACAGATTTTTCCTTTAAAATGCTAGTAAATGTTCTATAATTAGATTAAATTTGAGGTGCAATATAAAAATCAGTAGAAATGTTCTAGAGAGATAGAGAGAGAGAGTCTTTGGAATAATGCTTCCATTAAATATGGAAACCATGAATGTTGTTAGAGGAAACCTTTGTTGTATGATGTGCTTTTATGTTGGTTTCTGTTTAAAAGCTAAGTTTTTTTCAGTATTAGGATGATTTAGTTGTAAGATTTTATAAATTAATTTCATTTTTTTTGTAAAACAATTCCTCTATTCCGGTTGTTTTATCATGTACATATACATGTATTAGCCAGCTACGTTTACATGTATGTGGATGATGTCAAATATGTAATTTAATATTTTGGTGATAAAATTGATGACAGATTCAATATATTTACTGGTTTCTTTTTCTTTTGCCATCACAAAGAGGAATATATTTCTATTTTCTTGCAAATTGTTTTTTTTTTTTATTATAAATGTAATTTTTTTTATATTTCATTCTGAAAAATAAATGAGAAATTCTAGCTTTGCCTTATTGTTTCAGTTCAACTGTGGTCATTGCAAAGATCAAAGAATTAAATGCTGCCTTCATTATTTTCCCGTATTAAATCAGGTCATGAAGTAGGTTATCAAAAGATCATGTGCTGAAGAAACACAAATCAACTTCATAATGATAATGAAAAAAATTTACATAATGTAAATACATACAGTCGTTATGTATTTTATGTATAAAGTATTCTGTATAAAGTTACGTTATGTATTTTTCTGCAATGTCGCTTCTTTCATATCCTGCATTAATCACCAAACAAAGCATTTTATTGTTTAATGAATTCATAAAAGCATGTGGATGCCATATTAGTTTCAATCGCTCCTCAACTGCCACTGGGGTAAATATACCGGTCAAGAAAGTTACGTTCAGTTGCTTTCCAATCAAGGCATTCAGGTTGCACAGAGTTCTAAATGCATGAACTACACATTGGAGTAAATGTTTGTATAAAAGATAACCATGATCAATAAAAAAATAAGAGATGGTATATTCTTTGAAAAGAAAAAATTTCCAAGGTATCCAATCCGTATTATCTTGCACAGATACATGTTGTGCTGCGTTACTTCGCATGCACATCAAACACGTGTGTCATTCATACTGAGTGCATAACATCAACATCATGTTGTAGACGCCGGTCCCATTAAATCCAACCCAGTAGGTAATTAAGTGATAGTATATCCAAATAAGTAACAATATAGTTTTTACCAGTTTTTACCAAAATCACTTTGTTTTCTGAAGTCCATGCTGTCACTGCACAATCTGATACGGTGTTTGGTTTGCGCATGTGCAATTATATAACAGTACGACACTGGAAACAATGATCGAGGATTTTTAGCTCAACGAGACGAAGTCGGGGAGCTTATGCTATACCGTCGACGTCCGGACCTGGTTAAAGTTTTTGTTGCAGGTCCTGTATCCAAGTTATTACTTGTTCTATCTTCACCAAACTTGCATGGATGATGCATCTGGACCTACTTATGGACTTGAAAGACTTGGATGCTGAATCTGGGCCATGCATTTCAGATGCCGAAGGAGGTTAAGGTTTTTGGAGCAAGTTAATGTTTTTGGTGCAGGTGCCCTTTGATAGCAATTTCTAAGTTACTACTGGTCCTAACTTCACCAAACTTGCATTGATGGTGCGTCTTAAGATACTGATGTACCAGACTAACTTGAATGCTGAATCTGAGCCATAGGTGCATCAGTCGTAAGATACTGATGCACCAGACTAGCTTGAATGCTGAATCTGAGCCATAGGTTTCGGATGCTGGAGGAGGTTAAGGTTTTTAGAGCTGGTTAAAGTTTTTGGAGCAGATGCCCTCTGATGATTATATCTTAGTTATTACTGGTCCTGACCTCACCAAACTTGCATGGATGGTGCATCAATGATACTGATGCACCTGACAGGCTTGAAATATGAATCTGAGCCATAGGATTCGGATGCTGGATGAGGTTAAGGTTTTTAGAGCTGGTTAAAGTTTTTGGAGCAGGTACTCTCTGATGATTATATCTTAGTTATTACTGGTCCTAGCTTCACCAAACTTGCATGGATGATGTGTCCGACAGGCTTGAATGCTGAATCTGCTAGGTTTCGGATGCTGGATGAGGTTTAGTTTTTTGGGGCAGGTGACATGTTTTATAGATAATAACTTGCATAGTTGATTTAACTATAATATAAATGAATCGCAGAGGTAGCGTCAGATGCAGAGCCTGATCTCCATTATCAAGGATGCTAAAAAAAATCTCATACCTCGCTCAAACCTGCTTGATAGATGTGTTTGTTGTTAAATGATATAACATGATTCCTTTGATATAGTATTGTATGATATGATACACTATTGTTTTATATGATACAATAGTATATCGTATATTGTTACAGTAGAAAGTTATATGATATGATATGATATTGTATCAATTTTTTGTACATTATGATATGATATTGTATCATGATATTGTTAATATGTATATATTGTATAATATGATATTGTATTAAATACTATTTTATCACATGCTATTGTTTCATATGATATTGCAATATTTAATATTGTTTCATATGATATGATTTTGTATTTTATTTAATATGGTATATGATACGATATTGTATATTTTGATATTGGTTAATATAATATATTATTATGTCACATAAAATTGTATTATGTGATATTGTTATATAAAATTGTATCATATGATATGATATTGTATAATATGATAATGTATTATATAATATATATTTACTATATCACATGATATTGTACCATATATGATACAATGTTGTATCAAATTATATTATCATACAATACAATATCACTATATTATACAATATACTATCATATGTTACAATATTGTGATGTATTATGTGATATGATATTGTATCATATAATACTATATTGTATCATATATTATATTATTATGATATTGTATTATGTGATCAAATACAATAACACAATACAATGTCATATCACATGTTACAATATCCTATTGCATCATTATTTATTACAGTATTTTATTGTATTATATGATATATATTGTAAGTATCATAAGATGCAATATCGTATTTTATATTAATATATTGATAAACATTGTATCCTATAATACCGTATGAAATGAACATATTATCATACAATTTTTTAACATATGATACCAGTAGTAATACGATATTGTGTCAAAACAGTATCCATGTATATCCAAGATCATTAACTATGATTTTCATGTAATATGATAAAGTGGTCTCATAAAGGTGATGCCTCGTCTCAGTGAGCTTTGTAATGTGATTACCCATGTTTTAAATATGTGTGCCTGGATTTCAGTATGTTTTGCTTTGTCTTTCATTGGATATTCCTTTAGTTACTAGTGCTGTGGTTGTCATTTTCTTGAAAACACGTTTTACGAATCTATTTGTCCGTTACGATGTGTTCGGATCAATGAAATACCTGAATGCGGTGAAGCATGAATAGTGGTCTGGGTCATATATAGGGGGTGTGAAGCGATAAGCGTAACAATAGAAATATTTAACTAATATGGTTATAGTTGAAGAATAAAGGGAAATAATGCGTATTTATGAATTCATGTCAGCTTTAATGTACAAGAGTATATAGGTAAATTCAGATATACCCTAATTCAAATCCATGCTGCCCTAATGAAATATCAATATCTGCCAAATATCGATCGTGCATACAAAATATTAAAAGCGTTTGAAGTATTTGATGAATACCACTTTGCCTGTCCTCACCATACAGAAACTGTAATTATAAATGTTTTGAAACCAAGCCAATGATGCTTTGTGTTGGACTGCATAAAAAAAAGAATTGAAGCTGTTGCATGTTTATATAGATATTGCACAATAACAAAATAAAAATAAGCTTTTTTGGTCGTTGTCAGTCCACATGTGACGTTTTAAAGAATCTTTTCCTTTCCATAGTTGGAGTTATGTGCCCCTGAAATGTAAATATTATGGAAATTAATTTGCTGTGTACATGTGTATATTTTGTTTTTCTAATACATAACTATATACATGTATTCTCTCTCTCTCTCTTTCTCTCTCTCTCCACTTGCAGTTAAATATTACTAATATAACATCTCTTTTCATCCAGTATCATAAAGCTAACTTAAAAGAAGAGAAATGTAAAGTTTGGTGTAAATAGAAGTATTAAAGTATGTAAATACCTACAATGTCCATTCTATCTCCTAAAATAAACAACATTATAGAGAGAGCACTAATGCTTGCAACATTTTGTTTTCATGTTAAATCCGTATTCAACTGTGTATTGCAGAATCATTTGAATTCTTTGAAGCCTATATATACTGCCAACTTATTAAAGATGACAGCTGATGTTATTTTATGTTTTAACAAGGGCACCGCAAAGCAGAGCATCCCCTCGCGACATGAAACATTGGGGGGGGGGGGGATGCATCAAGTAATTGAAAATACCAAATATGTATCTTTTTAAAACCACTTTGAATTAAATTATTAAATTATCTCGTTTATTCCTATCCCCACGCTCTAGGGTGTATACATTGGTAAGGGGATGGGGGGGGGGGGGGGGGTTATTTGTTTAATTTCAATGACATACATTCAGATGATTAGTGTATGCAAATATATGTTTCATAATGAATAGAAACGTAGCTAAAGATCTAGTGATCTGTTGTCTGCTCTCTGGGAAAATTCGAGTTAACATGTTGATCGTAACTTCAATCCCAGTTTTTTTAAACAAGAGGCCCAGGGGCCACATCGCTCACCTGAGCAACAATAGCCTTAACTTTGATCAAATTAGCATTACAGTATCAAAATCAAAATATCTTGATAACTAAGTACAGTAGATCTTGCTCAAGAAATTTTAAAAATCTGCCATTTTTTATCCACATATTTTTATGGAAAATACCAAGCCCCTTTTATTGTTGTACCTGTAAGAAGATTTTTCTCTATTCCTAGATAACCCCCCCCCCCCCCCCCCCCCCCCCCCCCCCCCCCGACACACACACACACTTTGTGGCCCCACTTTTCTCTAGGGAATCATGGTTTGATCAAACTTAATCTGTACAACCCGTGCCTTCACACAAGTTACTGCTTTTTGGACTGAAAACTTTCCCAGAATATTTTTAAAGATTTACTCTATATATTTCTATGTTAAAAAAATCATCCCCCCAATGTGGCCCCACCCTACCCCTTGTTACCATGATTTAAACAGACTTGAATCTACACTATTTGAGGCATCTTTGCTAGCCAAGGGTGACAATCCATGGTGTTTATCTATTCTATGAATAGAGAAACACACCGTGGATCGTCACCCTTGGTAAGGGAAGATGTATTTGAGGATGCCTCCAGACAAGTTTGAGCTTTTCTGGCCTAATAGTTTATTAGAAGAAGATTTTTAAAGATTTTCTCTATATATTCTTATGTAAAAATTAATCCCCCCATTGTGGCCCCACCCAACTCCTGGGGACCATGGTTTAAACAAACTTGAATCTACACTATCTGAGGATACTTCCACTCCAATTTGAGCTTTTCTGGCCTAATAGTTTTTGAGGAGATTTTAAAATATTTTCTCTATATATTCCTATGTAAAAATTCATCCCCTCAATGTGGACCACCATATATCCCTGGGAACCATGATTTAAACAAACTTGAATCTACACTGTCTGAGGATACTTCCACTCCAATTTGAGCTTTTCTGGCCTAATAGGTTTTGAGAAGAAGATTTTTAAAGATTTTCTCTATATATTCCTATGTAAAAATTCATCCCCCATTGTGGCCCCACCCTATCCCTGGGGGCCATTATTTAAACAAACTTGAATCTACACTGTCTGAGGATGCTTCCACTCAAATTTGAGTTTTTCTGGCCTAATAGGTTTTGAGAAGATTTTTAAAGATTTTCTCTATATATTCCTATGTAAAAATTCATCCCCCATTGTGGCCCCACCCTACCCCTGGGGACCATGATTTTAAACAAACTTGAATCTACACTACCTGAGGATGCCTCTACACAAGTTTAAGCTTTTCTGGTCATATAGTTTTAGAGAAGAAGATTTTTAAAGATTTTCTCTATACATTCTTAGGTAAAAATCCATCCCCCATTGTGGCCCCACCCTACCCCGGGGACCATAATTTGAACAAACTTGAATCTACACTACCCGAGGATGCTTCCATACAAGTTACAGCTTTTCTGGACTAATAGTTTTTGAGAAAAAGATGTTTGAAAAATACCAACAAATTTTCAATAATTCTAAATTATCTCCCCTTTAAAGAGGGTGTGGCCCTTCATTTGAACAAACTTGAATCCCCTTCACCCAGTGATGCTTTGTGCCAAGTTTGGTTGAAATCTGCCCTGTGGTTCTGGAGAAGAAGATGAAAATGTGAAAGTTTACAATGCCAACGACAATGCCAACGACGATAGACAACGGGCAAATTTTGATCAGAAAAGCTCACTTGAGCTTTCAGCTCATGTGAGCTAAAAATAGAATTACATATATACAACAATTAATATGAAATAAATTCGCCATGAGAAATGTTGACGGTATTCGTCAAATCTCTTCTAATTTTTGGACCTGTTCCACTGGCGTCAAGTGAAGTTGTACCCAAACTGACTCGTACCCAAACAGACTTGTAATCAAATGCTCCAGTCGTACCCAAAACTCTGTGGTCCACTCATACCCAAACATTTGATTACGATTTCACTAGCCAACTCGTACTCACGATAAATATTTTGATATTATTATAATAATAAAATAAAATTCACTTTTTTTTTTTCATTTATAATTACCGGTCAAAGATCAAAACTACTTATAATTGTATTTTTTAAGAATGTGACGAAAATATGGTTGTAAACAGTGATATTTGGATTGTAAAGATAAAAGATGAGCTGATTAGCTGAGGTTTTAATATAGTTACAAGTAATTAAGAAATTATGAGATAATCGAATGTAGAATTTTGGATATCTTCAAACAAAGTTTATGCTGTCTCCTTTAAGTTTGCCAAAAAGATTCCTTTATCGAGATTTGATTGACAATTTATGTTTGCATGCAATCTTTCTCTTAATAGACCAATTAATTATATTATATATTGCAATTATATTGCAAATTTGATAAATTCCCCTCACTCTTTAAAGACAGTCATCAGTATTATTATAAGGCACAGTGATAGCTGTGAAAGAAAGTATTATTGTAATTTACACTCCAAATTTGTAATGTTATACGTATAAAATTTCTGTAGGTATACAAGTTGACTAGTGAATTCGTAATCAAATATTTGGGTACGAGTGGACCACAGAGATTTGGGTACAACCGGATCATTTGATTACGAGTCTGTTTGGGTACGAGTCAGCTTGGGTACGAGTTGACTGTAATTCGTTCCACTTTTATTAAATGGGGAAATATAGCCCGAAATTCGGCTCAGATGGCTGCTTGTTCTGATAAAACTTGAGTGAGCTTAATCTCCTTCCCGCTTCAAATTCTCATTTTATGAATAGGGTTTGTTCTATAGCCATGCTAAGTTTTGATAAATATACGTGCTAGGGTTTTCTTTAAATCTTGCCCATAAGGCTGAAATAGACACACGTACACACACACGCACAGCAGCGATGCTATATCCCCTTCGCAACAAGTTGCATGAGGGGATAAAAACAATGCTTAAAATAAATATATTTCTTGCTTTGGGAAATTGATTGAGGATTGATGGGAAAGGGTTAGTTAACAAAAAAATCATTGAAAATCAAGCCACCAGGAGTTAAAATAATTTCTTCAGCACATCTCTTGTGGATATCATTCAAACAACCACTGCCACCACACAAACCCCGACACTTAGAGAAATATTTCTTAACGGTTGTCTGCCTTAGCCTTCTGTTGGTAAGGGGAGACGATTCATACCTATAACGTCCATCACAACAAGAGTTACCCTTCACCAACATCCCAGTAATTCCACCTCAACCGACAGTCAGAAAAAAACTCTGAGCTTACATGGTCATTAGTCGGTGAAAGTGTAGCCCAACCTGTTTCCTAGCGGTGTATTTACCTGACTACAGCTTTCTCGGCCCTGGTATCGGCGCTCTATTGCCTACAAGAAGTAGAATGGTGTCAACATAAGGAAAATCACCCTTCAAATCAAACCACAGGGCAATGCTAATAATGATGTGATCTGATTCTTCAGTTTGCTGTCTTGTTCCATTAAGTAACACATTTTTAAGAGAGATTGTTTCCTAACAATTTCAAGTCTAACTGGTCAATTCTTATCATATCTTCATGACTGAAAACTGATTTCACAATTATGCAGCAATTAAATGGGAAGTACTTTGCTGTGTACAGATAACTCTGTTTCACCATCAGTACAAAATGTAGGAAATCATTCGTACATTTTTACCTTGTCAAAGAATTTGGTCAATTTGACGGCATTTGTGGACCCCGGAGATATATGTTTAACCTGGTTACAATCCTGAAAACATGGAACAAATACACATCAATCAATGGTCAATCACAATATTAACGGTATCAATCCTTAGTCAAATACAGTAATACATAATCTAATAAGGCATTCATGATACAATTCGTTTTCAATAACTTCTTTCATTAAAAATCAAATAATCCACAAAGCTATGCAGAATTTTCTAATTTTCTTTTAATTATTCAGCCCATTCTTCCTTTAGAATAAAGGCATATTTAAAAAAGATTTTGTCACCACTTAACTGCAGTACAAATCGTCCAATGGAATATCATGTACAATGCTAAGCCATGTAAAATACCCCATTTGTTATAAATTATTTTACAAAAATAAGAGGCATTCACTTATTCAAACTGTAAAGAACTTCAATATACACTGCGATGTCACTTGACCGGTGCATAGGTAAAGTACCCAATCCACGTGCAGTGAGGCGTGACTAATCCCGTCTGGCCAGCACTGTCGGAAAATTTCAAAGTGATTTGGGGAGTCAGAGTGTTTCTACAAGCTTCTCATGAGGGGCTAGCTCGTGAAAAAGGTGTGAAACTCAATTGACAGGCGTGATCTTTCTATTATATTAAGCGGGGTGCACATTTTAAGCTATTATAATAACCGATGTAAAATACAATGATTTATTAAGAAATGGTTTTGTGTTTTGAAAAACTATTATATTAACCGAACTATAATATTAAACAGGTATTATATTAAGCGGGGCCCTCTGTACCTGTATCAATCCCTAGTCAATCACAATATTACTGGTGATATTACCGGTATCAGTCCCTAGTCAATCACAATATTACCGGTGTCAACCCCTAGTCAATCGCAATATAACCGGTATCAACACCTAGTCAATCACAATATTACCGGTATTAACCCTAGTCAATCACAATATTACTGGTATCTATCAATGGTAAATCCAAATATAACCAGTTTCAATCCCAGTTCAATCACAATATTACTGGTGATATTAGCGGTATCAACCCCTAGTCAATCACAATATTACCGGTATCTATCAATGGTCAATCCAAATATTACCGGTGTCAATCCCTATTCAATCACAATATTACCTGTATCAATCCTTAGTCAATCGCAATGTTACCAGTATCAATCCCTAGTCAATCACAATATTACCGGTATCAACCCGTAGTCAATCACAATATTACCAGTGTCAATCCTTAGTCAATCGCAATATTACTGGTATCAACCCCTAGTCAATCACAATATTACCGGTATCAATCCCTTGTCAATCACAATAATACCCATATCATTCCCTAGTCAATCACAATATTACTGGTGATATTATCGGTATCAACCCTTAGTCAATCACAATATTACCAGTGTCAACCCCTAATCAATCGCAATATTACCGATATCAACACCTAGTCAATCCAAATTTTACCAGTATCTATCCCAGTTCAATCACAATATTACCGGTATCAATCCCTCATCAATCACAATATTACCTGTATCAATCCCTATTCAATCACAATATTACCGGTATCAACCCCTAGTCAATCGCAATGTTACCGGTATCAACCCCTAGTCAATCACAATATTACCGGTATCAACCCGTAGTCAATCACAATATTACCAGTATCAATCCTTAGTCAATCGCAATATTACTGGTATCAACCCCTAGTCAATCACAATATTACCGGTATCAATCCCTTGTCAATCACAATATTACCGGTATTTATCCTTAGATTTTTAGTCAAAAATTGAAAATGTGGCAGGTAGGGTCGGTAAACAAAAAAATAACTCAATTTTCTTTTTTTTAACTCAAAATTTAAAAAATTAGCTATCTCCCTTTTCAATATGAAAATAAATAGAATGGATCAATATGAGGCAGTATTTAAAATTATGTAGTGGTGCCGGAGAAACTTAATATCATAATCATATAAGGGTAAAATTTTTAAGTTAACTTTTTTTCTACCTACTAGAATAAAATATCTGCTAAAGTTAAAATATATCAACAAAAAGCAACGCCATATCTAGTATTACATGTACAAAAAATCGATGATAATAACTCACAAGATTAAATTCATCAGCACCACACTCCTCGGCAACTGAGGATCGACCTGAGGGTGATTTCTCTCGGAGGTTTTGGGCTTGATCGGCCTTGCAGCCCACCACCATGATGGGGATCTGGATGCCAGCAAACAGTTCTTGGTCATAATCGCCTCTGTAGACAAAACAAGAGGCCAATAGGCCTTGATGGTCACCTGAGTACCATAGCCCATACACAAAATTGTGGAGTCTCATAAATGCATTTAATTGAGTTTCCTCCCTGCCTGAATTCTTTTGGAATGGACTCTTAATCCTATAGTTTAGCACAAGACCTATCACTCGTACCAGAGTGTATGACCTACTACTGAAAAGGAGCATAGCTTCCATGCATAGTATTTTTTTCCCAGGTATGTTAACTTTCAAAATAGGTTTTATATTTATATGTTTTCATAGATAAACTAAAACAAGGTGGCTAATAACTACTTATTACTTTACTATTAACAAGTCTACTTGTTTATTTTAAGAAATTTAAAAACTGTTTTTGTTTCAAATGATAAAAATACTTGCATAACTATTTTGATCATACAACTTATTAATTACATTATATTTAATGATTAATTACTAAATATGAATAAGCGAAGGAGGATAACTAACTGTAATCCTCTTCCCTGAACTCCTTTCAAATGCTTTCACAATATCATATTGATAACTGTGATGGACAGCTACATTATTTTTCTTTCTAAATATGTGAATTAACTCACTTCTTTCATTGAAATTCCTGAGCAGAATAAAGAAAGACAAATACATACCCCCCCCCCCCCCCCCCCCTTCCCAGCCATAACCCTTGCCATACATGCAGGTGACAAGGAATATTATTAAAGATGACAGGATAATTTTTTTTCTTAATATGCAGTTAGTTTTTATTCCGTGTTCTGTGTCTGTACAGAAGAAGATTTTTAAACATCATGTGCATTAACACTATATGGCCATATTGCCCCCCCCCCCCCCCCCCGTACGACCTGAACCCCTGAACCACGAGCTTTGAATTTCACAATTTAGGTAGAGGAGTTTGTGGACATCATAACCATGCATTCAGTTTTTCCCCACATGTGTGGGAGTAAAGAAGAAGATTTTCTAAGATTTAATACATTTTCACTACCGGTATATGGCTAAATTGGCCCCGCCTTAGGGCCTAAAGCCCTGTCCCAGGGGTCATGAATTTCACAATTTAGGTAGAGGAGTCCATGGACATCATAACCATGCACTCAGTTTTATTCAAATATATATGGGAGAAAAGAAGAAGATTATATGGCCAAAGTGGCACCACCCTAAAGCCTGAACCCCTGACCCAGGGGCCATGAATTTCACAATTTTGGTAGAGGGTTTCATGGACATCATAACCATGCATTCAGTTTTTTTCTCACATGTGTGGGAGTAGAGAAGAAGATTTTTGAAAATTTGGCTGGTTTTTTTTGCATATTTTGCCCCGCCTCTGGCTCCCCGGGGGAGGTAGAGCCAAGAATTTCACAATTTAGATTCCTCTTACCATAGAAATGCTTTACACCAAATTGGCCTTGTAGTTTTTAAGAAGTTAAAAATGTAAAATTGTTAATGCACGACACACGACGGACGAAAACCAATTGCAAATTAGGTCACCAGTTTTCTCTGTAGAAATTTGACCCCCGGGTCAATATTCTACGGGGGTCACTTTTCGTTGTTACACCGGCCCTAAGCACCTTCTTGGCTTGTAGAAAGATTTACCGTAACTTGCCAAATATAAAATGCAGTTGTGTATAATAAACGCACCCCCTACTTTGGGTCTGAAAACTCATGAAAAAACTTAGTTCGAGTGTATAATACGCACGAAGACTTTTGACCAAAATGTCTTGGTAATTTAGGGAAAAATGGCAAAATTTTCATCCTCGATGTAATGTTTCTGACGTGGATTTTTAAAAGCATTGACTGTCTACTTAGCGGTAATCTTCAAACAGCTTGAAAGGGTCACCAGTGACCGTGCGATCACAGACAACAGGGTATAACTATAGGTGCAATCTGATTAAAATCAGATCCTCGATCCGCTTCTTGTTTTTCTATTGTAGCAACAATAGAAAAACAAGGAGCGGATCGAGGATCTGATTGACTATAGGTGTTACATTTCTTTGCCCCGAGGGTACATTGTATGTCCAAGATCATCAGCATTGAATAAGTGGCACGCACACGTTTGTATACAACAATGGCTTCGATGGGGCCGCAGAGGTGTTAAAAATAAAAGTGAAACGAATCTTCAAGATGAGTTGTTTTATTTTAACTAATAGTAATTATTCATATGTTTAAAACTGCTGTAAAATGCATATTAATTTGAAAAACATGAGGTAGGCTAACTCAATCAGGCCTGCAATTGTAATCTGTTGTCTAGATCTGATCTATTAATAACAACAGTTATTGTAATGGCGGCGTACATGGAGATGGTGAATGTACAGCTCGAATTGCTGAATAAACAGTTTATAGTTATTTAAAATGGATATTTTAATACAATTATCTATTAACGGATTAAGAGCAAAACATTTTCTGCTAATTACGCCCTAACAACAATTTTAAATGGTTTAAAAAAAAACAGTAAACAAACAGAAGTAGTGTTTCCGTACAAAGGCTGTGTACTGAACTACGATAGCCAATGTTTTACCTGTTTAAAAAAGTGTCAAAATTCTATTGGGGTGTATAAAACACATCGCTTCTTCGCAAAGAAATTTTTTAGAAAAAAAGTGCGTATTTATATTCGGCAAATTACCGTAACTTTAACATAGCATGTGACCTAATGCGGCAGTGCCTGAGAACCAATGCATTAAATTTGGTTGGCCTTATACATCATGGATGTGTATAATATAACAATACATTGAACAAGATTTAACAATCATATAACAGACCATTGAACAAGATGGTAACAGATGTATAATATATATAACAGACCATTAAACAAATATTATTAATATACATCCTGGATGTGTATAATACGTCAAGCATATATTACAGAATATTGAACAATATTGTTATATGTGATAGATGATTCTGTATGCATAATAATTATTATAGAACATTCAACATGGTGGCTGTGTATTATATTAAATAAAGAAACATGAAACAAGATGGTTATACATAGTGGATGTGTGTAATATATAACAACTAGAACACTGAATAAGATTGAATGTATATCCTGAATGCAAGTTGTATATAATATATAATGTTCAATGTTTAGTAGATAGGATCAGTGGATTGAATTATTGACTTCTGGTTCAAATTGTACATGTTGTAAAAACTGATAAGATGTAATTGAAATTAAATCAATCATAATGTATATGTTCTAAATTTTCCACTCTTGAATTCTGTGTCAGAATTAGGTATTAGATTCCTTCTGAAAATAAATTATTCTGCATGCAGGTATTAAGAAAATACAGTCAAACTTCGTTATCTCAAACTAGATGGGACTGTTTAAAAACTTCGAGATATCTGAGTATTCGAGAAATCAAAGGTAAAACACTTAAAAAAATAAGTGGCTGAGACTTACAAATCACTTCAACATATCCATTGTAATCGAGATATCAGTGTTCGAGATATCGAAGTTCAACTGTAGCTTGATTTGCTGTACAAACGGAAATCACTCTGAAGGAGAGCGAGAAAAAGGATGGTAGTTACCCGTTGGAGTTATCTTTGGTACTTCCTCGATTGATCACCTCACCCAGCCATTTTCTTAGATTTTGGTGCGACTTTCTGTTAGACAGATCATGAACCAGCATTATTCCTGAAACCAAACAGGTATTCTCTAAAGAGAAGAAACAGGTTTATACGCCTGTCTGCTTCTCTAAACAGATAATAGAACCAACGTAAAAGTCAAAAGATAGGTGTCACTGCATTAAAACTTAATTCACATCCCCTAAACCAGACTTCAAGAGGGAAGAAAGGTACCTAACCTGACCGTAAGACCCAATTACTAGTACTGGTGAAGAAAGTCACTGACAAGTTAATGATCTTACCCAATTACTAGTACTGGTGAAGAAAGTCACTGACAAGTTAATGATCTTACTAAGAATGTTAGCACAGCAATAAAAGAAGATGTGCGTGGTGGTTTTCTTACTGTGCACTGAGTTGTAGAAGATGGAGCGACTGTTTTGGTGACTTACCGTGGACCGAGTTGTACAATATGGAGCGATTGTTTTGGTGACTTACCGTGCACCGAGTTGTAGAAGATGGAGCGACTGTTTTGGTGACTTAATACTAAGTTGTAGAATATGGAGCGATTGTTTTGGTGACTTAATACTAAGTTGTAGAATATGGAGCGACTGTTTTGGTGACTTACAGTGGACCGAGTTGTAGAATATGGAGCGATTGTTTTGGTGACTTACCGTGCACCGAGTTGTAGAAGATGGAGCGACTGTTTTGGTGACTTGTTGACCCACCAATGTCCCATAGTTCTACAAAGAACGTCTTCTCTCCAGGAGTGCCAGCTTTGTAGTCATGTAACTATCAACAAACAAATTAATGTACATATTTTGCTATAAAACCTTTTATTTTAAATAGCTTATTTTACGCAGAGCACTTTAAGTTATTTTGCTAGTTTGTATAGGCATGTTTTCCCTACAATACTGAATTAGCTTTTTAAAAATAAAATAATCATGATATTGAAGGCCAACAAGGGTTTAGACAGTTAAAGAACATGAAGAAGAGGCAATGTTAGTTTCTCACCTTGACTTCTACCGAACATCCTATTGTATATGGAGGATTTGTTGTTGGTGCTTGGTGACAAATAAGATGAACTAATGACGTTTTACCCACACCTTGGATGAAAACAATACATGTAGTTATAATATTTTCCTATCCGAATTTCCTCAATCTTGTTTTAGTATTACAAGAACGAAATCATGACCTGCAGTTATCAAATAAGAAAAAAAAATGAATTTTGTATACCTGAATCGCCTACAACGACAATTTTCACTTTATCGATGTTCGCTGCCATTTCATGATTATATTTTATTCTGTCATGATCAAGTGTCGTGTGCTGGAACACGAAATGAAATCTATTAGCTACTTTCATTTTCACTTTTGGTTTTGTCTGGCATAAACATCAGTCAATTTGGTTTTATAGTATAACCTTATATGGCCTATCTTATGAAACATTTTTCAGTCTTTTGAAGGCTATATTTTTCTAAGATCTTGTTGAAGTAAATTTCTCAAAGATTAGGAAATCACAACGATGTAAGCGGCCTGAAAATTATCGACTGAGAAATATTATCATGGAATCGCGCGAACAGAAGAGACTCATCTTATCAATATCAGGAATTGCTGACAGAAAGGTTCGGTTTTTAATTTTTTTTGTTTGAGACAATAGATAATTCAATGAAACTTTAATGATTGTATTAAAAAAATAATCGGAAAACTGAACTTTTTTATTTGGCATAGCTAAATTGGGGTCAGGGCAGTCGGAAGAATTTATTGATAATGAGATGTGAACATATGTTACCAACAGTACTTTAAAATTTGTATAAAAGTGCAAATACACGTCAATGAATATTTTATATATAGATTGAAGCATTCTTATTTCCTTTAAATTTATTGATAATTTGGGACTTTGACAAGCTTGACATTGCTAAATCAAGGAAAAGGCTGTGCATGTTTTTTAGAAAATGACAGACACTGATTTTGCCACAGACTGTGGATATTATTACTTACTAGGTTTGTTACTGACTGACAGCGGAAATATATCGGGTTGATCAATCTCATAGATGGCAATTTAAGACAAAGCCGAGCCATCTATGAGATTGATCAACCCAATATATTTCTGTAGTCAGTCAGTAACAAACCTATTAATAATAAGTGTTTTGTTTTCCCGAGGACTATCAAGTAAGACATTTAATCAAAAGAAGCGATCATGATCTACACAAATTCATGTATAAAATGTGGCCTTGCATCTTGTCCAATTTTACACAGTTGAACTATTCAAAATTTTCTTTCTCACCTTTCAAATACTGCACCCCTGTTTACTTTCAATGTTCTGTTGCTATTTAATTTTAAGCGTTTTCTCTTTTTTTTCTTCTTCAGAGGTTTTAGCAAATCTTGACACTGCCATTTTATTCTGCTGCAGACACAACAAATTTATGTAATTTCAAAGGGCAATAACTCTAATTTAAAAATAATTTCAAAGGGCAACTACTCCAAATAAAAATGACTTGTATATTGGAATGCGGTTTATGTATTAAATAATAGGAAGTGTCAAGATAAGTAGACGAAGCATCGGTCATATTGCCAAATATAAATTCTTGCCTGACGGACATAGAGATGCATATCCGGCAGTCATGTTTAAACCAATGAAAGTGTGACATTTCAGTCCGAGGGAAAACAAATAGACCCTTTCATGATAACTGGGGTACTGCTCTGTTGCATGCGCAGGGCAAATTGATAAATTTTGGTTAAGGTAAGTTGATAAATAATCAAATGATGTAGGCCTAGATCAAACTATTTTATTGCCATTATGTCATTTTCACCATACAATGTCAATTTGCTCTGCAAAAAACAGTACTGCAGCACTCTAATTAAAATAAGAACTTCTACTTGCTCTCCGGTTTTTGATATGTCACTTGTGGGATGTTGTTAGATCTTCCATGTGACGTGGAAGATCTGGCAGCGGCCGGGGGAGTGGATGGAAGTTCTTAATTAGATTGGTACCACAGTTACCATGATGGGGTCTATTTGACTTTCTTCGAGGGAACGTCAGAGATTGCATGCATTTTTATTAAGATCTGTTAGAGTTTGTTTTAATTGTAATTAAAGCAACGTTTTAATAAAATGTACACATGTTTTACAGATAGTAATGATGAGTGTTTTTCATTTACAGATGGATCCTCTCCACAAGATCCTGTCTTCAGACTGACAGACAGACAGACAGAGAGAACAACAATGGAGGAAGTTCTGAGTTTGCTGTTTAAAGAGTCCTCATCCAAACATGCCATCATTAAACACAGCTCAAAGGAAGCACTAGGTCAGGATCCAATCGCAATTTCACAGGCCTTTCTGGCAGAGCTCGGAAAATCACCCCGAATGCACTAACATCAATGGATGTTAGAATTTTATACAAAATAAGAGTTACTTTCAATCAATTTAAGTATCGACTTAACAGCCTCATATATCTCTTCTGTGGTAAATTTTCTAAATAAGGGTTTGTCATGAATGCCTATGTACTCCATTCAAGATTTTGTTTTTCAGCTTTCTGGAAAGGCCAGAGAAGTTGAGATTGGGTCAGGATCAAGGCACTTAATGATAAATATTTCTTTTAATTGTTTCATGAATGAATTTTAAGTGTAGAAGCACATAATCTCAAAAAATCTTACATTTATTTTCTGAGAGTTGAGAACTATAAGAGTTAAGGATAAAAGTTCCACATTCGCGATTTTATATTCTCGAATTTTGTTACAAAACAGCAGGGTCGTGGAATTAAGAACTCGTGTAAAATAAGGAATCTACAGTTATTGGCCAAATGCATAATTGCACATTACAAGCCCAGTGGATAGAAAAAAAAGAACTAATTTCCCTTGTAATTCTACAAGTATATCAAAATGATTTTTGATGTTTGTTGACATTCCAGTTGAATTGGATGTTTTTAGATTTACTGGAAAACAAAGGTCTTCTGGAAGTGACCCCTGCCCATGTTTTACGAGAGAAATGTCTGGAGCCATTACAACTTGCTTTGGAATCAAAAAACAAGAAGTTGGCCTCAGAGGCAGTTAGAGGCATACAGGTATAGGAAAACAATAACAACTGTTAGTACAAAACGTCACAATCTGCTAGGTAATAACAATCATATCTAACTGTTAGTAATACATAACAATTAGGACTAACTGTCAGTACAAAACATCACAGTCTAACTGATAGTTAATAACAATCATGTCTAACTGTTAGTAATACATAACAATGAGGACTAATTGTTAGTACAAAACATCAAAGTCTAACTGATAGTTAATAACAATGCAATCTTACTGTTAGTATTACATTACAATGAGGACTAATTGTTAGTACAAAATATCCTAGTCCAACTGATAGTTAATAACAATCATGTCTAACTGTTAGTACTACATAACAATGATGACTAACTGTTATAACAACTTATTTTAACTGTCAGTACTTAATAATTGGGCCTAATTATTAGTTCATAACAATACATTAGTCTGTCAATACATCAAAATTAAATATAACTGGGAGTACTTAAAATGGATGCTAACTGTCAGTCACTGTTAACCCAATAATTTATTTTAACTGTCAGTACTTAATAAACAATTAAGCCGAACCTGTAATACATAACAATTAGTATTACTGTCAGTACATAACAGTTAATATGTAACTGTCAGTAACATTATAATTCTAAGTTGTTAGTACTTAATGATTGAGCTAAACTGTTAATACAGAACAGTTAGTCTATAATTGTCATTGCATAACAGTAGATACAACTGTCAGTTGATATATGTAACTCTGAAGACTATTAATTTTGTTCAGATGAGGAAACGGAATAAATTTTGACTCATTCTGTCTTGTATATACAAATATGTGTTTAAAAAATTGTTCTATTTGTGGGTCAGAAGCTCTACCTATGATAGAGACTTCACTGAAAATTAGGAAGATTTTGAGTACACAAAATCTGATCTTGGTAAAGGAATTTGACAAGTCTTTAAACAAGATAAGATGGACCAATGAATTGAAGTCCTTCAGGTGATGGCGTTGTGATTTCAGGCAATCTTTAGTGATGACCGATTCCAGTCCAGCATTGAGTGTGAGGATGAAGAGAGATGGATGCCCACACAGATTCTGAACACAGTAATGTGTACACCCTTGCTGCCTGAGGAGACACAGATGGAAATCATGAAGGTAAGGTGGAGGTCATGATGTATTTGTATAGGCTTACTACCTGGGAAATACAGGTGGAAATCATAAAGGTAAGGATAAAAACTTAAAGCAATGATCTATTTGTATATGATTATTACTTGAGAAATACAGGTGGAAATCATAAAGGTAAGGTTAAAGGCTTAAAGTAATGATGTATTTGTATATACTTACAGGTGGAAATTGTAAAGGTAAGGTTGAGGTCATGGTGTATGTGTATGCCCTTACTGAGAAACACAGGTGACAATCAGAAGGGTAAGGTTAAGGTCATGATGGAGGTATTTTCGAGGTCATTATAACATGAATTTGTATGCCCTCGGTATATGAAAAATTCAAATAGAAATCATGATGGTGTTAAGAGGGAAATCTTGCTGTATGTGAAGGCTCTTCCAGCCTCAGATGATGCTGATATATCTTAAACAAATCATGAAGCAGTGCTATGCAATGGGATTGATAAAGGCATACTATTGATTATTGTATATTATTAAAGATGATTTATATATGTTTATTTTTAAACCCACTTTATCATGTTTACTAGTATCTTGTGTGTATTAGTTAAGGTGTGCTGATAACTGTGTATACATGATTACACAGGTAATGGGTCTCTTTTTTTAATCCTTGCAGCTGCTACTAAACATGACGTTTTCCACGTCTTGGTGTATGAATGCCAAAGTCATCACAAAAATCACTCGGGTAAGATCAGGCAGGTGCATGAGGGGCTTTGGTAAAGGCTAGTTATGTATTAGAGGGTGCAGTGTGATTTTAGTAGAAAGTTAAACTGTGGTCTTTTTGTTTACTTTAATTTCTGCAACTTACATGGTATAAATCATTTCAACATCTTGATTATCTTTTAAATCGCCCATACAAGAAACCCATCACATTATAAACTTTAAAGCCAAAATTCATCTAGGTATAAAATTAAGTGGTAATTTTCATTTTTTTTTTATTTTTGTTGAACAATCATGTTAGCCAGGCCAAACAAAAAAAGAATAGTTTACTTGGATACTGCCGCAATTTTATTAAAAAAAATCAAAAGGGCTGGAATTTTGAAAAGCGCATGTGGTTTAGATCCTTAGTATTGGAAAGCTATGAGAAGTATCCCTGTGTCTGGCTGCAGACTTTACCTTTACTGCTTTACAGGGGGGTCGATTAAAGTCAATTATATGACTTGTTGTGAAGCATTTATGTTTGAGATCAATAATCTGTTAAAATCATGCAATGACAATGACATGTTCTTTATTTTTATTTTTTTTTTATTTTCATGGATACTTTGAAAATTAAAGAAATATTAAGGAATACTGTACTGTTGACCAACATTTATTTGCATGCTAGAAAATTTTGTGATTCTTGCTGTTGCAAACATTCTTGCTGCCAACCAGATATTCAAAATTGTTCAATAACACGGAAGAAGTAATCATTGGTTAAACGCAAAATAAAGTTGCTGCAAAAAAAGTTGGTTATCAATTGTTTGCTATTTTCTTCTTTTACTAGAAGGAAAAAACAAATTTTTATCTTATGGTGATAGTCAAACTGTAAGTAGCAGTTGATAAAGTAGACTCTTAAATTTTAGGTATATATAGATACCTACATGACAAGCACGCATAATGTTAGGGGTACAGTGAAAGCCGCTCTTACTCAGCTTCTCACCAGCTTCACAGACAAACTCCAATCTGCTGACACCAAAGGGGTAAGGCAAGGAACTCCTCTCTAGCCTATGCTTTTTATGTTGGTGTGGAAATCATCAGTGTTCAGTGTTTCTCATCTGTCTGTTCTTATTATTCTTATTCTTTGGAAACTTTATAATTTTCAAATTTGCACAATGTGTCTAATTCTTATGAAAATTGGGAAAGATGCAATATCTAAACACTGATGAGGAATTGCATGCAGATAAAAATAGAAGTGTTAAAGTAAATGTGTCTGTATTTCTTTTTTAATACCTGATACAATTCAAACATAGGCTTAATTCTCTGAAAAAAAAATATAAATGAAAAAAAAAAAATCTGTAGCATTATTAATATAAATGGCTTGGAAATTAAAAATAACAGTACAATCTTCAAAAACTGTCTGATGAAATAATGATATGATATCCGGTGTCATTAACACTGACAGGATGAAGGAGAATGTGATGTGCTGGCTGACTTCAATGCGAGAGGTAACTGATTGATGTTGTTATAGTACTGTGTATACCTGGTAGAGTTAGGAAACTACAGTACTGTAAAAGTGGTCATTTACGCTGGTGATTAAGTACATGCTTCCTATGGTCAAACAATACTCTAGGGTATTAAATATGCAAATACATGATTAACCACATTAAAGTTATGAGTTTTTGTACCATACACACAGGGGTATTTTACGCGGTTTTAAGCTTACTGCAAAACTAATGTAAATTTCCCCAACGCGTAAATAACCACTTTTACAGTATATTTTATACTAATTAACACTTACAAGTGGACTAATCATTGATAATACATGTACCAACAGTGACAGATTTATTTTTGATTTACTCACAGTGATGGGTTGGACCCTATGAAAAGTTGACTTGGAAATATTTTGTCTTTATGAATAGAAGCTTGGTTCATTTTGAGTTAGAATTCATTAATCCTCTAGTTTGTTTGTTTGAAAAATTTAGTTTTACAACTAACCAAGCTTTTTCTGATGATTTAACCTTAATTTTCTATAAAACAGAAAAATTTAATTAAAACTTGAGTAAATTTTATGTTTTTGGAAGTTGATTCAATTTGATAAGTTGCAAATGTGTCCAATTTCCAGAAATTTTAGAGATCACTTAAAGGGATCAATGGTCATGGCCATTTTTGAACTGTATTGATCTCCTTTAGATGAAGAGCTCTATATAAAAATAGAGAAAGTACTAAAATTTAAAAGGTTAATTTTATGGATATTTTCTTTAACAAATAATAGTTTATAGCCAAATCTATCATATCTTAAAAGTTCTAGGTAATTCCAATAGTTAATTTGTTGACCATCAAGCCTCCTTAAAGATGCAATTAGGGCAATAGTTTTGTTGAAAAATGTAAAGTTCCAAACCCTTTGTTGAGTCTTCTAATATCAGGACCAGTGTATATTAAGTTATGCTCTTCTAAGGTGTTTATGTTGTACACTTAGGTAATACCCAACAGGAGGGACTGACCGCTGACACCATCAATATCCTGAAATTCTTCACAGCCAAACTGGAAGAGGCCCTGAGGTCAGTATCAATTATAGTATTCATTACCCACTGTGTAAAGTACCTCTGTACCCTTTGGTACGGATTTAATATAACAGTCAAACAAAGGTAAAAGTATTATTACTATTTTGTTATTCTTGTTTACAGCAACCACACAAAGATATTAAAATCATTACTATTGGATTATTTGTGTTTACAGCAGTCAGACAAAGATATGGGTGCCATTACTATTGAATTATTTGTGTTTACAGCAGTCAGACAAAGATATGGGTGCCATTACTATTGAATTATTTGTGTTTACAGCAGTCAGACAAAGATATGGGTGCCATTACTATTGAATTATTTGTGTTTACAGCAGTCAGACAAAGATATGGGTGCCATTACTATTGAATTATTTGTGTTTACAGCAACCACACAAAGATATGGGTGCCATTACTATTGAATTATTTGTTTTTACAGCAACCACACAAAGATATCAAAATCATTACTACTGGATTATTTGTGTTTACAGCAGTCAGACAAAGATATGGGTGCCATTACTATTGAATTATTTGTGTTTACAGCAGTCAGACAAAGATATGGGTGCCATTACTATTGAATTATTTGTGTTTACAGCAACCACACAAAGATATCAAAATCATTACTACTGGATTATTTGTGTTTACAGCAGTCAGACAAAGATATGGGTGCCATTACTATTGAATTATTTGTGTTTACAGCAGTCAGACAAAGATATCAGTGCCATTACTACTGGAAGGAGTTCTAACTATCATCACCAACTCTCCACTAGATATCAACTCCAATGAACTCTTCCAGGAAACTGTCTGGCAAGTGTTTAACACCTACTTAATATATAGAACTCTTCTACTTTTAAAAAAGTAAAACTATCTATATGCTCAAAAGGATCTCTCATATTTTTAACAGTGCTCTTTTATTTTGAAATGCTTTTATTGATTAAAAATATACAAATAATCTTATTGTACTGGTTTTTAAAATCAATTATTCTGAGTTTAAATCAAGATTGTTTACTGAAACATCTTGTTTTTCTTATATATTGACATTTTGCATTTAAACAGGAAGAGCCTATGCCCCACTCTCATTTCATTACTGGGGTCTCCAAAGTCTGAGAAAACAGTCTGCAGTCAGAAGGTGCCACACAAGGAGGAAATTGGGCGGGGCTCAGGATGTTCCCTTTCAGCTCCCACTGTACACAGCAACACAGCCAAAACTATATACAGGTGAGAGAGCAACACAGCAAAACCATATACAGGTGAGAGTGCAACACAACAAAACTATATACAGGTGAGAGAGCAACACATGCATGCACTTCACATATCATTATGGTATCTATACATGTATGTTAGTTTTGTATAATCCTTTGTGTTTTGAATCATTTCAACAATGCTGTATTCTTTTCATACTATTTGCTGTTGATAATGACCTTGTGTATATATTGTATTTTTCCACCATTGCAGTGTATATTCTTTTCACACTATTTCATGCTGATTTGATAATAACCTTGTATATATATTGTATCTTCCAGCATTGCTATGTCACTGGTGGAACTGATGGGGAGTGTGAGCTCCATGAGGCCTGTTCTAGAGTCGCTGTTCCACCGAATGCTGTTATATTCACCTCCCCAGCACAGACTCGATGCTCTGAAGACTGTCAAAGAGGTTAACAAATATTGTGTGATATAAATAGTTATGTATAAATTGTGGACAGGGAGGATCATTCATAAATTACCAAATGTTCCTAACCCCCTAAAACATAGTTATAAGAATTGCGGTTGTTTGATATGAATTATGTATAAATTGTGCATAGGGAGAAATGAGCAAGTATATAACAATTGGAATTGTTTGATACGATTGTCTTGTTCATTGTGCATGACAAGGTTCATTCCATGTTCCATGAGACCACAAAAAATGTATGGCTTTGTGGTAAGTTGTTTTTTAAAACATAGCTCTCATTTCACAGTTCATGGCAAATAAGACAGCTAGCACTTATGGAAAGTTTATGCTCTTTGGCTATAGTTGATCAGAATATATCTGTTTTCGTCCCTGCTTTCTACCTGCTTTCTATCCTCACATCTTCACTGGGTGTTTTTAAAGATTAGGGTGCAAGGTCAAGTTTGAATATGAAAGACCGTGAAAGTAAGACATGTATATACAAGCGAGCCTGTTCCCTCGGGGCTTCACACGTTTATCAATTAGGCTCCACCCCTCATCTGAACTTATCTGAGGTAAACAAACCTGTTGAAAACCTCTGTCTTTAAGGCTAGTAGAGTTCAAGGTTGATTTATAAATCTCCCCGGTTGGATTGGTATGATTTGATACTAGTTGTAACACACTAAATGATGGCTAATAAATAGATTATAAGAGCTTTATTTTCTACAAATTTATGACATTTCATTACGCAATGGCGGAAAAATGGTGGTAAATTAGATTTTAAGAGATGAATATGAAAGGTATTTGAACTATATCATCCATTGACCTGGGCTAATCTTGGAGGGTTCTAATAATTATCCAACGGATCTGGTTGCAGTTACTGAAAACTCCAAACAACTTGTACAACCTAGCCGCTCCAGTGAGTGAGAAAGGAGAGACGGAGAGAGGGCCAAAGAATCCTAATGCAGACATTTCCTTGCTCAAACTGTAATTATTTCTGCTCATCTTCCGATTAACATTTATGTGTAACTGAATTACTTCATTTATATGCTGCGATTTTGTGGGAGTCGGAAACTCTGCTTTTGAATATTTCATAATTTAACTACCTCATCCAATGAGGATATCTGTACATATTTACATTCAAACCATGTGAAATCAAAATAAACACTTAATAGTGATCCACTGTAAAGCAATTTCTATTTGCTGTTAGACTACATGTATTCTGAACTTTTTACTCATACCAGAAAATAACCACAACTTTGCAGTAGCCTTGTCTTTGCAAATAGTTCTTGCTTGCTACCAGTCCATTAGCATTTCTGGAATTTGTTAAAGATGTTCAGTTGCAAAAATTATTGCTAGTACAAATGAACTAATTGCAAAAAAATTTAAGGATTGTGGACTCGCTAGAGGAGAGCTGCCATTGTAACGAGTCGACTGTGTGTATCACCAGTGTGGAGTGTGTGGAACAGATGTTGGCCACGCTGGAACAGATATGTAAGGGGGAGGGGATCACCCCCAATCTCCACAGAAACATGACCCGGTTCTACAGGACAGTCTCAGAATCAGGTAGTTAACTGATCATAACAAATCCAGTAGAATTACTGTTAAGTAAGTTAAAGGAATTTATAGGTAACATAGCATTAACATGGGGTTTTTATAGAAGCACAGAATTCTAGAAATAAGTTTGTCACCTTGCAGTGCAGTACCTTACAAAATGGTTAATGTTATTAAGAAGATGATTTTTGCAAAACTCTTTTAGTGGTAAAATTTCATAATTTCCACATGCAGAGGTTTCATTGTACATGTATACAGTGCAGAAACTAAGTTTTGTGTGTTTATTTATTAGGCCTGTCTAGACCAGGAAGTGTGTCATCAAGCGGGCAGGAGATGCATGAAGAGATAAAACCAAACTCCCACGTTACAGATGTCTCCCAGCAGAGCTCGGAGGGTGTAAACAACAAAAGCCAACAACTCCCAGATAGTGCTGCCAAGGGGGATCACTCTCACAACCAACACAGAATCAGAGAGGAGATCAAAAAGCAGTACAGCAGGCTAGGGAGTAAGATGGAAGAGCAGGAGAGTCAGAATGCCAGGGAGTTTGTCAGGAGTCTGGAAGAGCTGATCCCACAGCTTGAACAGATGATGGACATCACAGAGGTAGATGAAGCGCTGCAGAAATTTGCAGCCGATTTCTGCACAGGTAAAACATCAGTGAAAAAGGCATGTTTGGATCAGGTGCATACACTGCTCTTGTAACTTTGTATTTTGCATATTTTTTAAATGGCACAAAGGCAAGATTTTTATTTGGATATTTCAGAGCAGTATTTTTAAAATGTTATAATGTAAAAATTTAGTTTTGTAAAAATATTAGTTAGTAAAAACTTACTAATATTAATACCGGTATTAAAAGTACATGTAATTGGAAAATCAATCTTTTTCAGCTTTATACAACAAGCAGTCGCAAAATGAAAGTGAAAGTCACATGGCCATACTGAATGCGGATGGAGTGTATGTAGCCAGTATCAGTGCTCTACACTTATGTTTACAACTATCAACGTCGGGACACTATAGCAGGAAGGACAAACCATGTGTGACAGAGGTATGAATCTATAACCAAGTGTGACAGAGGTATGAATCTTCACCCAAGTGTGACAGATGTAGGTAGATGTACATAGTCAATGAACATGAAAACCATACATATGTAATTAATGATATTTTTATTTAATTTTACCAAAAACTTAACATAACTTTGGACAGTTGACAATTTGATTGTTATTGTCCGCTTGTGATATGTATAGGGAGATGGTGGTTTTGAGAGTGTGTTTTGTGTTCCGTAGAGAGAGAGTTTGTGGACTCGGTGTTGGGGAGTGGTCTATTGTTGTTCCTGAGAGTGTGTTTTGTGTTCTGTAGAGAGAGTTTGTAGACTCGGTGTTGGGGAGTGGTCTATTGTTGTTCCTGAGAGTGTGTTTTGTGGTCTGTAGAGAGAGTTTGTAGACTCGGTGTTGGGAAGTGGTTTATTGTTGTTCCTGAGAGTGTGTTTTGTGTTCCGTAGAGAGAGTTTGTAGACTCGGTGTTGGGGAGTGGTCTATTGTTATTCCTGTCCCCGGCGTGGCTTACAGAGGTCTACCACCAAGTGACCAAGAAAAACCTCCTACAGGCTGTTTCAAAAGTCAACTCATTATCACCCCTTGTTGATCTGCTCAAAGGTCAGTGTAAAAGTTCAGTATTTATACAATAACATTGGTCAATAAAGCAAGGTTAAATTACAAAACAAATAGATTGGTCTCCAGTAAAAGTAATTAAATCTGTAAAGTTTTTCAAAAATCATAATGAAAAAAATTGATTTATATTAAAAAAAAACATCAAAGAATTCTGAAAGAAATTTGAGGTGCCACAATATTCTGGGCCAAAATGGTAACAATTCTTGCACGACTGCTTTCGGTCAAATGCTATTGCAATCATTCATTTTACTGCCATATAGAAAAGGGGAATAAATCGATTTTTAAATTTTATACTGAGATATGAGAAAAAGAATAATTATTTCCATTTGCAAATCTTGCAAGCAAATTAAAAACCTGTATGCTGCCTGTTATTTTGTAATTTTTGGCCCGAGAAACTAAAAAGTTACTTCTATTGGCCTTGTATTGTTGCAGACATTGATGGACTTGGAAGCCATGAGAAGGGGTCACAGTTTCTGAGCAGCTGTTGTCCCGCCCACACAGAAGAGGGGGAGGAGTCAGACGTCTTTGAGAGGGACAAGTTTGTCACATCTGGTGGGTACCCCTTTTTCTCTACTCTGTTTTTAGGCAGTATTTTCTTCAACTGTGAAAGCTTTTGAAATACAGTGTATGTGGCACATAGACATGTCATCCATCCCCTTCAAAACAATATAAAGAAAAAAATCTATAATTTAAGCATGTTAAGTAAACAGTGTGATAAGTTGTGAGAATACCTAAATCTTGTACCCAGGGTAAAGGTTTTAAATATTGAGGTATAGGTTGATCTTATGGTTTAGTTGTTATTTTTTTTAAAGTAAGACTCATTCATGCCTTGGGTAAACTTAAGTTGTTTTTTCTTTACACAGTCTGCTAGTTTCTGTTTTCAGACTTCTATGAGTAAGTTTTAGATTACATTTACCCTCTACTTGCAATTTCCATCTCCAGGTAAGATGTTTGCTCGCCGGGTCCTCTCCAAGTGCTGGGATGGAATTCTGGATGTTCTGTCAGTGTTACTGAATGGGAAATCATCATGCGGAATTTCCAGCAGTCTGGGATTACTTCTGGGGACGGAGGGAGCGAAAGAAGAGAGTCTGAGGGCCCGGGAAGCCATCTGTACCAGTCTGAATGGGCTACAGAAGGCAGCCCGCCTCTGCTGTACACTAGGTACTGTAGATTCCTTAGTATACACCAGTACTTTATTCTGCGATTCAGCTGTTTTTCATTAAATCAGGAGAATATCAAATTTCTTTTAGTTTACATGCGTCCGAAAAATAAAAGCGATATTTCAAAATCTGTGAGATGTGTTTTTCACGATTTTATGCGGATATTAATTCATAGGTTTTAGTAAGTAATTTACAGTAATAAAAATGGAGTGTGGGGTTATGAGGAGTGGTTGTTGGGGGAAGGGCAGTAATGCTCTTTCACTGGTATCTTACATTTGATAGAAGTAAAATATCTGATGTTTCCTTTTCAATGAAGAAATGTTTTGTTATTATAGATTTTTTCTATTTTACTAGGGAGCCTAAGGGAGGGGATAGAAATCTAGTTATAACATGTAAATATGGTGTCCAAAAGATTTCAGTATTAGTAATCGAAAGTGTTTTGGACCACACAGGACATTCGGTCCTGTGTAATCAATAAACACACAGGACTGAACCAAATTTTGCCAGACCGAAAAACCTAATGTAAAACATGAAACACATAAATATGCAGAACCAATAAAATCTTCTTTATTATAATACTATTGATATTTTGTTCTTCTCTAGCAAAGTATTCGTCTGCCTTCCAATTATCCTCCCCTGACACATATCCATCATGAAATTTTAAAAAGTTTGCTTCAAAGTCTTGCTCTTATATGGTGCACACACATGTTGCCAATCTGCATTGAATTTTCTCGGTGCGTTTACAGTCATAGTCTTTTTTCCCTTGGGTAGGGCTAGGAGCTTTTCTCTTTCTTCACCCAGGGATCACTCCCTCATAATACTTCAACCGATCTATGTTGTTTTAATCACAATCATTTACGCGTTTGATTTGTGTGATATTTTTTTAACATATTACAAACATTTGAATGACTCTGCGTCAAAAAAGTAGAGCTCAAAACCGGGCAATGAGATATCAGACATTCCAGACCGGTGTCATAAACAATGCATCGGACCAGAGGCACTGCACTTCGGTCAGGTCCGTCGGTCCGATGTCTTTTGCATAGACTGTAGTAAAGTCTAAAAAAAGAACTTCTGGTGAATGGAGAAGTAAACAACATTAGGTTTATGTTTTCACTTCTGAAGATTTTACAATCCTCTGCATTGCTCTGTGTTAGGTCTCCAGGGGTACTGTGGCACAGTGTTTTGTCAGCTGGCCAGCACGTCATGTGTCGTCATAGACGCCCAGAAAAGTCCGATCCTGGAGCGCAAAACCCTCAGCAAAACCGCTACCTATAGACCTAGACTGGTCAAACTTCACGCCTCCCATGTCCTCAGTATGGATGTCGTTATGACAACGGGCCTGGAGATGGGGAGTCACTCGTCTGACTGTTGGAAGCATTTATTTAGGTATGTGAGCTTTAACATTATCATATGTTCATGAAATGTATATTTTTGTATCATAATTATAACATACCTGTTACCTCTAAACCTTTTTGAGGAAGTCTCCTTGTTTTATATACTTTCTCCCTTTATTGCTTTAATTTGAAAATCTGCTGCTTTTCTACAGTAATTGGTTTGATTTCATTGTTTTGTTTTCTATGATGGCCAAGTAGTGTTATAAGTCAACAAAAAATTCAGTATAATTATGTAATTTGACTATTATTTGTTGTTTAACTTTATTTTATATTGTCTTTTATGGATAATCAAAGCTCATAAAAAACTGAAACATCTTAACACAATCGGTATCAATGATTTATATGTAAGTAAAATTTATATGTAAGTTACATCTTTATTTATAAAAATTTGTCAGATTTAAATTCTAATACTGTCATAGGGATCAACATTAAGGTATGTCCGACCGACTCAGACTAGTAAAACCTTGGTCCAAGCTAGGTATTTTGGGTCAGGGTAGCCCGACTGGTCGTGTAAAAAAATTCAACTGTAAAACAGAAATAATTTTAAGGATTTCTCACATATGATATATAATCACGTTCATTGTTATGACTAAATTTAAAACCCGTTGGTCAACCCGGAAAACTCGACTTCTTGATTCCTTGAGGTTTTTTCCTTGGTCCCATGGACTTCGAGCTATTGAGAATATTTGGATTTATTGATCAAGCACAAGCAAATTTGCGAATGAGCATTGGATCAAAAGACATAAAATTTATTGTAAGGCCATCTGTAGTACAATTAATTTCTTCCCTAAATAATTTATATTGATTTATAAATATTACATTCATATAAAATTGTTTGACATTCTCACAAAAAAAATATTCAATCAAACCTAAAGGTATGATTTAAAAGAAACACCCTTAAAGCATAACAGAACTTTGGATGGATGAATGGATAGATGAATAGACAGATTGATTGATTGATTTGTCATGTTTCAGATGCTCATCCTTTATATCAGGGTTAGAGCACACATATTTCAGCTTGGGACAAAATCACTCCAATCTTCCCAAGCTACAACAACAGGAGTCCAACTTTGAACCAGGAGGCCCTGACAGCAAGTAAGTCAGTCAATAAAGAAGTCAGTCAATAAAGAAGTTAAGTCAGTCAATAAAGAAGTTAAGTCAGTCAATAAACGAGTCAGTCAATAAACAAGTCAAGTCAGTCAATAAACAAGTCAAGTCAGTCATTAAACAAGTCAGTCCATAAACAAGTCAAGTCAGTCATTAAACAAGTCAGTCAATAAACAAGTCAAGTCAGTCAATAAACAAGTCAAGTCAGTCATTAAACAAGTGAAGTAAGTCAATAAACAAGACAGTCATTAAACAAGTCAGTCAATAAAAAAGTCAGTCAATAAACAAGTTAGTCAATAAACACGTCAAGTCAGTCAATAAACAAGTCAGTCAATAAACAAGTCAGTCCATTTACAAGTCAGTCATTAAACAAGTCAAGTCAGTCAATAAACAAGTCAAGTCAGTCCATAAACAAGTCAAGTCAGTCATTAAACAAGTCAGTCAATAAACAAGTTAGTCAATAAACAAGTCAAGTCAGTCAATAAACAAGTCAGTCAATAAACAGGTCAGTCATTAAACAAATCAAGTCAGTCAATAAACAAGTCAGTCCATAAACAAGTCAAGTCAGTCATTAAACAAGTCAGTCAATAAACAAGTCAGTCAATACACAAGTCAAGTCAGTCATTAAACAAGTCAGTCCATAAACAAGTCAGTCATTAAACAAGTTAAGTCAGTCAATATTTATTTCAAATTTCGCATAAATGTATACACTTCGGCCGATATAGCGATGCTTTGAGTGAGGACACTGATGCAACACTTTAAAAAAAACAGGTCAAATCACAAGTTGCAGTTTATAAAAGAAACGTTTTAATTGGCTGATTTGGTACACGCGCACTCTTACGTGCTATGATATTTTATTCAACTGCCAGCTGTGACGTTTAACTCTGTATCAGGACTGCAAAAGTTGACCAAGTGTTCTCACAATAATCGCTTCTTGTTTTTTCATGGCATCGAGCGAAGCTCGAAAGCCATCTAGGGATCGTACGGCCAAATTTTAAGGAGCTGAACAACTCATGCTATCAATAAATCCGCGGATATGAGTGCAAAGTTTTCTTATGTGTTTGAAGAATAAAAGTTGACATACTTCCATTTAGAATAGAACTGTACGTCAGTATAACAAGTTGGCTGATAAAAAATAGTTGATGTCTTTGATAATGTTCATATTTTATTATAAAATACATGTCTGGGTTTCAGCGGATGAATACACTCGCACCGAGACACATGCGATACATACACATTTGTTTATGAAATATACCTGCCTGCAAAACAGATTATTTTGTATCCATATCGAATGTTGACAATGCACAAATGTTTGAACTTTTAGAAACAAAATTTCCTACATCGAGCGATAAGTATATCTACAACCAAAAGTAATTTTAAACCAACTACTTTCACTTTTAATTTGTGAATGTAAACAATGTGAATGGGTGCTTTCTTATATCTACCTCTGATCGTTTCGGTTCGTGTCATTTGGACCCATGTGATTTTTAAATCAATTGATAATAAGAGACAGAGTTTTTATCAGCAATATACAATATATAGAATTAAATACAATCATACTTTTAATACTAATTAATTCTATTTGAATAGAGAAAAAAATATCTACAATTTTTTTAACTCCCAAGATATTTCTAACATAAGATTTTTAACTAATATTCAAAACTTTTTAGGAATTAGGTTAGTCAATTTGTAATGAATTTTAATTTAATTATTTATGTGATAAAAACATAATATTTATTTCTTTGAAAGTAGTCGACTAATGTATTTGTCTTTATATTTGTTTTTAAAAAGTAAGTATACTATAATTGATACCAATTTCCAACTGAATTGTCAATAACCAAATTGGAATGATTTCTGAAAATAAAAAAAAATCACACTTCATTTTGATATTTTTATTATTTTAGTCAACTGTATAAAATCCATATTAAATTTTATTTTTGTTAAATTGACCACCCAACTTAATTTTTATAAAAATTAATACATTACTTAGAGTTACAGAATCATAATTTGTTTTAAGGATTTTTTTAATCTATAGTACCTAAATGTACGAGTGATCAATGAAGGAGAACCATAAATAACACAAATAAAAAAAATTATATGCATTTTTGTTTAGTGGAGATTATTTTGAGTTTTTAAAAAAAAAATTCAGGTTTTTACTCTTCAAATTAACTTCAACTCAACGCCATTGTGGCCCTTCAGGACCTTGATATTATTGTGTAAACAAAAACACACTGTTGTCCATAACGATAGATATTTTAAACATGTTTCCCCAGTGATCAACATTAAATTCAATCATTTTTTCACACTGACTTTCAAAAGAGTGCATGTGCCTTCAAACATACACAAATCTTGCAATTTACGGAGCAAACTTGTTCAATTTTGACTGATCTGTGATTAACCTCATTTTGTAACTCACTCAGTCTGTAGGAACATCAATTTACCTCATTACTCATCTGACAATATTAACTACTGATGTTGATGCTTTACTTGCTGCTGACTTTCTCTCAAACTCGCTGACCTCAGATTAAATTCACATGCAGATCGAGTGGCTATTTTACACAGCTCAACATGTATGTAAACAAACCACACTTCTTCATTTTATGGAGCTGGTGACGATTTTTCAAAGATTTTCAGTACAAATTTATTGTAAGTAAATAAGTGAGGACTAAATAACATTAATGCTGTAAAATGTCAAATTTATTGCCAACACGAATTTTCCCGTGGATCTATATTTTGCAGCAAGCTTTTTTGGAGAAAAAATTGGCACTATTACAGTCTGTTCAACTGATGCAACAGTATATTGTGAATGGGTAACATAAAATATATTTGTTTACTAAACAGTTTCTGGTGAATTTCTTTATAATAAATTAAATAACGTCATTCAATGAGCAAAAAACAATCTGTGACTTTAAACTACCTGCGCCCATACTTGCTTTTAGAGAACATTTTTTGAGTTTTTTTTTTTAACTAACATCATTTACACATGTACGTTAACAAAGCCCCGTTTGTTCTCCAATAACTCTGTAATTTTTAACTTGCTAGTACAACTTAATTATAAGTTTTCTTTCTCCAACATTTGCTTCCTCATGCATTTGATAAATGGGTGGGTCTATAAAAATGCACCAATCAGAATCTTTGTTGCAAAATGCAATTGAAATACACACTGATTAGAAAGTGTCATCACTCAACGCATTGCTATATCGGCCGGAGTGTATACTCTTGAGCGAGCTTTGCGATAAGCACCGAATGCTTATTTTTGAATGTCACATCATGGAACAACATCACTGTCACTTAATGTTATACTGAACATAGCTGTCAATTTCTGTTATATATTATACATATATTACATGGCTTCGAGGGCGACATATCAGAATATTTGCCCCAAGGTGACAGGAAAGCCCTGGGGTGTTATGTCGCCCGATGCCAAAGGCAAAGGGAGACATAACACTCTAGGGCTTTCCTGTCACCGAGAGACAAATCCTCTGGTATTGTCGCCCGAGAAGACATGTAATATATGTTATATAACATTTTTAAACAAATCAAAGTGGTTTACAACCGTATTTTTCATTAACAAGTGTATTTTATTGAAAAATGTTCATATTTTACAAATCAATGTAAAATGTTTTGTAAAAAGTCGATCGGTGCTTGTTAGTTTCAGTAAATTAAATAATGATAACATGCATTAACGCTGCTCTTGTTAAAATGAATCAATGTGGCTGGCTGGACTGAATTTCGGAAAGCTGTTTTCTTTTCCACAGTAATTAAAGGTCCATAGTTGAACTTTGTTGTTTTCAGCACGCTCTCGCTTGAGTTGATTACTCTAATTGTATTTATCAAAGTTTTCTAATTAATTAATCAATTAAAGTACCTTGGAATTTAAAATGAAATGCAGATGTTGTATTGACATTTTGATATTCGGGGAACTGTTTATGTTTGCTTAGCAACTGGCTCGTTGAATTTCGAACCTGCACATAATTAATATGCAGAGTAATTGCACGAGAGGGTGATATAACAGTTTCGGGAGGGCAATATAACTGTTTCCTGTGAAATATAACTATTTCCGGGAGGGCAATTTAATTGTTTCCAGCGTGATTCAGCAGTTTTCGAGGTATCGTAATAAAATTATTCCATTTGTTATTTTCTGTAATATCAAATCCTACACAACTTATCTATGTCATCAATGTTTCAAAAAGTGACAGTAATGTTGTTCCATAGCATGTTTGGTCTGGCACCATAACAACAGAAAGTGACGGAAATGTTGTTCCATAGATAAATTGCGTAGGAATTTAAATGATTCAGTTGGTGACAGGAATGTTGTTCCATAGATAAATTGTGTAGGTGACAGGAATGTTTTTCCATTGTTTGCTTTGTTCCATTCTGCTTCCTGGAAGGTGGGAAGTCTGAGGTAATTAAACACATTTTATCTTTAAACCTACACTCAGAATGGGTGAAACCTTTATTATGATTAAACTTTACAGAGAGGAAATTATTCAAAGGTTGATATACAGAATATTGTGGCAGACTTGTTTACAGTGATAATATTCTTTAAGCCACTGTTATGTTGGGCTTGAGAATGAGCTTGGTCAGATTAATTGTGAACAGCACTAGAGATCTCTAACGATAATGGGGGGGGGGGGGGGGGGGGGGGGGGGGTCTATGGATCTAATGGATCTATGAATAGCACCAGAATGTACACAATGTAACAAACCAGGAAGTTAAAACTGGAGTGGACTGACATTTGTTGAGCAGGACGTAAATTATGGGTGTCTGAAGTTAGGTGATTACCAAAAACCAATCTATTATACTTTCCAAGGTAGGTGAGGGTGTTAAAAAGAGTTTCTAAGGTGAGTGAAGTGTTGTTTTGGGTAACATATTTCTACTGGCTGATTGTGTAGAAAATTAGAGAATTATATCCAAATTTAGACCAGTTTTTGTGTGCAAAAAGATAGCAATTGTTTTACTATGTGCTGATTTTAGCTATCTGGTTTCTCAAACCAATTTTTTTTGGAGTAGCTTAAGTTTCAAAGCCTATATTGAAATCAAATGATACTTGGTCAGTCCAGTCAGTCTATATACAGTATACTGTGTCTGCAAACATATGGTTTATATCTGTAGAAGTTTACACCAAATATACAATGTATCCCAGCTGTCAGTGTTGTAAATTTTAAAGAAATACCAGTTTGTGCCTGCTCGAGAAACTTTTCTTAAAGATTTGGGGGACACTTTAAACTTGTGACTCACAGGTAAAAGTATTGATTAAAGATCGTGCAGGCAAGCTAGTATAAGAGCACACACACACACACACACACACACACACACACACACTGGTAAGATAATGTGTTAAGCTCTTGAAAGTACAGTGTTTTATTAGTTTTGAAGTTTAAAGTCATGTCTCTCCCAGCAAATGGTGAGATTTATAAATGATTTTTAATCAAAGGGTGAGATTATAAATTTTTGGACCCCCACCCCTGCCAATGTTTTACAATAAAACCAATATAAAATAAAAGAGTTGTGGTAATATCAGGTCTTTTTCAATCACCATGTAAGATTAATTTACCAGTACTTGCTAGTGACAGCTGTAGGTAGATAACTCTCTCAGTCAACTGATTGATTTTATCATTACAGTGGTTACCATGATGAGCCTGAACTGTACAGTGTGTCGGCCACCACCGCAGTTCCTGTGGCCCCCAGGATCAATCTTACAGAGCTGATCAGACAGAGTGCTATAGAGTCGGGCTGGGAGCGGTCACTGAATGGGGGCGGGGTCCTGAATGCTGTCCAGTCCTCCCAGGCACTGTGTGGGCTCTCACAGGAGGTGGACAGGTGAGTCATGGGGGCAGGGGAGAGGTCACTGACCGGGGGCAGGGTCCTGAATGCTGTCCAGTCCTTCCAGACCTGTTGTGGGCTCTCACAGGAGGTGGACAGGTGAGTCATGGGGGCAGGGGAGAGGTCACTGACTGGGGGCGGGGTCTTGAATGCTGTTCATTCCTCCCAGACACTGTGTGGGCTCTCACAGGAGGTGGACAGGTGAGTCAGGTTACATTATAGTGACAGTACAATTATCTTTTTGCCCCATGATGCTGATGTCCTTTGCGGCCAATATATTGAATTGAATTGGGGGGTGGGGAGGGGGAGAAATATATGTGACAACAGAAGGCACTGTGTGGGCTCACATGAGCTGTACAGCAGAGGTGAGTAATTTGAGGGGGGGGGGGGGGGGGGGGGGGGGGGAGGGAGGGAGTATAGCATAATAGGTCACAACAGGTGATACACTTACATCAGTTATATTATGTGTGTTATTATTATTATTATTAGATCAATAAGTTAATTTGTTTTGGGCATATGCCTGTGTTCAGTGCTTTATCTTTAATTATTCATATTTGGTGTACTTCTTTCCATCTCAAAAAACATACTTACTAGGTGGAAGATGCTGGGGTTCAGGTAACCTCAAGCTCATTATACCTAAATTTAGTACTGGTACTTTAAATTTAGTATTTTAAAAATTTCAACAGTTTTAGAATAGGAAAGGATGAATAGAAAAAAAATTTAAAAATAGTTCAGGAAACCAACCACTACTACCATTATACATGTGCTGGTCATGTGCCCTTCAACCGATCTTAAGGTAGTACACTGCCAATTAAAACCAGTTTTCTGATTCATATAGACTGTTCCAATTCAAACTAGTTTTCTGATTCACAGGGTTCGACACTAACCTTAGTCTGTTAGTCACAGACTAATAGATTTTCATGTGGACTAACAAAATTTCCGTCTAGTCAGTTCAGTCGGACTAATAAAAAGTTTTGCTTAAAAAATGTGTAAATTAACGATGTGGGATTGTCGACATTTTACTGGAAAACCCTGACTATATTTTTATTATGTAGCATATAAATAATTAGCAGATACATTGCAGTGATTATAAAGTTACAGAGCGAAAACAACAGAGGTTTGCAGGATGTTATGGGTGACTTGATTATTTCTTTGCCCTTGGGGGATGTCCAAGAAAATAGGTGACAGACGCACGTTTTCACAACAATGACTATGATAGGGACGCTTATGTGTTTTTAAAAAAAAAAGGTGAAACAAATCTTCTGTGAGTTGTTTAATTTAACTGAATTGTGTTTAAATCATTTGTCATAAATTGTTTATGATTTTAAACGGATTTTTAAAGAACTTAAACAATGAAAAGAACAACATGTTGCACAGATCTATTTATAACATCTGTAATGGTGGCATACACCATGTACACGGAGATAGTGAATACGCAGCTCATTGTTATGTACAACATAGCACAATACAACTAAACCAGTGCAACACCTGTAAGAAAAACATTATTGTATATATTACGCACTCCTTTCTTAAAAATTCTATTTAAAAAGTGCATATTACATAAAGCAAATACGGTAATGCCTTTTAATTTATTTTTGACGGGCAAATAAAATTGCCTGCGGACTAGTTAAAATAAACAGCCTCTAGTCCGTCTGGACTAATGCATAAAAAAGTTAGTGTCGAAGCCTGATTCATACAGACTGTTCCAATTAAAAGTAGGTTACATTGTGTAAAATCGTTAAATACAGATCTTCTATTCTATTAATATGTACCAGTCTAGACTGTCTTATGTGACCATCCAAGGGACTTATAAAAAAGTCACATAAGACAGGGAGTCACATAACGCAGTCCAAGACTGACTTCACACTCTTTTTACTTATCAATAATACTTGGTACCAAATAGTTAAATTATATATCTTTTATCTTTAAACTAGTTTTTAATACACTGAATTTCAAATTTCATCATCTTTAGAAAGATTTTTAATTTTGTACAGAAAATCACTTGTTATATAAATTAAGGGGAGCTTATTAATAAACTGGGTATGTTTTTGTTTCCAACAAATGGACTATGACAGTATGTTTTCATTGTTTTGTATTAATGGCTATAGCAAGTAATTGATGTTATCTACATTTCTGCATCAAAACAATCTATAATATTTTCTATATCCATGTATATTTTTACACACGTTTTTGTGTGTTCGTGATGGTGTTTTTATCGCAAAATTTCATGTCTATTAATCCGACCCTAAACTTTTGTTTAAAATAAACGCTTGATGTCGGAATTGGAATCTGCCATGTATGTTTATTGACTATGCACCTCCCCAATATCTTTTTTATATGATGATGTCGGAATCGTAATCTGCCATGTTTGTTTATTGACTAAGCACCTCCCCAATATCTTTTTTATATGATGATGTCGGAATCGTAATCTGCCATGTTTGTTTATTGACTAAGCACCTCCCCAATATCTTTTTTATACACATGTAAATTACATGATTTCTTTATAAATATCGATATGTGGATTCAACTTATACATGTACATGTCCAGATGAGTTTGGCTGAGACGTCTGTCTATCAAGTAACAATAAACAGTTAACAACCAATGTTTATAGAAGTTCAATTACTGTCGGGCCACCATGTTTGTTTGTACAGGGTGCGACAAATGTCGTCATTAGAAAAATAGCGGGAGTCTTGAAAAACCTCACATATGGGGGGGTTAATGATAACAACCACTATTTTGAAAGGTGATAAATACTCTAATTAGTTATCAAAACAGAACACTGCTATGTTTGTCAGTTTGGGACGCCATTTTAATTTGCTAAAAGTCGCTTAAAACAGTCTACACAGCATTTTGGGACGAAAATGACGGTCGCTTGTCACATAAGGCAGTAGTCGCTTAATGCAGAGTCTTCATATAGAAAATTATGTTAAGCGGTCTAAATATGGTCGCATAAGACAGAGAGTCGCTTAATACAGAGAGCCACTAAGGCAGTCTAGACTGTACTAAAAACAATATGTGAGTCTAAAGATGATAACTGATGATGCCTACATTCATAGTAGGACTGTTCTGATTGGTAGATTGTTAAGGTAGGACTGTTCTGATTGGTAGATTGTTATGGTAGGACTGTTCTTATTGGTAGATTGTTTGAGGAGGCAGCCAATCAGCTGAATCTTCAGTCCCTGTTGAACTTCCTGTCTGAGCTTTGTGATGCCAGTCAGCAGCAGCTTTATGGACTGAGTCGACAGGTGCCCTCGGAGCGAGGAGCTGTTGGGGACAGTCTGCTCCCCTTCAACGCCCTCCACCTGTACCGCCTACAGGAGGTCCTGATGAAGGTGGTGCACAGTGACCGGCCCCTGCTACACCTGATTCACACCTGGACCGTTGTGTCACCTCACCTGGTGGAGGTAACTCTTTGACTTATATGTGGTTCCCTCTTTTATATTGTCGGATTATGTTAGAATTTTTTTCTTGATTCTCAAGTATGAAATATAATTTGGAAAATGAAATGTTATCCAGCTGTTGTTTATAGATATTTTTAATGATTTTGCACAGCTTTATAATTTCTTGGTTTTCTACATGTATATTAATTAGTCACAGGAAATTCAACATTTTGTAGGATACATATAATTTGAGTTTTGTTGCACATCATAATTGCAGTGCATAATACATAATGTTTGAGTTCATTAAAACTTACACATATATGAACCAACAAATGTGTGAGTCATTTCTTCCCTAAAGAAGAAACACTAGCAAGAATTATTCCTTCCCTACAGAACTAACAAGTGTATGATTTATTCCCTGCATTCAGTGTGCTGGCCACAGAGACAGAAATGTATCCAAGATGGCTGTGACCTGTGTCCATGATTTCATTGTGGCAATGCTGAGTGAGCGACCAGAGCTGCCATATTTCCACGTAAACGAGCTCCTGTGTAAGGCGCTGGAGAACATGCTGTGTCTGGAGGTGTGTGATGGAGATGTACAGGACCAGGTAAGAATCACCTAGGGGTGTGACATGTAGGACTAGGTAATGAACTCCTGGGGTGACATGTAGTACTAGGTAATGAACTCCTGGGTGTTTGACATGTAGGATTAGCTAATGAACTCCTGGGGTGACATGTACGACTAGGTAATAAACTCCTGTGAGTGTGACATGTAGGACTAGGTAATGAACTCCTGGGGTGACATGTAGTACTAGGTAATGAACTCCTGGGTGTTTGATATGTAGGACTAGCTAATGAACTCCTGGGGTGACATGTAGGACTAGGTAATGAACTCCTGTGAGTGTGACATGTAGGACTAGGTAATGAACTCCTGGGGTGACATGTAGTACTAGGTAATGAACTCCTGGGTGTTTGATATGTAGGACTAGGTAATGAACTCCTGGGTTGACATGTAGGACTAGGTAATGAACTCCTGTGAGTGTGACATGTAGGACTAAGTAATGATCTCCTGGGGGTGTGACATGTAGGACTAAGTAATGAACTCCTGGGGTGACACATAGGACTAAGTAATGAACTCCTGGGAGTGTGACATGTAGGACTAGGTAATGATCTCCTGGGGGTGTGACATGTAGGATTAGGTAATGAACTCCTGGGGTTGACATGTAGGACTAGGTAATGAACTCCTGGGAGTGTGACATGTAGGACTAAGTAATGAACTCCTGGATTTGTGATGTTTAGGACCCTGTAAGAAACACCTGGAGGTGTGATGTGTAGGACCAAGCAAGAAACAATTGAAGGTATGATGTGTAGGACCAAGTAAGAAACACCTGGAGGTATGATGTGTAGGACCAAGCAAGAAACAATTGAAGGTATGATGTGTAGGACCAAGTAAGAAACACCTGGAGGTATGATGTGTGGGACCAGGATGTTCAATAGGTATGTAAAGTTCACATGCAGAAACAGGTGAAAGTCATCTTGATGATGATTACGTTACCCATCAAAAAGCTACCATTATAGCACATATTTAGATATATTCCTGAATTTTCTACAATTATAAAGAGGCTCTGAGATGGTTCTTGATTGCAGGCATATATATACAGACAGCTTTGTTCTAGATTCTTTTTTCACTTATCACAATTAAGAGGGCAGGATGGTCATTTTTAGACTGAATCTATCTCCTTTAGAAGAAGAGCTCTTTATAAAGATATAGGAAAATACTAAAATTCAAAAGCTAAAATTATTGGATTTTTTTAAATTAAGTAATACTTTATAGCTAAATAAATTATATATAAAAAATTTAGGTAGATCCGATGGATAATTTGTTGACCAGCCAGCCTTCTTAACATCTTGGCACAGTGAAAATCACTTGTATTCTATTACATCATTAATTTAGTTCCATGTCATGATGACAACAAATTTGATAAACTCTTCTGTGCTCGGAGATAGAAAAGATACAATTACTATAAAATGGCCAATGGTACCCACAAAATCCACCAATTAAGTTCTCCATGAACACAGATATTTAAATTTTTTATCTGTACTATGGGGTTGATATCTGTTACTGTAAATTTGTTTGTGTGAGTTTGTACATTTTTGGATTGATGCCGTACAGTTGAATTTTCCTACTGTAGATTGTGTGTTCTATCTGTGAGTTGGTGGAGGCTTGCACAGCCGACATTAAATCCGGATGGCGACCATTGTTTGGAGCACTGAGAGCGGTCAAGATCGAGTACACGGTAAATGAGGAAGTTAACGACGCCAGACAGAGGCATGTGGCAGCTGTACTAGATGTGTTTGAGGTGTACCTGGCTACAGACAACATCCTGGTCTTTGCGAATGCCACAGTTGACTGCATCCTGTGTTTGTTAAAGTACATTAGAGGCCCAGGTATGCATATTTTGTTACGTCTCATTAAACAGGAAAATGCCCACATGTCGAATACATGTTTGGGGAAATACATATTCAATATTTATGAAAATAAACACATAAAAACAAAATATATGATTGTATAATACTTGCATGTGCACATTTTTTTCCTGTGTAATACTATACATGTTAATGGGAGAAACATGCAATTTTCTTTCACTTTCAACTTTTGAATCACATAGCTGAGTTTGACAGCTCCAGTGGTGATGATTCTGACTCGGGCAGTGATTTTGTTATGGGGACCACCGGGGGAGAGAATTTGTGTATCCCTGCCCTGGGGTATCTGAAGCGATGTGCACAGATTCTACAAACTATGTGGAAAATGCCAGCCTGCCCTGTATTCAACTGTGCTAAAAGGTGAAACTTTAAGATAGTACTCCATAGTAAGAAAGATTGTTCATTAGTAGATGGGTAGAATAGTTAAAATAGTACATCAAATCCTCATTACCTTATTCCTCATTAGATTAAGCAGCCAGAGTCTGGCTATTACTGAGGTTTAAAAATGAACATCCATTTAGTATATAGAATGAAGAAACAACAAGCTTTATTGAGAAAACCTAGTTAATGTAAGTTGTTATTTACTTAATGTACAGAATACAAACTACACCCTCCCATGTGTTTGTGGACTCGAGCCTGCCTCATATGAACATGGGGGACTTTATCCTACACTACCGTGAAGCGAGTCTACATTGCTGTGAGACCTGTACCTCAAAACCACCTAAACAGACGGTCAGCGATGGCACCACCCCCACACCAAAGCGGGAGCCACAGGATATTCCATCCCTCCTAGACGAGGGGGGTACAGACAGTCTGAACTCTGTGGATTCAGGGGTAGTGACTGGGCAGAATGATTTCAAATCGAGTAGTAAGACAGATTTACAGGAGCAAGACAAGAGTCTGAGGGATGGAGAGATGCAAGACAAGAGTCTGAGAGACAGAGACTCTGTGGAGGAACACTGTGAGAGATGCGACGCCCTGCATCTCCTGCGTAAGCAGCCTGGGGGTGCTACAGAGGGTCCCCCTGATCTGATCAGTTCTCTGGATGCCATAGACAACAGTACGGGAATTCTCCATGTGTTGTTCCTATTACTGGAAGGCCTGGCTGGAGCAGTGTCTTCCTGTCCCAGATCCTATCAACCCGAGACCCTGGAGATGTTGTTTGATATCCTCAGGTCCACAGCAGACATTCCAGGTTAGTACACCTTCTTCATTGTAGATTTCTGTTTCATATTCATATCATAGTTTTGGCTGCAAAAACAAACAAAAAAGGTTAATGAGAAGTGTTTTAAGCTCTACCATGGGCCTCTTAATGATTTGAAGACAGGTGACCAGGAAATAATGTTTGTGCCTGGTCATAAGCTTATCTACATCATAAAAAACATGTAAATTAGTGTCAAGCTTCATGGATTTCAAAATTCTAGTTCAAGATTGTTATAAAATATAACAAAAGACATGAGCAGAAAACTTTGTCAACTGAAATCAAATTGTGATAACTAAACCATCAATGGTCCATAGATCTATACCTTTTAATAGCAATTCAAGACATTAAGTGTTACATTGCTGTTGTATTTCCAGGTGCTAAATTTTCGCTGTTTTGTGTGAATAGTCTCCTATTGCCAATGATCCAGTCCTGGTTACGGGAAGGCAGTCGTAAGCTGGGTTACTGGGACTGTGGAGCCAACAACTTCAAGCAGTGCTGTGGTCTCTGTACTGACCTTGTGGTGGCCCTTGTCCAGAAATTCCCAGGTAAGGTTGGTAAAAAAAATGTGACACAGGTAGGGGGAAAATGACAGGGGAATGTGACACAGGTACCGGGAGATTGACAAGGGAATGTGACTCAGGTAGGGGGGAGATTGACAGGGGAATGTGACACAGGTAGAGGGAGATTTACAGCTATAGGTAACACAGGTAGGGGGAGATTGACAGGGGAATGTGACACAGGTAGGGGAGATTGGCAGGGGAATGTGACACAGGTAGGGGGAGATTGACAGGGGAATATGACACAGGTAGGGATAGGGGATTGACAGGGGAATGTGACACAGGTAGGTGGAAGATTGACAGGGGAATGTGACACAGGTAGGGGGAGATTTACAGCTATAGGGAACACAGGTAAAGGGAGATTGACAGGGGAATGTGACACAGGTAGGGGAGATTGACAGGGGAATGATGTGACAGAGGTAGGGGGGAGATTGACAAGGGAATGTGACATAGGTAGGGGGAGATTGACAGGGGAATGTGACACAGGTATGGGGAGATTGACAGGGGAATGTGACACAGGTAGGGGAAACTGACAGGGGAATGTGACACAGGTAGGGGGGAGATTGACAGGGGAATATGACATAGGTAGGGGGGAGATTGACAGGGGAATGTGGCACAGGTAGGGGGAGATTTACAGCTATAGGTAACACAGGTAGGGGGGAGATTGACAGGGGAATGTGGCACAGGTAGGGGGAGATTTACAGGGGAATATGACACAGGTAGGGAGAGATTGACAGGGGAATGTGACACAGGTAAGGGAAATTGACAGGGGAATGTGACACAGGTAGGGAGGAGATTGACAGGGGAATGTGACACAGGTAGGGGGAGATTTACAGCTATAGGTAACACAGGTAGGGGGAGATTGACAGGGGAATGTGACACAGGTAGGGGAGATTGACAGGGGAATGTGACACAGGTAGGGAGAGATTGACAGGGGAATGTGACACGGGTAGGGGGGAGATTGACAGGGGAATGTGACACAGGTAGGGGGGAGATTGACAGGGGAATGTGACATAGGTAGGGGAAGATTGACAGGGGAATGTGACACAGGTAGGGGGAGATTGACAGGGGAATGTGACACAGGTAGGGGAAATTGACAGGGGAATGTGACACAGGTAGGGGGAAATTGACAGGGGAATGTAACACAGGTAAGGGGAGATTGAAGGGGAATATGACATGGCTGGAGGGGGGGAATTGACAGTTGAATTTGACATGGATGAAGGGAGGAGAGATTGAGAGGGGAATGTTACACATTAGGTAAGGGGAGAGATTGACAGGGGAATGTGACACAATAGGTAGGGTGAAGTTTAACATGGTGGTGGGGGCGGAGATGGACAGTTGAATGTGACATGGATGGAGGGGTAGGGAGATTGACAGTGGACACATATTGCTCGTTGTAGGTTCATCAGAAGAGGTGTCTCGATCAGTGGAGCTGATGCTCAGGCAGCTATACAGTATTCTAGTGGAATGTATCTCACAGCCTAACGAGATAATCTCAAGACTTGGCTGCTCCTGTATCAGGTAATTGAATTCTGACCTTGTCTCAGATGTTGGAAGCAAGTCATTCTATTCACATATGAATGACTCCATCTTAAATCTTTACTGTTCTTTAAAGTATGTCTTTGACCATGTATTGACATTTTTTCAGAATTGGTCTTTTTTGTGAAAAGATTGTTTGGGTTTTTTTTAAGATAAACACATATTTTTAAGGGGTTGGATAATTTTTTTATTGTGTGATTTAATATATTTTTAAAAAAGGGTTTAGATAAAGCTTACATTCTATAGTCTGTTATTGCTTCCATCACTTTTTGATTATTTTTAATAAAAATACACATACCTGTGAAAGAAATACAGTTGAAATCGATAAGGCCTAAAAAAAAAAAAAATTGTGTGTTTAGGGTAACACTGATGAAAAAATTAGGTTAGGTTAGGTAGGGATTTTTTTTTTATTTTATCATATTTTTTTGTGCATGCCGGCATATTTAAAAACAGGTTTTTAATAGAAATAATATGAAAATCATAGTCAGATGAAAAAACACATCTAAAAATGGTAGGATCGGGGCATTTTTGTAGGTTAGGTCGGGTTACCCTAAACACACAATATTTTTTTTTAGGCCTAAAACGGAAAATATCCAAGGTATCTTCATTGACACATTTTCATTTATCACTCATAAATATTCACAGGAACGTAAACAATTTTTTATACGGAGATTTATAATGGGAAAGTTTACATCTTTTCTCAATTCGGAATTACTCGGAATACATCGCACAATTTTTTAACGTTATCATCCGGGCTATTTCATGGCAGTTGCAATGCAAAATCCCCATAGACTTTCTATTTTGGGTTGTGTATTGAAACCTGAAGCGGTAGAGGAGGCATTTCATAACAGATAATCTGGGCATTTTTAGGTCACCTGAGTCATTTAGGTGACCTAATGCAATTGGTCTTTGTCCGTCGTCGTGCGTTAACAATTTTACATTTTTAACTTCTTCTTGAAAACTACAAGGCCAATTGTTACCATTTTTGGTGTGAAGCATCTCTATGGTAAGAAGAATCTAAATTGTGAAAATCATGGCTCTACCACCCCCAGGACGCCACGGGCAGGGCCAAATATGCAAAAAAAAAAGAAGCCAAATTTTCAAAAATCTTCTTCTCTTCTCCCACATATGTGAGGAAAAAACTGAATGCATGGTTATGATGTCCATGAAGCCCTCTACCAAAATTGTGAAATTCATGGCCCCTGGGTCAGGGGTTCAGGATCTTGGGTGGGGCCAATATGGCCATTTAGTAAAAATATATTAGATCTTAGAAAATCTTCTTCTCTACTCCCATATATATATATTTGTTAAAAACTAAATGCATGGTTATGATGTCCATGAAGTCTTCTACCTAAATTTTGAAATTCATTACCCCTTGGACAGGGGTTTAGGCCCTAGGGCAGGGTCAATGTAGCCATATGGTGAAAATGTATTAATTTAATTTATTTAATTTCATGTCCCCCGAGGTAGAGGTTCTGAATCTAAGGCACTCATATAGTGTATAGGGATAGGGTTGGGATTCTTAATGCAGGGTGTGGCCAAAAGCATGGTCATTTAGTGTTAATGTATAGATAATGTTTAAAGAAGACAAGGTTCTTAGATATGGCCGATATAAAGTAGACAAGGTTCTTAGATATATAAAGAGCTAATTCAAGGTTCTAAGATATGGTCAGTATAAAGAATACAAGGTTAATTCTTAGATATGGTCAGTATAGAAAAGACAAGGTTCTTAAATATGGTCAGTATAGAAAAGACAAGGTTCTTAGATATGGCTTATATAAAGTATACAAGGTTCTTAGATATGGCCGAAATGTAGCGTTGCACAATCTAACGTCTTTAAGTGCATTGAGACAACATAATATATATTGAACTGTTTAAAAAAATCTGAGCTTTTTTAAAAATAAATTAAGGAATAATTGTTTTCCAATCATTTAATAATGAAGGAATTTTATTATCAAGCCTGCAAGACGACCTATAGTGAAAGTTTAAAAAGAAAAATCATAAGCCAATGAGGGCTCGCTTAACTATGGAGAGGTAGTGGGCAGCCAATCAGATCGAGGTCCATATCAAGGTTCTTAAATCTAATAATACGTTACTATTATACCTCTATAAATACCAGATGGTGTACATTAATACATACAGGATGAAAATTCAAAATCCAGATGTTGAACAGAAGTGAAAAGCATATTTAAACCCTAATATTAATAAGTTGTACACTATCGTGTATTTTGTTTAAATGCTCACAGGGAGAGTTTGTTTAAGTTTATCTATGAAAACATATACAAATAAAACCTATCTTGAAAGTTAACAAATAATGGAAAATTATTTTCGACCATTTTCTTGTACCTTTTCAATATCAGGTCATGCACTCTATTATGATCTTTATAAGTTTTTCGCTAAAATTATATTATAGGTTTCATAGTCCTTTTTGAAAGATTTCAGGCAGGAAGGTGGTCATCATTTAAATATTATAATTTGTTTACTCCAGAATGAAACTTAATTAAATGCATATATGAAAGTCCTCAACAAGTTTGTGTATGGGCTATGGTACTCAGGTGACCGTTAAGGCCTATTGGCTTCTTGTTCATATTAGTGGATGAACGTACTTTCAGCACAAAGGTATTTATGATTATCAAAATATCAAGCAAAAAAGTGGTTGAAGCAATAACTTGGGACAGAGTATAGTATGTATGTCTTCAGTTTTGTCCTTTTAGCTTTTACACATATAAAAAGCTAAATGTTAAGGTATTTTTATCTGTGTTTATTTTTACCTGTGTGTACGTGTGTACATCTTTATTTGTTTATCTGTGTGTTTGTTCATTTGTTTACTTTTTTACCTTTGTATATGTGTACATGTTTATTTGTTTACCTGGGTGTGTGTGTGTGTGTTAAATTGTGTACTTGTTTACCTGTGTACTTGTTTATTTGACAGTGTATACTTGTTTACCTGTGTACTTGTTTATATGACAGTGTATACTTGTTTACCTGTGTACTTGTTTATTTGACAGTGTATACTTGTTTACCTGTGTACTTGTTTATATGACAGTGTATACTTGTTTACCTGTGTACTTGTTTATATGACAGTGTACACTTGTTTACCTGTGTACTTGTTTATATGACAGTGTACACTTGTTTACCTGTGTACTTGTTTATATGACAGTGTACACTTGTTTACCTGTGTACTTGTTTATATGACAGTGTATACTTGTTTACCTGTGTATTTGTTTATATGACAGTGTATACTTGTTTACCTGTGTACTTGTTTATATGACAGTGTACACTTGTTTACCTGTGTACTTGTTTATATGACAGTGTACACTTGTTTACCTGTGTACTTGTTTATATGACAGTGTATACTTGTTTACCTGTGTACTTGTTTATATGACAGTGTATACTTGTTTACCTGTGTACTTGTTTATATGACAGTGTATACTTGTTTACCTGTGTACTTGTTTATATGACAGTGTATACTTGTTTACCTGTGTACTTGTTTATATGACAGTGTATACTTGTTTACCTGTGTACTTGTTTATATGACAGTGTACACTTGTTTACCTGTGTACTTGTTTATATGACAGTGTATACTTGTTTACCTGTGTACTTGTTTATATGACAGTGTACACTTGTTTACCTGTGTACTTGTTTATATGACAGTGTATACTTGTTTACCTGTGTACTTGTTTATTTGACAGTGTATACTTGTTTACCTGTGTACTTGTTTATATGACAGTGTATACTTGTTTACCTGTGTACTTGTTTATATGACAGTGTACACTTGTTTACCTGTGTACTTGTTTATATGACAGTGTATACTTGTTTACCTGTGTACTTGTTTATATGACAGTGTATACTTGTTTACCTGTGTACTTGTTTATATGACAGTGTATACTTGTTTACCTGTGTACTTGTTTATATGACAGTGTACACTTGTTTACCTGTGTACTTGTTTATATGACAGTGTACACTTGTTTACCTGTGTACTTGTTTATTTGACAGTGTATACTTGTTTACCTGTGTACTTGTTTATATGACAGTGTACACTTGTTTACCTGTGTACTTGTTTATATGACAGTGTACACTTGTTTACCTGTGTACTTGTTTATATGACAGTGTATACTTGTTTACCTGTGTACTTGTTTATATGACAGTGTATACTTGTTTACCTGTGTACTTGTTTATATGACAGTGTATACTTGTTTACCTGTGTACTTGTTTATATGACAGTGTACACTTGTTTACCTGTGTACTTGTTTATATGACAGTGTACACTTGTTTACCTGTGTACTTGTTTATATGACAGTGTACACTTGTTTACCTGTGTACTTGTTTATTTGTTTAGGCATGTGATGCTGAGTGCAGGAAACTCCTTCACTGAGGAGATGTGGCAGATCAGTGGAGTCGCCATGGAGACAGCCCTGGACGTGTCCACCTTCCACCTGCGACAGCTGATGCTGCTCTTCCATGTGGACTCCAACAATTTTTATGGTGACATAGCACAGGTCAAGGTTGCCATGAGACGAGACAGCTCTCCCCAGGAGACTCGACGACTCAGACACCTGGCTCACCAGGTAACTGCTGACTCAGATATAATAGATGTTACTCAGGCCATAAAAAATTAATCTCTTGGTTCTCAAGCCAACATTTTCAAAAAGAGATGTGGTTGGGCTGTGATAATTTTTTTTTTTATTTCATAGAAATTTTTCTTTTTATTTTAACAATGGGCAATTCTCATTCAAATCCAGAAAAAGCGATTTTTTAAAGTAAATAAATATTACCTTGCATTGAATGTATCGGAGTTGTTAGCTCAAACTAATGAAATAAATAATTCATCATGTTCTTCAAGAAACACCACAACTACGAGGCTTGAGAAAGCCATATGTTTAATCATAATGGGATATTTAGAATAGTACAAGCTGCAGGAACTCTCCTCCTATATGAATTCCAGGTTAGAATGGTTAAACGGCATTCTTCTTCATATACCAAAACTAAAATCATTGCTGTCACGATCATAACTTAAACACATCGTCTCGTAACTAGATTCGGCGGTCATTTGCAATTGTTATAATTAATCCTGAATCTTCTTCATATACCAAAACTAAAATCATTGCTGTCACGATCATAACTTAAACACATCGTCTCGTAACTAGATTCGGCGGTCATTTGCAATTGTTATAATTAATCCTGAATCATCACGATGTTTGCAATTATGTTCTTATTAAGTCAAGCGTTTTACTGACATGAGTATCTAATATGCGGTCCTAAGTCCAGAATATTTTTTCCGGAATAAGCAAGCGCACTATGGAGTTTTTATTTTATTCATTTAATGATGGAAATGGGCAATGCGCAATGTTAAATCAGATGCGCGCGGGCCTGAGAACCAAGGAATTAATTTTTGATGGCCTTAGTACACAAAGTCATTGCTCATTACATGATGGAAACTAGACCTAATCATTCAAGTTTCAATAAAATGATCATTATCCACTTTAAGGTCCAGTTTAACTTGACTTTCAACTAATTTTTGTACAGATATTTTCTTACTTGATTTATTAAAGCCGTTTGGATCAGAGTTATGTCAGTTTTGTATTGTGATGTGGTCACTGGGCCTCTTGTTGTTGAGTCTGATCTTCGCTCTATGGCATTTTAATCTTGCTAATGATCTCTACGATCACTTTATAGGTGTTCCTGCTGGACAATCAGATGACGGCCCATCAACAGACAGCTGATGTGGAGGAGGATAAATCATTCGTCTTTCTTCTCTACAAGCCAGGAGAGGACCACAGCCTCAATCCAGAAGACATTTTACTCAGGTACATTGTTTACTGAGATTCATTTAGCCTTTTTAAGTCACAATTCTTTGTAGCTTTTGGAACCTTTACTGCAGAACTCAAATTGAAACATTGAAATGATTTTTGTTGTTGCAGACTGCCATTTAGAAACGTAGTAGTCGGACTTTTAGCCAATCAGCTTCTACTGCAAACGATAGGCAGTGTTCTCCTGACCCCGGAGTCTGTCAACTCTCCCTCGCCGCTGACCGAGAAACACCATAACTTGTCAGGTACCGGACCAATCAGAAAGAGCTGCTGACCAATGTGGACTTGGGGGGGGGGGGGGGGGGGGGGGGGGGCTGGGGAACTGTAAAAGACTATAAATATTATTTTGTTGCCAACTTATGAGCCAATTTTTAAATTGGCAAATAAATTTATTTCATTAGGACATTTATTTCATTTACAAAGACAATTGAATGAATTTTCTTGAGATAAGAATATTTGGTGTATTACTAACTATCTTAAAATCCTTTTGAAAGTCGTCAGATTAAAATGATATCATTATTTAGTATATGGACAATATCAAATTTTCATAAGATATGAATAATTTTAACATATAGAGATAACAAGTTATTTTGTGTTAAAACAAACAGCTAAAATCAGAACAAAAATCAATGGAAATCAAAAATAAGCATCTTTCTTCCTGTGGAACAGCAATTCTTTTTAACAGGTGCTTAAGATTGTTATTTTAAGCAACAAATATTTGTACAGGTGGACTAAGATATGGAAAGAAAATATGTTTCTTCAAAAACTCATTTCTAAATATGTTATAGGATTAATCAAAAGAAAATATTGAATTATAGTTTATGCTCTGTCTATATAAGTAGAATGTTCTATCGTTAAATTGATGTGTCATACAAACCAGGTTTGTGGTGAGGGCTTTACCAGAGGAACAGTTAGATTATTCTAATTACTGTAAAAGGAAAATTACACTAGTTACGTGGTAAGCTTAAGGACGTTGGATCCTGCGATCAAAAGTCTACACACGTAGCTTAACCAAAATTCAAAACAAAATATTGGGGTATATATGCTTCATGTGGCGCTACGGTGTATTTAATATGACCTTTCTGCACTGAAAGTGCAGATTGCACATAAATCGCTTTTTCCTCTATAATTTTTAACGGAATGAACCCTGGCATCAAATACAAAATTATACTATTTAAAATAAATAAAATCAAAATTATCAAAAAAGAAAAATGTTACAATTTTTTCACCTAATTGATATTTTGACCTTTTTGCACTGATAAAACATTATTTTTATCCATTAATGATTCAACATGCAATGAAATTACTTAAAAGTCTCAAACTTTTTCTCAAATTATGATAGACTTGTCAGAAAAATCTTATAAATTTAGAAAACAAGATAAGTTAAAATTGCCAATATGTGTCAAGAGATATATTGAAAAATTGTAAAAATATGTTTTTCGTAACAAAATGAAGACACCCTAATGCACAAGCTATCTGGAAATTTTGGTCTGCACTGAAAATAAGGAAGGCAGAGTGACGGTGCTCTAAAACAACTGAGTTATGAAAAATGTTCATTTTCTTCTTAAAAACCTTCCGCCACTAAATATAGTCCCCTACTAAACTCTGTAAATATTTAATTTTTCCTTTACTATTTTATTTAATATAGTTTAATTGGCATTATAAAATATGAATTTATGAGTAGAATCAATATATGATGCATAATTTCCAGAATAGAGGTGACCCAAAATGGCTACCCAAAAACAGAGGAAGGAACCTCTTTAAAACCGCATAAAATACCCCGCGCATATGGTAGAAAAAATCAAAACTTTAGTGTGGTTAATCACGCATTCATGTAGTTAATACCCATGTGTATGGTTTAATTATAGAAAACGCATATTTAACCACCAGCGTAAATAAACACTTTTATAGAAGCCTTTTTTTACAGGAATGATCTCGAGGCTGTCGGTTAGGAACATGCTAAAGATGCTGGATTGTCTGCGTAATGCCTACAAGACAGCGGTCGAGTTCGACTCCAGACCAGGGCTGAAGTTTCTGATCCAGAAAGTGGCGAGAACGGAGGTGGCAGTCAATCTGTACAAACAGGCAGGGGCCAGCATTGTCTTCTACATCCACTCCCTCCTACAAATCTGTGCCAACATCCCTGACCTCACAAAGGTCAAGGTCAAACAGCTCTCCTGCTCCGTTCAGCAGAGTTTACTAAACAATTGTTACCTCGATGCAAAGCATAGCTCCAGTACTGCCAAAGTGTTAGCTAGTCCTGACCTATTTATCCAGCTGTTGAAGGCCATTTGTGATGAGCTCTGTCAAAGCTATGTGGACATTTTGTCAGACGAGACCTCCAGCTGTGTGGATAGTATGGCAGATCAGCAGGTGTTTTTCCTGATAGCCCAGCCTGACGACATTACGGATATTGTTGGCAAAAGGAAACAATGCCAAACAGAGGACCCAAAACCCAAACCTTCCGGTCACAGCCAAGATCTGATGTCAGCAGCTGTCCCTCTTCAAGGTGAGATCTATAAATCTTTAGTTTCAAAACTTTTGTTTTGTCTACATTCCTTGGATTGCTATTTCTCTAAAACTTCATGATAGTTTTTGTTTATTTATGTAACAAGTACCGTGATACTTTTGCCAATCTGAGTCATGGTTTTTGTTTTAGGTTATTAAAAAAAAAAGAAATATTCAATGGTGAATAACTTGTTACGTAAGAAGGCACATAAAGCCTCGGTGGTTTTCAGTACATTTGATGAAGAAATGACATTCTTATTTCTTTTCCTCAGAACAAACCTGTCCCAGTTCTGAAGAAAGCACTGAAGATGAACAGGAAGTGGAAAGTTCAGATTCGGATTATCCAACTAAAAGCAAGCGTGAGCTTCGTGAGGAACAGGACAGCAAGGTTTACACCATAGCGACGGACTCGCTGATCAAGTCACTGATGACCGAGTACAAACGCCGCAAACAGGCCAACGCCATGCCAAAGTTTGTCAAAATCTCCAAAAAGACCAAGAAATCCAAAGAAAGGAAATCCATGGAGTTTGTAGATAAAGTGGAGAGACAGATTGAAGAACAGAGGAAGACGTCATACATGAAGGTGTGTGTATAACTGCTGAATAGAAAGCAGAGTGTGTTCGGTGGGGAAAAGCTGAGTGTATTGGTTGGGAAATTATTGGGAGAGGGAAAATTAAGTGCATTGGGTGGGGGCAAGTTGGGTGTATTGGGTGGTTGAAAGCCGAGTGTATTAGGTGACGGAAAATTAAGTGTATTGGTTGCTGGAAAGCTGAGTTTAATAGGTACTGACTCATTTTTGGTTGTTTACAGGACAGTGAGGCCAGAATCAAGTCCTGGACGGAACTCCTGTGCTCTGTGCTCGGACTTTTCCACCAGCTTCCGGAGGATCAGTTCCGGACGCTTCTCCCAACTGTGTTCAACTGCATCACTCAGCTGGTCTGTCATGCTGCGGACCAGAGGCTCAGGGACTCAGTGGGACAGATTGTGTACAGACTGGGGGTCATTCTGGAATTAACCAATGAGAGTTCAGATTACAAGGCAGAGATTGACCCCCAACAGCAAAGGTTGCAGTAGTCTTTCTCTATCTACTGATGTCAAAAATATTGCATATCGACTAAGATGTATATTGTGTTCCCATTTACTTATAATTTATTTAATTTATTTATTTATTTGTGGTCAAAGAATTACACATTCCATTGTCATACTTACAAAGACTTCATACCTGATGGTCTGTTTATGTGATGTAGCATTAGAAAACCGTGCAGAATTCCAATATATTTTTCCAAATGTCTGTTAATGATTGACATGTACAATGTAAGCTCAGTCATTCGCCGATGGGTAATCCCCTTGATATTTGGTGAGTATATGGTACTCATACAAACATGGCCTCCAAGGTTACTCTCTTGGAAGCAAGAAACTTATTCTAGTCATAATTCAGATCAATCAAAATGGTGCCAGTTTTGTTAACTAGCTATTCTATAATTAAGTAAACAAATGTGGTCAGTATTTTAGACCCATCCTGTACATATGTAGCCTAGCATCCTTCCCAATCATTGTCTCATAGCTGTTAAATATCACAAAAAGTGTTCCTTGATGTTCATAACAGAGTTGTATGTCCTATAAATACATGAAAAAGAAAACTGACTTTCTTTAATTTTTGAAAAATTGGTTCCTCTCCAGAAAGTTTTCATTTTATTTATTTTTATTTTAGGCCACATAAAATTAATTCCTAGATTCTCATCACACCTGTCCCTTTGAAAATGGCCGTCCATGATGTATTTTATTTTATTTAGAAAAAAAAATCCTATGGAAGAAAAATTTGGGGGGGGGGGGGGGGGGGGAATTGGGCTCAGCATACAAAAAATTCAAAATATTTTAATGGCTGCTTGACATGTGGATTACCGTTTGATTCCAGTCATGTCTGTTATCATAAGGATACAATTGTCTACATGCATTAACAGTCAAGTTGAAATATAATGGAATTATAAGATAACAAATTGGTTTGTGTACTGATATTAGCATTCACAATTAAAAAAAATACAGCAGTTGTTATATCTAAAAATTTGTATTTTTTAAAAAATTTTAAAAAAGTCCACCCACCCGCCCCATAGTTTTTGCAAATCTGGATGAGAATCTAAATATTAATTTTATGTGGCATCTATACCTCCCTGTTAATGCACAATTTCTATTTTTTTAGATTTTTTTCTGAATGGCTTCAGAAATTTCTTTATCCATCAAGTTCATTTCTTTCAAGAATGTTATTTGTTTCTTGAACCTTTTGAAGTATCTTTATTTTCTAGAGTTTCTTTTTTTTTTTTGTCTTTGAGAATGTAATTATTAGGTAACAATAATACAATCATTTATTTAACTTTAAATATGTAAATGAAATCTGCAGATATATTTTTAAAAAGTAATGGTATGTAATGAAAAATGACAATAACAAACTGTCAACCATCTCAAAAATCCATAAAACGAAATACAAATAGCAAATGGTTAACAGATCAGTAAGCCACAGAATATCAATTTTATGTCCAACTTGATGTTTTCCTTTTGTCATGGCAATAAACTAGTCCTCCTTCAAATCTTTGTGTAGCAGTGTGTGTCATGGCAATAAACTGGTCCTCCTTCAAGTCTTTGTGTAGCAGTGTTTGTCATGGCAATAAACTGGTCTTCTTTCAAGTCTTTGTGTAGCAGTGTTTGTCATGGCAATATACATTGGTTCTCTTTCAAGTCTTTGTGTAGCAGTGTTTGCCAAGCCAATAAACTGGACCTCGTCTTTGTGTAGCAGTGTTTGTCATAGCAATGAACTGATCCTCCTTCAAGTCTTTGTGTATCAGTGTTTGTCATTGCAATAGACTGGTCTTCATCTGTGTTTAGCAGTATTTGCCATGACAATAAACTGGTCCTCGCCTGTGTTTAGCAGTGTTTGTCATGACAATACACTGGTATTCATCTTTGTGTAGCAGTGTGTGTCATGGCTTTAAACTGGTCTTTTTCTTTGTGTTGCAGTGTTGAGCATTATCTTGATTTTGTCTTCATCACATGTCCACATCTCTTTATCCCTGAGACAGGCATTTATTTATAATTTAAATATAACAAAAATAAACTGGTATTTATCTTTGTTTAGCAGTGTGTGTCATAGCAATAAACTGGTCCTCCTTCAATTCAAGTCTTTGTGTAGCAGTGTTTGTCATTGCAATAAACTGGTCCTCATCTGTGTTTAGCAGTGTTTATCATGATGACAATAAACTGGTCCCCGTCTTTGTTTAGCAGTGTTTGTCATGGCAATAAACTTGTCTTTGTCTTTGTGTAGCAGTTTGTGTCATGACAATAAACTGGTCTTCGTTTTTGTGTAGCAGTGTGTGTCATGGCAATAAACAGGTGCTCGTCTTTGTGTAGCAGTGTGTGTCATGGCTTTAAACTGGTCTTTTTCTCTGTGTTGCAGTGTTGAGGATTATCTTGATTTTGTCTTCATCACATGTCCACATCTCTTCATCCCTGAGACAGGCATTTATTTATAATTTAAATATAACAAAAATTAAAATTAAATAGAATCTAAACTAACCTGACTGTTTGGGATCAATTCTATGTAAGAATCAAAGATGTATAAAAGGGTCTGGCCACACATAGTCACCAATTTTCCTTATATTTCATACATGGACACATCTAGGTGTAAAATGCAAAAAGACACTAAAAGCTGTTGCCATGGTAACCGAGGCTAAAGATGGAAAAATAGCAAAACTTATCTATCGGTACTTTGAAGCCATATTAGAAGGTTTAGCCCACTAATGTAAACTATCAAAGACATAAAACAGCCTCTGTCCTATTTTCAGTTCTAATATTATATAAGAAAATTTAATGGAGAAACCAATACTTTTAACATGTAACAATGGAAACCATTAAAAATTTTTGAAATCAGTTTTTTGCAGTTTTTTAAAAGCCGAAATGGGGAAACTATTAAATTTTTACATCCTTATCATGTCCATGCAATATACATTTTATTATGAAAATTGACATCCATTGCTATGGTAACAAGGCCAAGAAATAGGAAAAACTGAGAGATTGAAAATAATTTTGATATGTTTTATTTCCTGATTTTAGAAATTAAATGAAGAAAACATATTTTAAATTTTTGTTTAGGAATCATGGCAACGCTCTAAAATATGCGTTTCTCCATGAATGATTTTCTCTCTTTTGAAAAATGACAACTATTTTTAATAATATATTCTACCCATGGAAACCCCAAGTAGTGCACATTACTCACAATATGTTCTCAAATAAGCATTAAAATGCCATTTTTACATCTTTACCCTTTATTAACATGGCAACAGGACCACATAGCAACAAACAAATGGTGTTAGGCTTTTTTACTCATCAAAGTCTATCACATTGTCAAGTATGAAGAAAATCTGTGAGTATGCGTGGCCATTATGAGTGGAATTTTGATTCTTACATAGAATTGATCTTAACAGTGTATAGGTTAGTTTGTATATGCCAAATGGATTAGATTTCGTGTTTGTCTTTATCACTTGTCCAGACTTCTTCATCCCTGAGACAGGTAAAGATATCTTCATTTATTTGTTAATTGGTGTGAATATAGACCAATCCACTCTTTACAAAAGTTATGTCCCTTGGTCAACATCTTTGTGGAAAAAAACAATCGAATTCTAACAGTGGCTTTTGTAGTTTAGAGGTTTGTAACTTTGTTATTTTGACATTAAAAATCCATAAGATTTCCGTTGTGTATTTTGATTTTAATTTTGACATGGGCAACCTTTGATAACTTAAATAAGTAAAGATTATTTTTTATATAAAAACACTAACTTGTATGGGGATTGTTAAAGTAGTTAAAACCCAAACATCGAAGAAATTAATTCAATTCAAAGAGATTTCATCTCAGGACGCACACATATTTGGTTGCATAAAGAAGGGGAAAGTTAGATTTTTCTCTTTTGACCCCGCAAATGGAAACAACTTTTGCAAAGTGTGGATTGGTCTATATTTTAACGACCCTCTGCATACATGTTGATGTGTATATATAAAAAATAATCTTTACTTATTAAAGTTATCAAAGGATAACCATGTTCTTGTCAAAAAATACCTTTTGAGACACCCCCTCTATCTAAATCTTTCTATGTCCATTCATTCTTACAACATGAATAATTTTGTTTTGTAATAAATTCTGATTAGAGAATAATTCAACCTGTTCTTCAATTTCCATGGAATGAGTTGGGCTTTGTTGACAGTAAGTTCTGGATTTACTAGGACCCTGTTACAAGATTTATCAACAGATCTCTGCAACTTTGGCTTTCTTCACAACATTTTTGATCTCTGTTGAATTAATCACAATGATATTCTTTTGACATTTGACTCATCATTTGCATTCCTCAGAAATTCTTTGAATTAACCGCTATCATCAACAACACAAGATGAAATATTTATGATAAATTTGTCAAAAGGGTAGCCTGGTCAATGGATGGTACTTAGGGTAGCCTGGTCAATGGATGGTACTTAGGGTAGCCTGGTCAATGGATGGTACTTAGGGTAGCCTGGTCAATGGATGGTACTTAGGGTAGCCTGGTCAATGGATGGTACTTAGGGTAGCCTGGTCAATGGATGGTACTTAGGGTAGCCTGGTCAATGGATGGTACTTAGGGTAGCCTGGTCAATGGATGGTACTTAGGGTAGCCTGGTCAATGGATGGTACTTAGGGTAGCCTGGTCAATGGATGGTACTTAGGGTAGCCTGGTCAATGGATGGTACTTAGGGTAGCCTGGTCAATGGATGGTACTTAGGGTAGCCTGGTCAATGGATGGTACTTAGGGTAGCCTGGTCAATGGATGGTACTTGGGTAGCCTGGTCAATGGATGGTACTTAGGGTAGCCTGGTCAATGGATGGTACTTAGGGTAGCCTGGTCAATGGATGGTACTTAGGGTAGCCTGGTCAATGGATGGTACTTAGGGTAGCCTGGTCAATGGATGGTACTTAGGGTAGCCTGGTCAATGGATGGTACTTGGGTAGCCTGGTCAATGGATGGTACTTAGGGTAGCCTGGTCAATGGATGGTACTTAGGGTAGCCTGGTCAATGGATGGTACTTAGGGTAGCCTGGTCAATGGATGGTACTTAGGGTAGCCTGGTCAATGGATGGTACTTAGGGTAGCCTGTAAATAAAGCTGTTAAACATCAATTTGTTGTTTGATGAAGACTGTAGATAGGAATCTGAGAGAAGCAGTGACAACAGAAAACTTCAGATTTTTATGATTATATGAGCATCTTTTCAACATGTCAAGATTAACATTTATTTTTTTTACAATACCCAAAGTTTTGAAAAAATATGGTACAGCCAATTTCTTTAAAAGTATAAAAATGGTAAAGGTTTTCTTTAAATTTTTCAAGAAGGCTTGTCAAGATACCTTTATCAGTCAAGTAGGCTGGCATTGTTTGCTTCGGCACCCTTTTCCGTGATGCTTAAATCTTTACCCCACCCCCCCCCCCCAAATAAAAAAATGAATTGATTGATGGTATAAACATTGATTTCTTTTAGTTTTAAAGCTGTAATATGTATAAAACACTTCTAAATGAGATGGTTTTGTCTTGACTGCCTGTCCATATCCTGTCTTCATTTAGAACAGGTACTCAAAGCTCCCGTCAGTCGTTTGGGTGCTGAGGTATTGTTTATAATTAAAATTGCAACAAAATAATTTATTTCGACTGGTATCCAAGTTCCTTAGTTTTCATTGATTTTAGTATCTTATAACATATATCAAACTAAATTTTAAGACAAAATGTGTAACAGATTGTCCATACTTCATCATCCTTCAGAACAGGAGATGTAATCTCTTGAACAAATTCATCTTGATGGCCATAATGAATTGACTTCCTCATACAAATACAAACAGATACTTGTGCATTAAAAGAAAAGAAACCCAATAAAAAAGTGGTTATAAAGGAAATAAGCCCATTAAATTATTTATGAACAAATGTTGTTCCGACTAACTATCCATATCTAGGTGACGGACTGTTATTCTTCTTGATGGCGATAAAGAAATAAAAACCTCATACATATACTTGTGCATTAATTTAGATCACTTGAGTGGTTATTGGTAGAAAGAAATTTTATAAAAGGGTCCATTGAGCTACATTTAAGAAAAAAAAAAAGATGTTGTTCCGACCAACTGTCCAGATCTCTTTATCACTCAGAACAGGTGATGAACTCTTCATATCACTTTCAACGAGGCTCTAATAAATTGAAAATCTCTAACAAATACTTTTGCATTATTTTATGGTTACTTAGTACTGGTAGAAAGAAATTTAATTAAAATCGCATCGGACTATTTAAAAAAGATGTTGTCCTAACCGATTGTCCACACTTCTTCATCATTCAGAACAGGAGATGAACTCTCTTGAAAAAATTCATCTGGATGAACATAAAGAATAAATTCTTAGTGAAAACAGACCAGGAATTCCCTAGATTTCTCTGGAAAATTTCAGAAATATCCTGATGTTTATCCCAAGATAAACCCAGAAACTTCTGATTTTAAGAAGAGGTCGTTGTCATCAAGTATCAGTATTTCTGTATCTTGGTTGTTTGAACAGCACTGTTACCATATCAACTTGTAGAATATCTATTAGTTAAATATTCCTGGGTGTGCATATTTCTGTGTACTTGTCATCCCGAATTCTAGCCTAGGCCAGTCTTTGATTTCCACACAATTCTTTCTTTGGAAGCTTTAGGTTTTTGAATAGAGCTCGTCGATTTTCACACTTGGTGACAGTCTTTTTTTCGTCAGTAGCTCGCTAAAGACAGACGCGCATCGCTTCGCCGGCATCAAAGACATGCTGCTGGAACACCGACGCAGTACGACCGCATTAGAGCTGGTCAAGTCGCTTTGCCGGCATCAAAGAAGTGCCGCCATCGGTGCAATTATTCTGCACGTTAAATTGTTTAGTATTTATACACATAGGTACATGCATGCATATCAACATGTGTTTACTGACAAATTCTGTATATATATTGTTTTCATGAAGACTGTATTTACATGTTTGAATCATATCGATACATCTACTTCCTCAGCTCTCTCTCACTCTCTCAAGTCACGAGCGATGAATGTCTTAACTTCGCCTACTACAATCAGATTGGACAAGTATCAGTCAAAATTTTTCATCAGCGTAGATGTTACAGCATAGCTTGTACAAATTTTCACTGACATGGGTCACCACAGAAAAATGTCGATACTGAATAAGTGCACTCTAATTAGCACAATCGGCTGCAACTATATATAACGACATCAATTATGCAGTTTGCTAAAAGAATTTTTTTTTAAAACGGAGGAACCTCTTTTTAATTAAATCGGATGAAACCCTGCTTCGCTCACCTTCATGTCTAGTCCGAAATATCTTATGTTTTCCTGGCTTTTGTAACGATTTTGTAGTTTTACATGCCAGTCCGAAATATCTGATGTTTTCCTGGCCTTTTTTAACGATTTTGATATGTACATGCCAGAACATCAGAATTATGGAACTCCACACAAACTGCGTGGAGTTCTGTAATCACAAAACATTGAAATTGTGAAGATGTAATTCGCTTTGGCAGCTAAGTTCTCTCTCTCTCTCTCTCTTTCTCTCTCTCTCTATTGACATATATTTGAATAAAGTCATTCCGAACATAAGACTACTTTCAAATATTAGTATACATAAGTAAAATATTTGTTTTTCGACCTGCAGTACTCTATTTCTAATGCAGTTGCACTGTTTCAACCGCATGCTTTGTTGTGGCGGCGGCATGTCTTTGATGCTGGCGAAGTGACCGGCCGACTGAGTGTAGCGAGCTGCTGACGTAAACATTGACTCTCACCAAGTGGGAAAATCAATGGTGTTTTGAAACGAGCTCAAAGATATTTAAGGTCCCTGCGGTGATCCCTTGCTTTTTCATTCAAAAAATGCCCTTTTGATATACATGTAGTTGTGTTTTTTTCCAATTTCACTTTTACATGGGTGGCAGCCTTTAGATTTTCTTTTTTAATCCATTACCAGACTCGTTAACTTTGATTTATAGTTCCTGTCTGGTTCGTGTAGGACGTTCATCAAGTGGATAACCTTGAGAGAGAGATTAGAATTGCATTTAGGGCTGGATCGTTTAATAGTTTGTTAGATGATACTGCGATAGGTAGTTTGGTCACATTTGTCCTACCTTGTCTTTCTGTTGGTGAGTTTTGTCTGTATAATTGCATGGATGCTTGTTTTCTCCCAGAGAATGACATCTTCTGATCCATATTCAAAATACAGCATTTCTTGAATGAATTTGAATGGATAGTGATCTCGGGATCGAGCTCTTCCCATACTTTATTCCATGTGCAGATGGTGTTCGGGTTTTAAGGCATACGTCCCTGGGTTGTGTAGTCACCGCACATCCCGTGATTAAATCCACTTCTGTCCTGAGGCAACTTTCATGGGTTTGTTAACACTAACATCCAGAGGTTGCAGAATGTTAGTCGTTCCCCCAGGAATGATCGCAATGTCTGTTTGATGACTTTCTTTTAGGATATTCTTCACTTCTTCAGATGGATGACATCTGAATGCATCCAACACTTACAGACCTCGGTCAGCAGCCACTCATCATCCCCACACTCTCGGTCAGCAGCCACTCATCATCCCCACACTCTCGGTCAGCAGCCACTCATCATCCCCACACTCTCGGTCAGCAGCCACTCATCATCACCACACTCTTTTCATCCAGTTCTTGGTAATGTCGTCATCGAACCAACCATTGATTAATGCACATTCATTTATATTCCCTTGGGAAACTGAAATAATATTTTTTATTGGCATTGTCTTTCATTTAATCACAACATATGGTAGCAGCTTTCTCTCATCATCAGTGCAGACTTGCATCTTCGTAAATTGGTTCTTTCCGTTGCCTGTTGAGAGATGGAGGCTGATGATGAACCTTTTAGGTTGATGTCATTGGGAAGTACAAACGTGTGAGGAGTCTGGTCAGTGGTCCGGATCTGTGTGTGAGGAGTCTGGTCAGTGGTCCGGATCTGTGTGTGAGGAGTCTGGTCAGTGGTCCGGATCTGTGTGTGATGAGTCTGGTCAGTGGTCCGGATCTGTGTGTGAGGAGTCTGGTCAGTGGTCCAATCTGTGTGTGAGGAGTCTGGTCAGTGGTCCGGATCTATGTGTGAGGAGTCTGGTCAGTGGTCCGGATCTGTGATAGGCTACTATACCGATTTCTCCATCTCTTCTTGATCTGGGAAAATATGTCCTCCATCTGATGGATAAGTTATGTCTCTTCAAGAAGCCTTGTGGTCCTTCTGTGTGATTTACAGGGCTTCTAGGCATAACTGCGCAGTTAACACTCTATACCCCTGTTGTCTGCAGTCTGCAACCCATTGAGCAGTTTGGTTTGCTTGTTGGAGAATAAAGCTGAGCAACCTTTTTATGCCATCACAGACCTCTGACTTTCTATCAATTAGCCGTAAAATGTATTGGAAGAGAGATATGTATACCCTATTTATATATAAATAAACTTGTATTTATAGAGATACAGGGTATGCCAATACATTTTACAGCTTTAATATTGATAGAAATTCATAAGCCTGTGATGCCATCTTGGTCTTCTGGCTGCTATAATGCAATGTCTATTAAACATTGATGATGAAATAAAGAAAACTATTAAAAAAAATTATTATGTATCTCACTTGGAACTCAACGACTGATGCTCAAATTTTGGTTGACTATTAGAAATGCCTTATTTAAGCATTGTAAACATTAAATACAGAAAAATAAATTTTGATCGAAATTGTGACCATGCCCCTTTAAACAATCTTTTAATATTTAAAAAGATCACAATGATAAACATTGCAATACAAATTTTGGTCAAATCAACAGGCACCTGATATATGAAGCCCCCCCCCCCCCCCCCCCCAAAAAGAAAAAATTTTATGAAGACATTTATATAAAATGCATTCATTCCTAGCTTACCATATCAATATTCTGATATTATTAGTGTTAGTTCACTCGATGTATGGTTCCCACTCTAAGTCACACAGATTGATTGAAATGATTTGTTTCTCTATGAAAAAGTGAAAAATCTGTTGGTTTACACTGAGAAGGTGCTCATGAAACACCCAAGTTTTCTTCATGTTTATTTTTTTTGATTGAAAAAAATTAAATTAAAGAAAGGATTTATCAACAATCAAGAAAGTACAATTTTGGTTTGACCTCATTTGGTTCCCCCTCATGTTGTACAATTTCATGATTTCATGATTATTGGCAATTACCTTAACTTTTGGGTTGACCTCATTTGGTTCCCCCTCATGTTGTAGAATTTCATGATTTCATGACTAATGGAATTTACCTTAAGTTTTGGTTTGACCTCATTTGGTTCCCCCGGATGCTGTAGAATTTCATGATTTCATGACTAATGGAATTTACCTTAACTTTTGGTTTGACCTCATTTGGTTCCCCTGGATGTTGTAGAATTTCATGATTTCATGACTAATGGAATTTACCTTAAGTTTTGGTTTGACCTCATTTGGTTCCCCCGGATGCTGTAGAGTTTCATCAGTTTTTCTCTGAGTTTTATCTCATTGGTTCCCCCTGGGTGTTGTAGAGTTTCATGAGTTATTCTCTCAAGTTCATCTTTGTGGTTCCCCCGCATGTTGTAGGGTTTCATGATTTCATGACTAATGGAATTTACCTTAAGTTTTGGTTTGACCTCCAAATCTTTATCCCCCAACTATCTATACAGGCCATTTAATTACGTATTATTAATATTCAAAGATTTGCTAAGGTTCTGCTGTGGAGCTAATTATTAGCTTTCAGCCTCTCCTTCACCTTGGATACATCCTCCTCTTCCAATTTCTCCAGCACCAACAGTCTCTTCTTCACATCATCCCTTGTCTTCTTTCTTTTAACTTAGGGAGCATCAACCTAAAAAATGAAGAGGCTTTGTCTTATTTTTTTTAATAGAACAATTTACACGAGTTTATTAAATTAGACAAGTCAGTACCTCAACAGTATTAACTGACTCTCAATAGGTGTCGCACCAGATGCGCTAAGACTTGCTTCATTCTGTAACACCTGCCCATTGGACTGCCCACTTTCATTTGCCACTATTATACAGTAATGTATGAATAACTTTGCTGTGTCAAAATCTTGAAGATCCTTTCGTACAAGACACACTCTACACTTATAGTAACAATATAAACTAGATCAGGCGATTAAATTTTATAGAGTACATGTATCTCCAATACAGAAGTACCACTCCACGGCATGTCTCATATCCAGTGTAGGCCTCTGCCATATTTTATATCCAACTCAATCAAGTTCAAATCTGCAACATCTGACAGTCACATTAACTTAAATAATCTCTTAAGATATCCAACAATCTTGAAAACCATCATAAATCTCACACCTGAGATAAATAAACACCTCTAATGGCATAAAATATGAAAAAAATTTGTAACCTTCTTCTTGATCTGTTGTCTGCCTTATGACATCAAACAGCTATATATATAAAAGTATCATGCATTATTCACATGCAGGCCTAGGAGTGTATTGGAGGAATATGTTTTTGACAATACATGTATTAAAATTATAAAATGAATTAAATATCAAGAGGTTATGGATTATTTCTTGGATATGATTTTGATATTCTGTGGACATTTGATGTTAAAATTCAATATACCAGATTCTTGAAAATTATGAATTTCAAAATATGGAGGTCTTAGCAATTAATTTAAGTGAAACATTAAATATTTCAAACTTTATGTGTAATGTTCAACTAACTTCTGTTCGAGATCAATCATAAATACAAATTTTCTAATTAGCCAATCAGAGGCTGGAATGTAAAGGTTTGGTGTTTCGTCTGACCTGGCTGTACAACAATAATATAGATAAAGACTTTGATAAGAATGAGGACTTCTGTCTTGGACCATTGAGAAATAAACATAGGTTACTTCATATATTAACCATGTATATTTCTCAATGGTTCAAGACAGAACAATGTCCTCATGCATTCTTATCAAAGTCATATGCTCTTACCACAAAGGAAATAAAACTCGGCTAAATCAGCCATCAGGTCCCTGGGAACTGATTAGAAATACAATGTACTAGTTTCAGTGTTTTGTTCTAATGACTTATTATTTGTAAACCCCCCAAGAAAGCCAATAAAATATGAAAAATAAAATATTGACTTTGTGGTTTGTTTTAATACCACTTCAGAGAAATTCAACTGAGATCTGAAATCAGTGTTGTTTTAAAACACATTGCAACTTTTCTGGCTTCATGGAACTCTGAAAAAAGGTCCGGAGAAATTGCAACGGGTCTGGAGCTTAAAAGTTTAAATGGGATCAAGTACATGCCAAGCTGTAATTTTGGTCAACACCAGCTTTGTGTTTTACCACAGGAAGATTAAAGGATAGCGGAACCTCAGCAGGGAAATTGGGATAAACAGGGCACATAAATCTGAATTTTACTGTAGAGCGAGAGTTCTGCAGCAAACTGAAGGACTGATCAGCCAATGGTCTACTGATGTACGACTGTCTAAAGTGAAGACCTGTTTATGTTAGAGACTGGTCTTCTAAAAGAATCTAAATTAACAAGAAGTTTATATATATATATCAGCACAGGTGCTATACAGTAGTGTAAAAGCAGCAGAAATATTCAATGGGAATTCAAACCAGTTAGCTGACTATTAATTACTCTACAATTAAACTTTAAAACGTTATATAAGTTATGAAACTGGTCAGACTCTAACTTGTCAAACTGCACATCATCAGACACACTTACTTCTTTATAGAAAAACTGACCCCTTGTATCGTCTCCAGTCAGGGTCAGGAGTATGCACAAGTCTCTCTTAGTCAGATGAGGGACATATATGTATACCGTATACCATATATCTGGGGGGGGGGGGGGGGGGGGGGGGGTAAAATTGGTAAAATGTGTAACTTTTTAAATTTGCGTCAGTCGTTTTAAAATTTTCTTACAGCAAGCAATATTGAATATAATTTCTGCAAATTCAATATTTTGCAATGTAAAAGTGATCGTAAAAAAAGCAGAAATTAGATCATCGTGAAAATTATCGGATATATGGTATATTGGCAGTGGAACAGCTCTACACTTGTCTTCCCATCTACAGTCGTACATTGTATGTACAATGTACACTGCTCAACACTAATGTCTCCTCATCTACAGTCTTACATTGTGTGTACACTGTCTACACTTGTCTCCTCACCTACAGTCATACATTGAATGTACACTGCTCTACACTTGTCTCCTCACCTACAGTCATACATTGTATGTACACTGTCTACACTACACTTGTCTCCTCATCTACAGTCATACATTGTATGTACACTGCCTACACTTGTCTCATCATCTAAAGTTATACGTTGTATGTATACACTGCTCTAAACTTGTCTCCTCACCTACAGTCACACATAATGTATGTACAGCACTCTACTTTTGTCTCCTTCAGTCATACATTGTATGTACAGCACTCTACTTTTGTCTCCTTCACTCATACATTGTATGTACACCACTTTATGCTTGTCTCCTCACTACAGTCCTGCATTGTATGTACAATGTCTATGTTAACGTGTCCTCATCTTCAGTCATACATTGTATGTACACCACTTTACGCTTGTCTCCTCACCTACAGTCATACATTGTATGTACACCACTCCATGCTTGTCTCCTCACCTACAGTCATACATTGTATGTACACCACTCTATGCTTGTCTCCTCACCTACAGTCATACATTGTATGTACACCACTCCATGCTTGTCTCCTCACCTACAGTCATACATTGTATGTACACCACTCCATGCTTGTCTCCTCACCTACAGTCATACATTGTATGTACATTACTCTACACTTGTCTCCTCACCTACACTCATATTTGTATGTACATTACTCTACACTTGTCTCCTCACCTTCAGTCATAAAAAAAAGTGTGCAAACTAAATGTATACCTGCATATTTTCATGCTCTGTAGACTATATGATGTAATACAATAGATTACTTATTCTTTTTTTACAATAAAATTAATATTCCACTAGCTAACCTTTCTTTAATTTTTTGTAAAGCAATTTAATTTACAGGTACGATGTGTAGTTTGTCCAATATAACTCAACAAAAAGTAATCCCTTCAAAGCTAGAACTTTTCTTTTTTTATTTCACATAACATTTATATAGTAACAGACTTGCATACCAATATGTCTCAATTAGTTCATTTCTTCATTCATAACAACATCGAATATTTGTTCCAAAACTAGAATTTTATCATAGTTCAATACATGTAGACGCAAGTAATGAATTTTACATAGCTCAGTACATGTACGTAGTCACAAGTAATGAATTTACATAAGTACATCGATGCATAAAAAAAAATAAAGATATATATCACTATCACACGGTTTATTTTTTAACAGAGCACTGCCACATGAGTTTTTTAAGGTGGTATGGGGACCTGTCAATATTAATGTGGATAAAAAAAAAATTACAATCAAAATACTTTTACCGGTTTAGAATTTTAAGATTATTATAATACAATATATGACCAAAAAATGTTTTAAATTTGTTTGGGAAGGTAAAAAATTTAAAAGCCCCAGCGGGATTCGAACTCATGACTTCCAGATTTGTAGATGATGCTCTAACCCATTGTGCCACAATGTTAGGTAACAAATTTGGGAAAGATAAAAACTATATATTTATACTTGATTTTATTGGCCATTTCGATAGGAAATACGTCATAATATAAAGGTATCCCATACCACCTTAACAGGTTATTTTGTAGTAATTTTATTGAATGATAATTAACATCAATTAATCAATAGTTAATACTGCTATTGCTGAAGTTCTTAGAACAGTTTTGTTTTAAAGCTCCACAGAGGATAAAACCATCTTACAGTAATATACAGAATACAAGTATATTGGATACCATTACACAAATTGAAGATATCATTTAGAATATCTTGTTGAAATATCATCAAACATCAAATATCATTTGACAATCAAACAATTTATAATATAGTTAATATAGATATAAAAAAAAAATCAAGTATTGATATCATTAAACAGTTTAACACCCCAGATATCAAACAGCTTAAAATATTGGTTCAATCAAATGCATCAGATATCACTCAACATTTATAAACAATTTAAAAAACATGTTCTGGGAATTATTGAAGAGAGAATTGTTTGGACGTATGGTTTAAACAATCCAGCTTTTTTAAAAATAGAATTTCACTAAAATAAATATTAATATTACTTTGTATATGATAATAAGAATCATTCAGCTTTGCTTCTAATGCACCCTCTAGATAATGTTTTGGCACAAGCTAGATTTACAAGGTTTTCAAAATAGCAATACAAAGGATCGGCCTACGTGTATTTCAAAGACAATTCGTCCATCATGAAATTGGGAGACTCTGTAGCTTTCAAAAAAATGTGGTCTAAAAAAATTGTTCACAAAGAGGACTATGAATACTGCAGTAAAAATTATAAGACTCCATATATTTTACCATATTTAAACATTATAATAAAAACAAAACTCATGCATAACAATTGCCCTTCTACTACCCACTGGATTTGATACATATTATATAATACACCCACACTCATAATTATGCGTAAATGTAGACAGTATGAATGATTAAAACTCAGACAAGACTTGCCTGTATGAGGTCATTAAAGTCAAACATTGCGTTATCCACCGGATAAGCTTGTCCCTGTGTCCTCCCCCCCGGAATATTGTCCACCATCCTGGGAAGGTTATTGTTCAGTAAATTCAAGTTGTTGTTGGAAATGATGTCCATCGGATTGTAGCCAGGCTCCGAGTATCCACTCCTTAAACACTGAAGAGTTCCCCGGATCACCGAATATGCTGCAGATTTTGGAAGTTTCCGATGGGAATAATCAACATAATCGTAACCTTCCGGGAATGCATCGTCGTCGTCCTCTGGAATGCTGGGAGAAGTCATCATGTATGGTGCGTACTTACCACCTACCGATTCCACAGGCTGAATGTGTTCATACTCACTGTTCTGACCATTGCTACTCGGCGGTAGATCCAGATTAAGGTTCGATCCCACTGGACTAGAGTATATGTCTGTCGACGCGGAACTATGCCTACTACTTTGCGATTCACTGCGGTGTTTCCTGTAATATGATTGGCTGCTCTGGGAGTTATGACGACTATTTAGTGATGCGTGATGACTGTTGTGAGATGAACGACGTGACTTTGAATGGACAGCATGGGGAGGGGGGTCATTAGGATCGCTAATCAGCTGGAGATATGACGGAGCTCCGGAGAGCTTCGGGTTCAGATATTGAAGCATCTCTTCATCCACCTCCGTCTCCTGTGGTTCTGGCGAGTCAAATGAAGTGGCCCGGTGGATCTTTCTGTACAGCCCTACAGTCTCCTGTTAACCACAAAACACATTAATCACCTACACAGAACTACATGTATAAGCCAATAGCAATCAAAATCAAGTCAATATTCAATTTGCGTCTTATATACATGCATATAAATCATGTCATAAGGAGACTGTTCTCTTACATGGATGTAAGTAATTAAGTTATAAAAATCAACCTTCAAGCTCATTTTATGTTGGAGTATACAGGTATATAGATCTATCATGTACTGTTACAGTTTATTCGATTTTCCCCAATTCACGAATTTACATCATCATAACCGTCTGGTGAATATAATGAGAATGGAATAAATTGGATAAACTTACGTCGTAATTTTCAGGTGAAGGTAATGAGATCTTCAGGTTCGGACGTTTTGTCCGCTTTGCTTGTGTCTCTGGATCGCAACCAGGCGCTGAAAAAAACCCAAAATGTTACGGTTTAATTCACAGCATGCTTTTATCCTTGTCAATGCAATGATCCCTTGACTTTTTCAAAAATAAATGAGTACACTGTATTATGAAAAAAAAAAAGAATAAAATAGTTTTTGGCATAGAGTTATGAAAAAAGATATGTAGAAGTATTCATTGTTATCAGTTTCATTAATTTTCAGGTAAGAAAACCTATAAATCCTCTTTAATTAGGGACAACATATATTTACTTACTGGATAGAATATTAAAATTCTATATTGAAAGAAGTTATCTTTTAATACTGTCTATAGTCTATAAGTAAAGAATGCAGATGGCAGCCAGAAAGAACAAAGCATTACATAACAAGCAGTGGACCTAGAGTCCAGAGGCGTGTTAAACACAGCGGGACCTCGTGACCGCTCGCCAAAATTCCCTCTACCCTCAACACAAATTTTGGTGAGTGCTCGCAAGTACTCGCTCTGCTGAACACGCCTCAGCTATAAACTAGTTCATGTGATAAAGCGAGAACAGAAAACAAAGAGTCTAGCTAATTGCTATTAATAAACTTGATAAAGCGGTGATCGAGAGTATTCAGCATAAAAAGAGCACAGCGAAATCTCTCTTACAAGCTGCTACAGCATCACTTGATAAATAAACCACAAAATGTATCATATCAGCTGGGTCCCTAAATATCCGACTGTTGCATGCTCAAATCAAAATGCACATTCCAATGACAAACTCTGACATGCACTTCAAGACCCACAAAAAAGTTCACAGTGAGAAAGCAATGGGCATGAGAAAATGTGTAGTTAAATATCAAACAATGGGTACCCTTCTTCTGTTTTCGAGTTCTGTAACGAGTTATTTGTTTGAGCAGAACAATGCATCAATTGTATGATCTCAGTCACGATTAGGTATTTGAATCTCTTAATCAGACTTTCATAGGTAATTTATAGATATATTTACTGGATAAAATCATAATGTGAATCGATTACAAACCTTATAATTTTTCAATAAAATTTAAACGTGTGATATGTATAAATTGGTTTTAAATCCCCATACATATATCAAATGAATCAACATAAACAAACAAAAAATCTAAAATGGAATAGGTAAAAATGGACAATATTTAGTACATGTATTTGATTCATGAAAATGAAAAGCAAATCATTTATGGGTAATGAAAATGACTTTTTTTAGTTCAACAACAATTTGAAAACAATTTTCTATCAATTCACAATATCCAAAGTCAAAAAAATAAAAACCAAAACGAACAAAAATAATTAACAATAACCAGGGGCAACCACTCACTGCCAATGAGTATACCTTTCATCCCTTGTGACCTTGTTAACGGACGATGGGTGGACGTCGCCTCGACTACGCCAACTGTTTCGATTTGAGTTTCTAGGTGTTCCTTCTCAATGTTAAATATAGGATTATAAGTATATAACATCCCAGGGCAATCCACAACACTCAAATCCATGAACTCATGCAGTACATCCATGCCAGGATAAGTCCCACTGTCACACCCCTCAGTGAGCCCCTTGTTGCGGAGATAAGCAGATATCTGATCCCCCAGGAACCCCTCACAGGGGTTTTTACAGCTACTGAAGCGGAGGGAAGGATGAGCAAAATGGCCGTACAAGTAGGAGTCTCGCCATCTATTAGCTACAACATACATGTTCATGCAGACAGACGGACACACAAAAACAAACACAAAACAACACATCACAATATTACAGCTATAGTTAGGATCACCACTCACATTGCATGCCACACTAGGGGATGATCTAGCAATGTTATAATAGTAATTTTTTAAAGATTTCATACTGAAGCAATATGGTTATCCAAATGCAACATACACAAATTCAGAATGCAAAAAACTTGATACAACAAACATTGACAATATATCATGCAATAAACATTAACATACGGTAGATTTTATATCAACACTCTTATCTATACATGCCTTTACCAAAATATAAACATAGTGATCAAAATAAAGTTTTAAAAAAAGGTTTTTTAAGATTTATTTACATGTAGCAAAATCTAACACAACTTTAATTGTTTTACAAAACGTCCTAGACCTGTATGTTGAGTTCCCTTTCATGAACTTTCTGTACTTACCATCTTGATTAGGCGACCTGTTTCGAACTGGTACGATGTAGTCGGTCAGCAGGACGGCACAGTTCTTGTGGAACTCTTCTAGCTGTTTCAGAATGGTGGAGAAGGACGGCCTATCCTCTGGACTAGTGCACCAACATTTCTTCATCAACTCAAATCTACAGAGTTAAAAAAAATTTAAATCCTTCTCCGTGCCATTAAGGCACAAGGCCGGTGCTTATCCCCGGTTTCTGTGGTGCTAAGTGGATGAGAGTCTATGACTCCCCCTAAATTGGACACCAGTCCATCGCAGGTTAAGCCGGTGCCCAATTCCAGCTGGGTGGACTGAGACAATGTAGATAAAGTGCCTTGTCTAAGTGCACAACACAAACATCAAGTGACTACAATGGGGTTTGAACCAGCAACCTTTTGGATACTGGCCCAACTGAGCCATGTGGTCCACTCAAATCTACAGAAACAAGTGTCAATCGACAAAATTTCCATTAACTGTTATCTTATATATCCACAGAAATCTTAGTTGATGCTGCTGTTCTAGCCAGGAAGATTTTATGCATGTTTTCATATAGCTACATACATTGGTCAAGCAAATTAACTGAATACAACAATTTTAACTTACTTAAGAATGATATATTGTGGAAAATATGAAAACACATTGTATTGATGCACATTGTCATGCATGTATTAATTAAGTGGTATACATTGGAACATTTATTTAGAAGTTGTTGCAACAAAAAGAGTAAATAACTTAAATTGTATACTAAGATGCGATTGTCAGAGAAAAAAAAGTAGAGGGAATCAATCAGTCATATGGGTCTGTATCTCTAAAATAAACATTCAACTTCTTAATATGCTGAAATCAGCGATTCCTCTGAAATATCAGATCCCGGCTAATACTGGGGACAAGCACTTACATGTCTTGTGGGCAGTTCTCCGGCTGTTCCAGTTGACCCCCTGACCTGACAAAGTGTAGCACCTCAATGTTGGTCCGTGCCTGGTAAGGCTGTTGACCAAAGGTCAGAACCTCCCAGCTTAAAACTCCAAAGGCCCTGAAACAAAATACAAGATATCAATGATATCCAGAAGTCAGAACTGCAAAGTCCTGAAACAGGATACAAGACGTCAACAATATTTAGTGATATCTAGATGTCAGGCCCCGCCATCACCAAAATTTTTATATCACTCAATTCAGTCCTCAACTCAAATCATAGTAATAAAAGTGTATAAATTTGAGGTGAAAACTCAGACTTGAGGCAGAGTATTGACTCAAGAAAAGTTGGTGACAGGCCCACAACCACCAAGCTTAAAACTCAAAAGGCTTTGACACATTAAGATATAAGACTTTAACGATATCCATATCCAGTGATATCCAAAGGTCAGAACCCCCCAGCTTAATCTCTAAAGGCCCTGAAACAGGATACAAAATATCTGATTCAATGATATATGTGATATCCTTAGTTCAGAACCTCCCAGCTTAAAATTCCAAAGGCCCTGAAACAGGATACAAGATATCAATGATAGAAGTTAAAACTTAAGAAAAAAATATATCAACAGTATCTAGTGATATCCAGATTGGAACCTCTCAAAATCTCTGTTCACTTGCTGATAATCATGCAATATACTCAAATATCAATAAGGATTTCATCATAAAGAAATTATTAAATATTTTATATAGATAGATATTGAATTTATTCGCTTTGCAAATCTTAAGATAAAAAAATGGAAAAAATGGCTGTTGCATTTCATTTTTTTATTTTTAGTCCTGGAAACTGCAGATAATTAAGGTCTTCCGTTTCCAATGGAAGACCTTATTGTTTTTCTTAGGTTTCTTCTTCCCTTTTATTATTATTTTTTTCTTACAAATTTTGTGCACGCCATTTCTCAGCAACGACTTATTCGATTAATCTAAAATTTTCAGATCAGATAGGTATTCATCTGAACCTTGTTGGAATGTTTTTTCGTTGATGACGTCACTTCTGTTTTTGAGATATCGTCGATTTTTTTATTTGAATAGGGGTATATTGTCGGTGGAACTCCTCTTTAACTATTGCAGATATAAAGTTGAAATTTTCAGGGTTGGTACATCTTAGATTATTTTTATCTCGAAAAGCGTCGAAGCTAATTGAGATTTTAAAAAGTCATAATTTTTTGTGGTTTTCTTTGTTTATCTCTTTTTTGAAAAATATTTTGCTAAGACATGTAATGTAAAAAAAAGTAATTCTTTACAAGGGCTTTCATTTAATATTAAGAAATAGGGGCTGGCTCCTAAAACTAGGAATCCAGAGGGGTCTAAAGTCTTATATCTTTAGCTCTTTACTGAGTGGAATTTGTGTTAGGTTATAAAAGCAAAAATGTTGATCTTGATGTTATGCACCGATACAATATAACAACTTTCTCATGAGTTACGTAATGAGGGGTTTTTAGGGGTCAGAAGATCAAAACTTTGATCACCTATATCTCGTAAAGGAAAAATATTTTGATAAGCTGTATAGAAGAAAAGATGCTCATAATTATGCACTGAACAATATTCAACCCTCAAAATTTCGTCAAACGGCCCCGATAAGGAGATAAGGGGTCGGCCCCTAAAATCTTCTTTCTCAGATATCTCAAGAATGATAATGAATTTGTAAACAATTGGTGAACAAAATGCGTGTAGTTTTGAGTGACCTTTCATTTAATACCAAGAAAAAGGGGCTGGCCCCTAAAATTAGGGACTCATTTGGGTCTAAATTCTTTTATTTTTGCTCTTTACTGAGTGGTATTTTGTAATATAATTGTTATAGAAGCAGAAATGTTTATTTTACTGTTACATGTATATACCCATACAATATAATGACTTTCTCATGTGTTACGTAATTAGGGATTTTTAGGGCTTTGATCACCTATATCTGGTAAAGGAAAAATATTTTGATAAGCAGTATTAAAATAGAAGAAAAGATTCTCAAAATGATGTACTTAACTATATTTTACTAAGTAAACAACATTTCATGAAACTTGTCTTGTTATAATTATTATTTTTTCTTTTGTGTGTGTGTGGGGGGGGGGGGGGGGTCTGTGAAGTAAAGTAAAATTTTACTTGACAGTAATATAGTCAATGATTTATAGCAGCACACTTTAAAAGCAAAATTCTTATTTCAAGAGCCTAATAAATTCCAGTGAGAGTTATCTCCCATGTCAGAGGGGGCTATGTACCTTTATTTATGCTCTTTTTATATCTAAATAAAGAACTTTAACTAGACCAACCATATGTGAACATCCCATCAACTAATAACTGAGATATAATTAAAAAACCCACCATATATCTGACTGTGTGGTGAACACCCCATCCACCAATGATTCAGGCGACATCCAGCGCACAGGAAGCAGCCCCTCCCCTTCCTTTCTATAGTAGTCATTTTTATAAATATCTCGAGCCAAGCCAAAGTCTCCGATTTTCACAACCATTTCTCTCGGATTTTTTGAAGACACAAGACAGTTTCGTGCAGCCAAATCCCTATAAAAAGATAGTCAGTGTACTGACATCCTGGATCATACCAAGCTCAAAAATTATTTTATAAAATTGAAACAGGAACATTCATCAAACTTTTGCATCAAATGTCTATATGGATCATCCTGATGCAGGAAGTACCTGTGTACAAAATGCATCTCTTCCAGGTAGGTACAGCCTCTGGCCACATGGACGCAGATCTTCATCAGGTCAGCCAAAGTCAGGTACACAGAGCTCACCTGTACATGTAACATACAGGTCAGGTACAGAAAATGTAGGTATTACAAAGGTCAGTACAGAAAATGTAGGTATTACAAAGGTCAGGTACAGAAAATGTAGGTATTACAAAGGTCATAGACTTACGGCTGAGGGTCCATTGGCCCTGAGGAATGGCATGTATATATGTAGTTTGTATGTATGTAGACTTACGGCTGAGGGTCAATGGCCCTAAGGAATGGTATGTAGATATGTAGTTTGTATGTATGTAGACTTACGGCTGAGGGTCGGTTGGCCCTGAGGAATGGCATGTATATATGTAGTTTGTATGTATGTAGACTTACGGCTGAGGGTCAATGGCCTTAAGGAATGGTATGTAGATATGTAGTTTGTATGTATGTAGACTTACGGCTGAGGGTCCATTGGCCCTAAGGAATGGTATGTAGATATGTAGTTTGTATGTATGTAGACTTATGGCTGAGGGTCCATTGGCCCTAAGGAATGGTATGTAGATATGTAGTTTGTATGTATGTAGACTTACGGCTGAGGGTCGGTTGGCCCTGAGGAATGACAGCAGGTCCCCTCCCTCCATCAGCTCCAGTATGATGAACTGTGGGTCGTTGTCCAGACACACTCCCAGCAGACCCAGGATGTGGTCATGTTTGAAGTTACTCATCAGCAGCGCTTCCTTCAGAAACTCCTCTTTCTCCTGGTCAGAAGCGCTCTTCCTCAGCGTCTGCAAAACAAATTAAACAACAATTCTGTCATGATCGACCTAGAAACTTCTCAACAAAATCTCTGAGTTTAAAAACCCAGTATGTCTGACAGGATTAACCACGAAACTAGTCAACAAACTATCAGGGTCCACGAACCAATAAGTTTTTCATAAACAACCAAGAAGCTAGTCAACAAGATCTCAGGGATAATTAACCAATAAGTCGGTAACATCTAAAGCATCTAAATACAACATGTCTAGCATAATAGTATGAGAAAATCTCATGTTGTAGTGCAAGTATTCATCTTTTTATGAGATATATATTGTCATCCAAAATCTTTAACTTTATATATGGTATAAACTTTTGACATATGGTGTTTGTACTAATTTATTGACTTGGTGGCAATACTCTCTATATATGTTATAGACTCCCAGTTATTGACATATTGTAACATAGACCAATATTGCCTCTGCTGGGGAATGAACCTTTCTTCTAGCATGCAAATCCAGCATTCTACTAGTCAAGCTAAAGGGTTAACTAACCAGCCAGAGCTAGTAGGATTTCCATATACCTGACTCTATCACAATATGGTGCATGAAATTCACTCAACTTGGTAGCAGATTGAGACTGCACACTAACCTTCACAGCCACTTTTGTTTTCCCTGAATTGTCATCCAGGATATTTTTAGCCACTCCCTCGAATACTTCTCCGAATGCACCACTTCCCAGAAACTTGGTCAACATCAGCTGATCTCGCCTGAAGTGGGGGAGGGCTGCAATATCACTGTCTGTCGGAATCATACTGCAAAAAATTAAGGTAAGTTTAAAACATAACAAATTTGTAAGCATATAGATTTTTCCTTCTCAAATTTTTTTCAGAAAATTAACATTTTTTAATCAAAGTTCAGAGTCATATTTTTGCATGCCTCTGTGTCTTAATTAACAACAGTTAGAATGATAGCATTGTAAAGAAAATCAGGGTTAACACACTTATTAAGAATTCATGCTTACAGTGAAATCAATTTCAATCCCCTTATCTCAGAATGTACACATTGACCTAATCAGATATAACTAATTAATTTACAAGGAATCACAATCTCTGGGGCTTCTCTAGCTATAACCATGTTTTGCTGTAAATGTTGCTCTGTATGAGACATAAGTTGACCTACTTGATGGTGTACAATGTGTTGTTTTGTTGGACGGTGGCAGTTGGCAGATCGCGGAGGGTGGCTAGCTCCATGTCTGGTCCGCGAGCCACGGCAATGAAATGCACCGGCTTCTGCTTCAATTGTTGTTGTTTTCTGATCACTGAAACACAGAATGTCAAAGTTCAAAGTATGGAACATTTAACCAATTCACAAGGACTTTGGTACAACTATTATGTCAAAAATTGACATAGCTTGACATAGTTTCAGGTGGTGGATAATAGTATACAGTTAATGACTTGGTATGCGGGCAGCACATGATATTTTGGACCTGAAGACACAAATAATGCACAAGGGCAAAGGCAACATTTCTGTCTGAAGGTCCAACAAATCAGATGTTGTCCTCATATCCAGTCAATAACTGCTTGTTATACCCTTCACTACACTTGCAAGTATAATTTTAAGTAGCAACGATTTTTGTTGCAAAGCCCTATGACTATTTGTAAATACTTTGTGAGTGGTCAGAGTCTGAGAGTTCATCACAGAGAACTGCTGTGAATAGACAATAGATTTCTATACAGTTTATATGATGACAGATCTTTGTGTTGGATACTTTGACAATAGACTTCTATACAGTTTATAGGATGGCAGATCTTTGTGTTGGATATTTTGTCAATAGACTTCTACACAGTGTATAAGATGGCAGATCTTTGTGTTGGATACTTTGTCAATAGACTTCTATACAGTTTATACCATGGCAGATCTTTGTGTTGGATATTTTGTCAATAGACATCTATACAGTTTATATGATGGCAGATCTTTGTGTTGGATACTTTGACAATTGACTTCTATACAGTTTATAAGATGGCAGATCTTTGTGTTGGATACTTTGACAATAGATTTCTATACAGTTTATACCATGGCAGATCTTTGTGTTGGATATTTTGTCAATAGACATCTATACAGTTTATATGATGGCAGATCTTTGTGTTGGATACTTTGACAATTGACTTCTATACAGTTTATAAGATGGCAGATCTTTGTGTTGGATACTTTGACAATAGATTTCTATACAGTTTATATGATGGCAGATCTTTGTGTTGAATACTTACAGCAGTATACCACCACAATGGCTCCCAGGATAAACACAAACACAAAAGATAAGATCACCGCTAAAACTGTCATGTTGTCTACAGGGGCCGGGTCCTCTAAAAAATACAAGGGAATATACAACATATGTATACAGATTATATTATAGATCACTATAAAGAAATATTCTGAACCTAAAGTTTAGATGTCTTTTTCATTGTGATTTTCTCAATAAAAGATGCATGATTACCTTTTGACAATTTTGAACACAATTACATGTACAGTACTATAAAAAAAATAAATCTATATAATTTAACAAAGCACCTATTTAAGTGTGGAAAAACTTGTGTTTAAGAAATGATCTAATTGATGATCGAGTAAATTGCTGATGTTGAGTAATTTCTAACCGATGGCGAGTAATTTCTTACCGATGTAGTTGAATGCTGAACTATTTAAACTAAAGGGACCTTGACCCAGGATGTTTGTAGCAGCCACCTTGAAGTAGACATCTTGACTCTGGGGAATCTTGGGGGTGTCCATCACCCAGTGGGTTAGATTCCCCTCATACACCACTCTACAGGTAGCTGTACCACTGCACCACAGAAAATCAAACAAGGTTGAGGAACTGACTCATTGATTATATCAGCATCACAATATATAATAAATGCATGTATATAATTTATACTTTTAATATCTTATCAAACTACTCTCTTTTGAAATAAAATCTTTAATAGAAGAAACTTTGAGGTAAGAAACTTCTTTTTCAAATTAACATACAAAGTATCCTGGACAAGGCACCAAACACTTACAAAAATAAATGACTATTGTTTACCAGTATTGTAATGTATAATTCAGAATAGGTTTCCCGTTGTCTTTAGGAGCTTGCCATTCTACTTGATACCCTGGGTTCAGTTTGTTGATCTTTGGTATGGAGGGGGTACCTGGCACATAGGCTGTGTATAAGAATATCAATGAATTCATTCGATTCATACAGTGAACATAAACCAATAAAGAGGCTAAAAAAACTGATGACAAACCAACAAATCTATCTCTATGCAAGAATTTACCTTAGTCATTTTAAAATGTATAGCGAATGACAAAAGTAATCAATAGCAAAATGATACCTGTTGTATTGTAAGTGAACTTCAGGTCATCTGTTGGCCAAAGAAAGTGCTGATTTATTTTATAGCCCAGTTTCACTTTGATTGCATAAAGTGTGTTGGGTTCTAAATTTGTGAAGGTGTTGACATAAACCTTAGAAACTTCAGTCTTCAGAGGGAGGCTTTTGTCTGCATTGGTCCATTGGTCAACACGTCTGTCTACAACCTGAAATGGGCAATATTTAAGTCTGTGAGTGTTTTAGCAACAGGATACTGAATATTTTGTCTTCTCTCTAGCTTTGCTGCTTTCCTGTAGCATGGAGAAAATGGCTTGGCTATTCCCAACATATTTTCATAGATGAAAAACGTTTTTTTTGAACTTTTGCAATGGAATTGAGCAAAAATGACCAGTAAATCAAGAACAAGATTTGATTTAATAAAACTTTTAAAGAATTTAGTTTATTTTGCAACAAAAATATTTCCTCAAAGCTGAGTTTGTTGTCTGATTTGGTATTAACAGGACTTGTTACCAAACGTAGGCTGATTTGCCATACCTTCTCATAATAAAACAAGTGCATGTGGGTGCTGTTGTCAGGGGGCGGTGTCCAGGACACGGTCAGAGTGTCATGAGAGGAGTTGACCAAGACTATAGGACCTGGATTCTCGTATGTTTTCACCTGGACAGTCTGACTTTCCTCAGAAAAGACACCATGTATGTTACCTGCCAACACCTGTAAAATCAACCTGACATCTAATACATGTATGTTACCTGCCAACACCTGTAAAATCAACCTGGCATCTAATACATGTTTGTTACCTGCCAACACCTGTAAAATCAACCTGACATCTAATACATGTATGTTACCTGCCAACACCTGTAAAATCAACCTGACATCTTATATATGTTTGTTACCTGCCAACACCTGTAAAATCAACCTGACATCTAATACATGTATGTTACCTGCCAACACCTGTAAAATCAACCTAACATCTAATACATGTATGTTACCTGCCAACACCAGTAAAATCAACCTGACATCTAATACATGTATGTTACCTGCCAACACCTGTAAAATCAACCTGACATCTAATACAAAGTTAGGTACTTAAGTCATAACAATATTGTCATGTATTCAAACTGTTTTGTTGTATGTATAAAGGTTAAATGATATGGTGTAGTTTTTAGCAAATTTTTGGTTTATATTGTACAGAAAAACCTGCCTCACTATCTAAGGTTCCCTGAGTTGGATTTTGTGTTAAGTTAAACTGCTGGCCCTGATTTGGTAGGTGTGTCAAGTTGACATACCTTGATTTGGTAGGTGTGTCCTGGCTGTAGTCCTGTTAGGTTGTAGTTGTACTGGGAGTCTGGGTTCTGTTCCACCTTGACTGTCTTGTTAAACACCTGGTATAGGTTGTTGATCTGGGTGGAATACTTTACCATGTACCTCAGATCCCTGACTGGACCATTGGGTTTGAATGGGACTGACCAGGTGACCTTGATTGTGATTAGGGTGTCCACAGTGGCATTGACATTGGTGGGTGGGGACGGCACTAGGCAACAAAGAGGTCAAGGTCAAATTAAGATTTCAGGCTTTCCAAGTCAGAAAAATCAATATAAAAGACTTCTCATGTCAATTCTAAGAATTTTATGGTTCTTGTTCATGGGTTGAATCAATATTTGACTGTATTATGGACCATAAAGCAAAACAATGTTTAATATATATGTACAATTGTACTGACCTCCAACTTTAGTCCTGAAGTAGTCTGGAGAGCTAAGAGCTTCAGACAGGTACTCTGTATAATAGTTACTGACAGCCCCCTGTACAGTGTACATTGTAAAGGGGTCTAGATCTGTCAGGGTTACATCATTACTGTAACTCTCCTGTAATGTAATAGATGATTAGATGTATAGAAGATACTCTGTATAATAGTTACTGCATTGTATAGGTATCTAGATCTGTCAGGGTTACATCATTACTGTAAGTAACTCTCCTGTAATGTAATAAATGATTACATATAATAGAAGATACTCTGTATATTAATTACTGACATCCCCCTGTACAGTGTACATTGTATATGGATCTAAATCTGTCAGAATTACACCATTACTGTAACTCTCCTGTAATGTAATAATGATTATATGTAATAGAAGATACTCTGTATATTAGTTACTGACAGTGTACATTGTACATGGGTCTAGATCTGTCTGGGTTACATCATTACTGTAACTCTAACTTTAAATCTATTGCTAAACAATTTCATTTGATTGATACATGGAAAAAACTTAACGACACTAAATCTGGATTTACATGGTGCAATGCACAAAATACACCAAGTAGTCGAATAGATTATATTTTTATTTCGGAAAACTTCTTACTCTCCATTGACTCGTTAATACTTAGAAATTGTCCACAAGTAAACCAGAATAGAATGAGCGATCACTTAGGAATGAAAATAGACTTTATTCTAAATAAAAATAAAAGAGGGCAAGGATACTGGAAAATGAACACATCACATTTATTAGATATAAAATATAAAACCCAATTAAAAGAGTTATTAAAAAACAAGGAATCAGAACTCAAAAAAATAAATTGCCCTCATGAACGATGGGAAACTGTGAAATATATTATTAAAGATTTCTCAACTGACTTCTCAAAACAAAAGAGTAACAACTTAAAAAACCAAATAACAAATATAGAAAGAAAAATTAGAGACATTGAAGAAGGGCCTTTTAATGTAATACAAAACACATGTAAAAAAACAACTTGAAAAAGAGCTAAATGAAATATATGATAAGAAATCGAAAGGGGCGTATATTAGATCAAGGGCCAATTGGATAAAACAAGGTGAAAAATGTACGTCGTACTTTTTAAAATTAGAACAAAGTCGACAACAAAATAATGTTATAGAAAAAATTGATGACGGAAAAAAATCTGTTTATAGCAACAATGAAATATTAGGAGCACTGTGTAAATTTTATGAAAATCTTTATACATCCCAATTACCTATAAATGAAGAAATTTCAACATGTATAAATGAAACTGAAATAAAATCAAAACTTAATGATAATGAAAAAAACTATTGTGATGATTTACCCTCAATAAAAGAATGTAAAGAAGCAATTAAAAATATGAAAAATAATAAATCGCCAGGATTAGACGGAATACCAGTTGAGTTCTATAAATTATTTTGGAATGAAATTAAAACCTACTTCTATGATGCATTGATAAAATCTTTCACAGTGGAAGAGCTTACTATTACACAGAAAATGTCAGTAATTAGTCTTATACACAAAAAAGGCGGTAGAGACAAAGTTAAAAATTATAGACCAATTAGTTTAACTAACTGTGACTATAAGATTTTAGCATTTGTATTAGCCAAACGACTTCAAACAGTGATCCCAAAACTAATTAACAATGACCAATCAGCATATGTTAAAGGAAGATATATTGGATATAACGCAAGATTGATTCAAGATATTTTTGACTATTGTGAATATCAAAATGAAAATGGAATTCTTTTATTTTTAGACTTTGAGAAAGCTTTCAACACTGTAGAATGGTCTTTTATGTTTGAAACATTAAAAGCTCTAAATTTTGGACCAAACTTTATTAAATGGATACAAATATTGTATAATAATCCTAAATTCAGAGTAAAAAATAATGGATTTATTTCTAAAACGTGTGATATGACCAGAGGTATTAGACAAGGATGCCCAATATCTGCACTACTATTTATTTTGACGGTAGAAACATTAGCTATTCGAATAAAAAGTTCAAAAGAAATACATGGTTTTAAAATTGGCAACGATAAAGAAATAAAAATGGTTCAACATGCAGATGATTCAACAAATACACTTAAAGATTTAGAATCTGTGAAAAATGTAGTTGAATTAATAAATAATTTTTCTGAAGTAGCCAGTCCAAAACTTAATATTGATAAATCTGAATGCATACTTGTAGGTCCTCTAAAAAATTCATGTGAAAGCATTAAAATATAAAAGTAACAAATGAAGCGGTTAAAACATTGGGAATATACATAGGACACGACAAATATAAGTGTTTAGAAAAAAATTGGCAGGAAAAAATTGATAGTATAAGCAAAATATTATGTTCCTGGGAAAAAAGAAAACTGACTTATTTTGGAAAGAAAGAAATAATGAACACATTGATTATTTCAAAACTGCAATATAATGCAACCATTTTCCCAAGTCCACCATTAAAAATCATACAGCAAATAAATAAACTTATCTTTAACTTTTTATGAAGTAAAAAAGATCGTATCAAGAGAAAAACTCTTATTGGAAAGGAAAATAAAGGAGGAATTAACATAATTGACTTTGAATCTAAACTGAAAGCGTCAAAGGCATCATGGGTTCAACGATTAACTAACACAAAAAGCAGTCTTTTGCTTTTCATAGAGAATTTACTATACAGAGAAAATCTGACTCTAGAATATATACTAAAAACTAACTTAGAAAATTTAAGTGACTACAACGAGATTAACAAACTTCCGACATTCTATAAAGAAGCAATATGTGCTCTTAACTGTTCCAAAAAGACTAAAGAATTTACAAAGATTTCCACAGATGAATTCCTAACCTTGCCAATTTGGAAAAACAGTTCTTTTACGTTCAAAAATAAACCAATTTACTTTGATAACTGCATAAAATCAGGCATACTTTAGGCAAAAGATTTGTATGACATGAACGGATCATTTCGTCAAATAGAATATTTTTACGACAAAATTTCTAATAAAAATAATATTTTATGTGAATACCTTATTCTCAGGACAATATTTTGTAAATACTCAAAACATTACCAATGCGAAAAAGCACCCTATATCAATATAAAAAACAGTAATTATGTACTTCTAAAAAGTAATACATATATTTCCTATGCGAACTTAAAATCTTCAATTTTATATAATATTTTTGTTGAAATAAAATTTTCAAAGCCTTTAGTAGAAAATTTTTGGAGTAAAATTTTTGATACTCCTAAGCATTAATGGTCTTCCATATATTACATGAAAATCACAAAAATGTATGATAAGCAAATTGCAGAATTTAATTATAAATTACTGCACAATATTTTGAATAATAACTTATGTGTGAGTAAATGGAATCCAAATGTAAACATGTCTTGTGAAAATTGTGGAGAGATTGAAAATTTTAAACACTTGTTATACGATTGTAATGACTCTTCATTCATATGGCAAAAAATAAGCTCTATTGTTGGTTTTGATGTTAGTTGGAAACACATTGTCATAGGCTTTCATGAAAACTCAGATTTTAATAATGGTAAGAATACACTTATTTCATATACATGTACTGCAATGAAAATTTATAAATACAAAATGAAATGTAGATTAACGAATTCAAAATCAGATAGAGAAACTTTATATTACTTTGTACAATCATCTTTGAAAACTTATCAATATATTGCAGAGAAATCGTATAATTATATACAAATTAAGAAACTTTTAAAGAAAATTTGTATAGGTTTATAATTTGCCATCAGGTCCACATACCAGATGTGGTCACTGTCTAGCTAGCATGAGGGCAATAAAGACTGTGTAGATGACTGGTGGCCATGCTAGCATTGCCTTCTTATCCATACATGTAAAATCATAATAGATGTATCTGTCATTGTATGTTTAAAAACAATAACATGCTCTACATTTTTTTTTAAATACTTTCAAAATCAGATAGAGAAATTTTATATTACTTTGTACAATCATCTTTGAAAACTTATTCATATATTGTACAGATGTATCTGTCATTGTACATGTATGTTTAAAAACAATAACATGCTCTACATTTTTTTTTTAAATACTTTCAAAATCAGATAGAGAAATTTTATATTACTTTGTACAATCATCTTTGAAAACTTATTCATATATTGTACAATATCAAATGAAAAGCAAAATGTTATCAAATCGTATACATTTTTAGATTTATATGTATATTATTATCTCTTTGTAGAATCAAAAAAGCAAAATGTTATCAAATGGTATAAATCTCTAGATCTATATGTATATGGTTATCTCTTGGTATGATGATACTGTACGCTTACTTGTTATATATATTAATGATTATATGATTATAATGTTAATAATGATAAAAAAAAATAAAATTATTACTGTAACTCTCCTGTAATGTAATAAATGATTACATGTGACAGAAGGGACTTTGTGTGGTAGTTACTGCCAACCTCTTGTTCTGTATGTTGTAGTTCTGTTGATACCATATCACTGTAATTCTATGGTACAATGAAGAGAGAGAGAGACAGAGACAGAGACAGAGAGACAGACATAAAGAGAGAGACAGAGAAAGAATAAAAGTAGAAGAAAAAGAAAGAAAGTAAAAAGATGGAGAATGAGACAGAAAAACAAAGTCAGAGAGAGAGAGACAGGGAGAGAAAGAGAGATGTTGACACTCTAGCACCTACCACTTTCTGACAGTTCTGACTGGTTAGTTGGCACCTATCTTGCTGCTGTTGGTAGTAAACAATGTACTTGGAGACTGGGTGGGATACTCCATTACAGGACCGTGGCCAGGTGACACTGTCCAAATGAACCACCAAGGAGACATTGCTGTGACTTATTAAAGTAATGTTGCCAGTGTAAGCCTCCGGATTCAGACATTCATCACCTACAAATAAAGGTCATATATAAACAAGCATTCTGAGAACATTGCAACTACTCTGTCACTTGTTGTTAAATCCAATCTCAATAACATTACTGTGGAATCATTAGAACTTGTTGTGGCTCAATTTTCGAGGTATTTGTGGGTAGCCCTCACCCACAAATTTACATCCTTGACAAAAACATACTATGAAAGAGTTTGTTTTCTTACTGAAACTGAAAACCAATACATCCACCAAATTACATCTCCACATATAAGCAAAAAACCCACAATCTACGAAAATTGGCCCCAAAGAATTTAAATGAATCTACAGTATGTTTTATCTGAAGGTCTTACTAGGCAGGGGTTGGAGATGTGACCCATAGGCGTCCAGACTCTGGATGTTGTCCATTGGAATCTGTGTCAGTGTCCCCGTGACCTTGTTCAGGGAGTGTAGCTGGTTCTCTGCCCGTTGGTACCAGTAAATCATCATGTGGTCCACAGAGAGCAGGTCCGGGGGAAACCCTAAAAGTAGTGCCTCCTTGTCTCAATTGTCTTAATCAGGAGATCTTATTGGTTATAAATACTTCCACTGTATATGTACACCAAGAACTGGTACAATTGATAAAAGAAGGGATGAGAAAGGAGAGAAAAAGACTACCCTACCTTGAGCCTTCCTGGTTATCGCCCTGCAGTGGCACCCCTCCCTGTCAGACGCTGTGATCTGATTGGTGGCTGTGTCATAGAACAGGACCTCCAGCTCTGTCCCCTTGGTGTGATCCAGGGCCAGCACGACCCCCACAGAAGACACTGAGCAGTTACAGGGGCGTTCCACTGATCTCTGGGGGCGGGGCGAGAACAGAGGGGTGGGGATTCCATCGTCTGGACAGTGATACAGACTGCAGCTAGATCCGGCCACTGGATTCTCTGTCCAGTACAACATGCTGTCCATTCAACAAAAGGTGTGTATTACATTAAATGTACAAGTGAATACTCCACCAGTTTCCATTTATTGATAAATAATGATGATATACATTTATATTATACTAGATATATTTCTAAGATATACACTTGTCTACCAGTTTAAATCCTTTTTGCTTTATTATTTAAATTCTAAATGTTAAGGTACTCATGAAATTGTAAGCACTCTACTAGTTCAAGTATTAATTTATTATTCATTTAATCTAAGTAATGAGAACCAGGTCATTGTGGTGTCCTGCTTTGAAGTATTTTGGTTTTGATTTTTATTCTCTATCAACTGATAACAATTAAATTCCACCAAACAAAAAATCAGTCACTGACTAACTACCTGTTAAGGAGGCTGGATGGTCAACAAATTAATCATCAGATCTGTCTTAAACTTTGACATAAGATATTTTTGCCATAAATTAACATTTAGTAAATTTAGTAAAGAAAACATTCAAATAGCTTTAAAATTTGATCATTTTTCTATATCATTATACAGAGCTCTTCTTCTTAGGGAGATAAAAATACTCTAAAAATAGCCATGACCATGGAGCCCTCTTAATTGAAGGTGGTTACCCTTGTACCAGCAAGCACTGCTGATCCTACCTGGAGTAGGGATGCCGGATCAGGCTGTTGATGACCATGCCCCTCCTCTCCACCAGGAGTGTCTGCTTGCCTTCATCCAGCTGGTAGGATGTTATGATACTTGTGTTCTGTTTCTGCGTCGCGGCGATGAATATGGTACGACTGATCCAGTCTATTGTCATGTCTGTCACTGACACATCCAAATCCAGCAGCTGAAAATGTGTCAAGGTCAGTGAAAATAAGTTCAAGAAAAGACACAGTTCATGATAACTTTCAAACCCCATTTCAAAAAATCTTCCACAGCAGATTGGATATGGAATTAACTTGCAATAGTTGCTAGCTACTAGGTAATACTGGGGCCCTATCACATACTGTATGAAATTTTCTAATCAACTCATGGATTACTGTGGCCCTTACACATACCCAGTAAGATAAGAAATATTGCTGCTACCTCCTGGATTACAGACCTTTTTCCTGCCATTAGTGGAGTTCTCCCATAGCTGACCATTGTAGTCTACCCAGAAGACTCTCTCGTCCTGAGCCACCTGTAAGTAAGTCACGGCGAGGGGTGAGGTCCCGGTCACCACGGTGTGAACATTGTGGGAACTGTCCACGTCCATCACTAGTATGTTGTTGACGTTGGCCAACAGGAGTCGAGGTATGGGGTTCAAATCTGCAAAGAGGACAAAAAAGGAAAAAGGTTCAGGTAAATAAGGACACAGAAACAGTGAATACAAAACATACAAGGATATCAAAAAATGTTTGTTCTTTATAACATTTCAATATCATGTTTTCAAGTATTTACTTGTATTTGACACTACCACTTAAAATACATTTGACTCTAGCTGTTTCGATATCTGTCATTTAAAACCCCTTCTTGACTTATCTTTGGCTGCATGTAGCTGTCTTTATTTTTTACCATTCAAAACCAATACTTGACCTACCTTTGGCTGTAGCTGTCTTTTTTTCTGTCATTTCACTACATCCTACTCTAGTGCAAGCCTGTACCTGTAAAATTAATGAAAAGTACTCTAAGAATCAAGAATTAAACACTGCATGAACAAATGTTACATTGCATGAACAACAAGTTTATTTATGGATACAAAGCAAGAAAGGATGTTTCCTTTATCTCCATTGCATAGTAATCTTTAAAAATAGTACCAATCTTTTAGTCTCATTTCATCAAGACATACTTATGTGTCAAAGTCCTTTGTCTCCCAATAAAACTATACATATAAGGGTGATCCTCCAGTATTACTAACTCTCTCACCTGGAAGCTATAGGTGTAGTTTTGTTGGAGACATTCGTCCAATGAGAAGTGGCGGGCAGTGCTGGAGAGGACCTTCTTGGTCAGATGATTGGAGCCCGTGTTGTAGAAGGTGACGATGTACTGGTCAATGACCCCATTACTAGACGAGGGCGACGCCCACCTGAATAGGGCACCTGTACAGGTCTGTGACCCCGAGGTCACCTTACTCTGGGTGACAAACACCCGAGGGGTGAGAGGCGTGGAAGGGACTGTGTGGAAATAATCAGGGATATCAGAATGTCATGTCTAATAAAGCATATCAGGTTATTTTCAAGTGTCGCAAAATTTATGAAAGTGGGGAAAATGTGTAGTTACTTTCATTTGCATCAGTCATTTTTTGCGAAAATTAGATCATCGTGAAAATTACTGGATATACGGTAACTGTCATGTCTTACACAACATGTTCAGCAAATTTACATTATAGGGTTAAAATGTTCACAAATTCTCACATCTTGCACTGAACTAAAAATTAATATTTTCTCATATTGAAAAACAAATGAAATGTTGACAAACTCTGGAGCTTATACCCAATCAAAATGCTCTAGTTTAATTTTTCACGATTCCAAAAAAATAAACAAGAATAATTACGGAGTCATTTCCCGCATTACTAAATCATGCAGAACACATTTGAATCTTAAAAGGTTTGTAGGAAACTTAACTCACTGGCTGTGTTTTCATACCACCTATGTATTACACTGACAATAAGTGGGGGGACAGATGTATAGGTATGTCCCCGTGTGTGGCAGGCCTACCTGACATGGGTGAGTAGAGCGTGGTGTTGGAGGATTTCCCGTACCCCCAGTATGTGTAACCTGTCACCCTGACCCTCAACAGGCTGTAGGGTAGGAACCCCTCCACCTCGTACCAAGTCTGGTTGGTTTTCTACAAGACGTTTAAAAAGTCAATTGACATCTTAGAAATTCCCATGAAGATTTGCATAAGTTGGCAGTCTTCCATGTTTGGTATTGCCCCTCCTTTACAAATAACAGTTGTGTACAGATGGACTTAATACAATAACAGTTGTACAAATGGAGTTACTCAATAACAGTTGTGTACAAATGGACTTACAATAACATTTGTATACCAATGGACTTACCACAATCACAGTTGTGTACAAATGGACTTACCACAATAACAGTTGTGTACAAATGGACAATAGCAGTTGTTTACCAATGGACAATAACAGTTGTGTATAAATGGACAATAACAGCTATGTATATATGGACTTACCACAATGACAGCGGTATCTGCTTTGATGGACACTTCATAGAATATTTCCCCATAATTAACAGAAGCAGGGGCCCAGGAGATGTTGAATTTCAACCATTGGCCATTGCAAGCTATGCTGTCTGGGTCCACTGTGGTAGGGATCACCCTCAGTGTCATCTCAGTAAGTCCATCTACAGTTCAAAGGTTAAATCACTTAATACACAGGAATGGTACAAGTACAGCACAAAACCTGGTCCAGGGCCATAAAACAAAAACAAACTTTTGATCTGTCTTTTTTCACTAGTGTTGTATATTTCTTTTGTAAAAGTGAGACCGGGATTACAAGTTAGTTCATCTAAATTTTATGGCCCCAAGACAAGAGCATTGTACATAGAGGAATACTTTTATGCTTGAAAGCATGCTTCATTTTTTCTCATGAATGATAAGAAATGTATCACAAAATGATTGAATACCCAATGGTAATGATGTAAGCTCAAAAGTGATTTACCATTTCAATAGATTTTATTTCTGAAGATGGACTGATATTATCTGTATTGTGTTGGGTTTTAACTGATATTGTTACTGTTTTGAGATGGCTTTTTACTGATATAGTTTCTGAATTGAGATGAGGTTTTTTTCATGTGCTAGTACATTGTACTAAGGTGAGAGTAGAGAGGAAGGTTAGTGGAGAAGTAAGTATTGTACTGATAATGGATGTAAATACAGCTTCAGGAGCCATTTCTTACCTGGGTAAGGATGTAAATACAGCTTCAGGAGCCATTCTTTACCTGGGTAGGGATATATATACAGTTTCAGGAGCCATTCCTTACCTGGATAGGGATGTAAAATACAGCTTCAGGAGCCATTCCTTACCTGGGTAAGGATGTAAATAGAGCTTCACGAGCCATTCTTTACCTGGGTAGGGATATATATACAGCTTCAGGAGCCATTTCTTACCTGGGTAGAGATGTAAATACAGCTTCAGAAGTCATTCCTTACCTGGGTAGGGTTGTAAAACAGCTTCAGGAGCCATTACCTGGTTAGGGATGCAAATATGGCTCCAGGAGTCATTCCTTACCTGGGTAGGGATGTAAATACAGCTTCAGGAGCCATTCCTTACCTGGGTAGGGATATAAATACAGCTTCAGGAGCAATTTCTTACCTGGGTAGGGTTCAAATATGGCTCCAGGAGTCATTCCTAACCTGGGTAGGGATGCAAATACAGCTCCAGGAACCATTCCTTACCTGGGTAGGGATGTAAATACAGCTTCAGGAGCCATTTCGTACCTGGGTAGGGATGTAAATATAGCTTCAGGAGCCATTTCTTACCTGGGTAGGGATGGAGTGAGGAATGCTGAACAAGGAAGATGGTGATTCTGTCAGGGGAGACCACTGATGTGTGGTTTACATCCAGGTCCCCCATCACTATCTGCTGCTCCGAGTTCTGCCAGAAGATTCTATGGAAGTGGTAATGGATCACAGAGTCACTGAAATTCAAAAAAGAGGGCTACTCTAGTATAGAGAATGAGTCACTAAATCACTAAATGTTAAAATAAAGAAGACTTGTATAGTTTTTTAATGAACCAATGAGTTCCAGCTAAAATGAAAATAAAGAGGCCTTATAGAGCTTTATGTGTAGTGGTAATGAATCACTCAAAGTACATGTAAGTATAAAGGGACTTATAGAACAGGTCTTTATGTGTAGTGGTAATGAATCACTCAAAGTACATGTAAGTATAAAGGGACTTATAGAACAGGTCTTTATGTGTAGTGGTAATGTTCCCCTAAACTATAAGTTAAAATTAAGAAGACTTTGTAATGAGCCACTGAGTTAATGAAAGTTAAAATAAAAGTTGTATTGCAGACCTTTCACCAGCAAGCACATATCAATGGTGCTAGATTGTACTAACAGACTACACTATAAGTTAAAATTAAGAAGACTTTGTAATGAGCCACTGAGTTAATGAAAGTTAAAATAAAAGTTGTATTGCAGACCTTTCACCAGCAAGCACATATCAATGGTGCTAGATTATACTAACAGACTATGTCCCAGATTTTGACCAATATTTCTGATAGATTTTCCGTCTCTTACTTGGCTATTGAGTTGACCATGCCAATCAGCTGGTAACCACTGGTCCCAACCCTTGATTCACCTTGAATCAAATCTGTCGTATAGATCTCCTGCCTGTCATAACTCTTCACATACCACAACAGTTTGCCGAGGTCAAAGTTTAAGGTCAAACTAATGACCTTGCTTCCAGAGAAGTATGGAATGAAGAAATGTTTGATGAGGTTTTCTCCGTTCAGTAGGCACGATTCCACGCTGTTCTCTGTCACCCAGTACAGTCTGCCATTGACCGAGTCTATAGTCATGTGACTGGCCAACCCTTGGGTCACAAACTCTTGCTTTGTCAGGTCAGAAAGGTCAGCTCGTTTAATCTGAAAACATGGCAACCCAATTAATAATCAAATACTTGGATGTACCCATTTAAATATAACAGTAGTTTACAATAAGAAATCTTTGAGTGATTGTACATCAATGTTTAATTGTCTGGTTTCCAAACTAGAAGTTGATAATCATACACAGTTTCTGTGAGACTGACCGTGCCAGGATTGGTGGATAAAGACATGTAGAGTTTCCCCGCCAACCAATCGTAGGCCACGCTGACAAGACCAGGGACCTCTTCTTTAAAGACGAAGGAGCCCTGCTGATAGGAGTGAAGTTCTCCCTTCTCTGTCACCATGAAAACAGTGCTGGGGGTCCATGTCATGTCCCTCACTGAAAACAACAGAACTCAGTCACCAATCAAAGCAGTACTTAACATCACAGGATAGTAACCAACCACGGCAATAACTACACATCACTGGATGGTGATTAATCCACATAACTAAAAATTACTGGATGGTGACCATCCCAAATAACTAAAAATTACTGGATGGTGACCATCCCAAATAACTAAAAATTACTGGATGGTGCATGACCATCCCAAATAACTATAAATTACTGGATGGTGACCATCCCACATAACTAAAAATTACTGGATGGTGACCAACCCAAATAACTATAAATTACTGGATGGTGACCATCCCAAATAACTAAAAATTACTGGATGGTGCATGACCATCCCAAATAACTAAAAATTACTGGATGGTGCATGACCATCCCAAATAACTATAAATTACTGGATGGTGACCATCCCAAATAACTATAAATTACTGGGAAAATGTTTTCTGAGCCAACAGGTATTTATAAAATCTAGAAGTAGATGATTGAATTAGATGACTCAGAGGGGATTTCTGTATACTCGAGGGAGACAATTTTGAAAACAGAAAACAAGTGTGGTACCTTTTCCTCTAACGAAGATCAATCTCCTTATCTGATCGCCAAATGTGTCTATGGACTTGAGAACACCTCCACCAAATCGGTTGGGCTCAATCATCAACACCTGAGCTGTCAGAGCATCTGTGAAATGTATTAGGCTCAGGTAATCAACCAAATCTTGAAAACTGCATACAGGGAAATATTGTCTCAAATTATCTCTTTTTCAACAAAACTGTGTCTGGGCGAATTCAAGACAAGGCAAAACTGTTTGCAAATGTAGAAGGGCGAAAATTACACGGGGCGAAAATAATCCTGTATACAGTAGTCTATTTTGTTTATCAAGTTATATGCATGTATTAACAATGGATTTTCTTCCTTATATTCAAAATTTATTATATCGGTATAACGAATTGGTAATAATAAGTATTAATAGCAAATTCAAATTATACATGTTTACATCCATTAGACTTAGATGTTTGTTAATTGAAGCATTAAAAATGAAAGTACATTCTGTTGAAACCTATTACAATTGGATTGTAAATTGAAAAATTTATGTGTAAATAAATTCATTCAAACTATTCTATCGAAAGGTAGTGCTAAATTTTTAAACCATAAATTTTGTCATTTTTCACCTTTATGGGACTCAAAATCAATTTGCTTTATCTGTAAATTCATTATTATAATATCAAAAATCGTTATAACCGTAAACTTAAGGAGTCTCGGGGAGATTTCAAACATACGATTTCCTTTAATTTTTTTCCAGAGAAAGGTCAACTTATGAGTAAACTATGTGCAAAATATAAAGTAAATTGACCGTACGGTTTATCTGTTTAACGCGCTCAGATTTTGGTCGTATTTCCCAATCATCCCCGTCATTTTATATAGGATTATATAGAAAAAAGGGGGTTATCATTTTCAATTTGATATATAAAAAGTTACAAACACACGATTTTCTTTTAATTTTCAGCGATTGAAGGTTAACCTATAAGTAAACTTTTTGCCAAATTAAAACGAAATTGAACGGATGGTTTTTATGCTATCCACCCTTATAGTTTGGTTCTATAAACGTGTCTTGCCAGCCATTTTGCATATAGAGTTGTATAAAACAAAAGGATGTTTAAGAATCAAATTTAATTTAATTTATAATAAATAAAAAATACCTTTCCTCTCACACAGAAAATAAAAGGATTGCACATATGCTTTTATTTTACAAATTATATTTTCAATTTTAATTATTGCCACTGCAATAAAAACTGCATGACGTTTATTTTTGTCAATTGTTACATCAAAGTCTCAACTGAAGTCATCGTGACATCATCCTATGAACTTCAGGTAAATATAAGAGTGTCCTATAAGATGAAGTTATTATAACCCAGGCTAAAACCATTGACCTATCAAGCTGACATTTAGTTTTTTTCAATTATTATCATACATGCGTTTGGTTTTTCTCAAATTAACTGAAAATATGTCCCAATAAATAAATTGAACATCCTAATGAAAACTAAAATGAATGCATTAATAATAATTAATCTATTTTCAGTGTGTAATTGTTAATCTTCTTACTGTAGATTTCTTATTTTACACAAGTACTTAATTCCGTGAGTCAACCATTTTCCATCAAATTGCGAGAACATAAAATCATGAATGCCAAATTTTTATCATAGTTTCATGTTGTTTACATATTTCTGAAAAATAAAAGGGAGATTTTAAAATTTGCGAGATGTGCTTCTCACTATTTTATGTGGATATTAATTCTTTGCGTTTAATCAGGAATCTTTAGTATTTATCTCTGTGATCACTCTTACATCATAGATTTGCTCTATTTTAGGATGTAAGTATGACACAAGCCCACAGAGCTGGGACTCTCAGTAGACAAACCTTCCGTCAGAGTCCTTCCTTTAAACATCCCCGACCAGGGTCCCACTCCTGTCTCAGACTTTGCCCTGACCATGACATTGTAGATGGTGTTGGGGTCAAGGTTAGACAATGTAATGGACGTGTTCCATACATTGGTTATCACTTGCTTTTGCTCCTGATTGGCTCCCAGCAGCATTATGTCATAGGACCAGCTGTTCCAGGCACCCTTACCTGTTTCAAAACACATGCCTATGTGTATATTCATTAATCTCAAGGACCTGATATTATTGTATATTCAGGTTTTTGTTGCATGTCACAAAATTTGCAAAGGCTCAGGGATAGAAAACACACAACTCAGATAAAAATCATATACCATCACAAAACATGAGAGATTCTATATTTATTTTGGATATCACAAACTTTGTACAAATAAGAAAAATATGTAATTCTATATTTGTGTCAGTCATTTTTTGTGCAATTTAAGAATTTTAAATTATCATAGCAAACAATACCCAGATATAATTTCTGCATATTGAATATTATGTGATGTTAAAGTGATTGCGAAAAAAGCAAACATTAGATCATTGCAGAATTACTAGAATAACGGTATATCACAACAACAATTACTGCATAGTAATCCTCATAAAGATCTGTTGTTTATGTAAAAAGAAGACATGTCTGCAGATCAGTATTTGGTACATAAATCAAACAAAGTATGAAGGAGTTAAAAACATTAAAAATACACCTTGAGGATATTCAGGTAAAAGACTAAGTAAGCAGAGTGGCAACTACCTAGTACATGTATTTCAAGTTTCCTTTACCTTGATAGGCCAGTCTTTTGGGGGTTTTCCATGACAACAAGACATCAACAGCTCTAAACAAAGCTTGGAGGGTTTGTGGGGCACTGTGAGGAACTGAAATCAGGCATGTATTCAATACACATCATCGAATGTAGCTAATTCTGCATCATCAGAGCTATCAAAATCAACATCTAATGAGGCTAACTCTGTCTCAAAATCATTGGATTTATTTAATATCTCATTTAGTACTTTAACTAAGCTTGTGCTGATACACATGCAGTGCGTGCTATCATTGAGCACATTTATTTGCATTGTGCTGATACACATGCAATGTGTGCTATCATTTAGGACATTTATTTGGATCATGCTGATACACATGTGCTATCATTGTATGTGCACACTTGCCTGGTTTGGGCTGCACACTTTTGTGCAGTATGTTGAGTCCTGAGAAGTGGTTGGCAAACATGGTCAGCTGGTTGTGGTAGTATGTATCTTTGGCTGAGTCGTATGCCTCACGCATCACTTGGTTTCCGTTTGTCCAGTAGAACACTTCGCCCAGATACACCATACTGACCACCCCCAGAAACCTGGCGCGCTGAGTCCGGGATTTCCTGATGTCTGTAATGTCTCGTCCGTCTAGTGATGACGATCGCATGGAATTCTGGGTTTCGTCGGGGAAGTAGATGAGGATGTTGTTCAGGTCAAGAGTGAAGGTCAGGAAGTTATCAATGATGATGGGGCTATGTGGGGCTGGGCTCTGCCCAGTGATGTCACCGGTGTCTATTCGATATAGTCCCTGCTGGCCCGAGGTCAAGGTGAAATACAAATACCTGCAAGTTAACAAGACGAATACACTGGAAAATACAAGTGATAACTGAACAGTGGCTAATAACACTGTACTAAATTGTCCAAACTCTAATTTTTCCCCCTTTGCCCAATCTGCTGTATATTGCACCCACTGAGTGAGTGTTTGACAAAAGATGTGTAATGATCTTGAAATAATGAGTGAAGTTCATCTTTATAGTCTGCGTTAGCTGGGGTTATTGCTTATGAAATAGCTAAATTCTCATGTTCTACTTTACAAAAAGGTCTTCTTTGAAAAAGTATTATGAATTTAATAAACAAACTTTTAGTTTACCCTGTGTAAGATTTCAATTCATCTATTGACCACCACTTTTAATCATCTTATATCTTTATAATATTTTTATTCCTATCAACATACTGTAAAGCTTCTTCACATTTATTAGAAAATTTTAAACTGAAGAACAAATTCAGGCATGTTCGAAATCTTATTCTAGAAAATCATCATGCAATTTCTATAATCAGTAATAAATTAGGCATCAAATCGCTTTACTGTTACTGTTAAAAAAAATGTGTACTACTGAGCTGGTAGGCATCAGGTGTTTTTCTTGATCATCAGCCCTACCTTAACATAGTAAGCAAACAAGAAATCAGAAAGTTTATCCATAATAATGAAATCTCCATTGTCTAGGTTTCCTTCCAGACTTCACTGTAATGTTTGGCAATTGTGTGTGTGATATTTCTGTTTGGCCATTATGTGTGTGATATTTCTGTTTGCCCATTGTGTGTGTGACATATCTGTTTGGCCATTATGTGTGTGATATTTCTGTTTGGCCAATGTGTGTGTGGTATTTCTGTTTGCCCATTGTGTGTGTGATATTTCTGTTTGGCCATTGTGTGTGTGATATGTCTGTTTGCCCATTGTGTGTGTGATATTTCTGTTTGCCCATTATGTGTGTGATATTTCTGTTTGCCCATTGTGGTGTGACATATCTGTTTTGCCATTGTGTGTGTGATATTTCTGTTTGCTGATTGTGTGTGTGATATTTCTGTTTACCCATTGTGTGTGTGATATTTCTGGGCTACCCATTGTGTGTGTGATATTTCTGTTTGGCCATTATTTGTGTGATATTTCTGTTTGCCCATTGTATGTATGATATTTCTGTTTGGCCATTGTGTATGTGATATTTCTGTTTGGCCATTGTGTGTGTGATATATCTGTTTTGTCATTGTGTGTGTGATATTTCTGTTTGGCCATTGTGTGTGTGATATTTCTGTTTGGCCATTGTGTGTGTGATATTTCTGTTTGTCCATTGTATGTGTGATATTTCTGTTTCCCCATTGTGTGTGTGATATATCTGTTTTGTCATTGTGTGTGTGATATTTCTGTTTGCTTATTGTGTGTGTGATATTTCTGTTTGGCCATTGTGTGTGTGATATTTCTGTTTGGCCATTGTGTGTGTGATATTTCTGTTTGCCCATTGTGTGTGTGATATTTCTGTTTGTCCATTGTATGTGTGATATTTTTGTTTGGCCATTGTGTGTGTGCTATTTCTGTTTGCTGATTGTGTGTGTGATATTTTTGTTTGGCCATTGTGTGTGTGATATTTCTGTTTGGCCATTGTATGTGTGATATTTCTGATATTTCTGTTTGGCTATTGTGTATGTGATATTTCTGTTTGGCCATTGTGTGTGTGATATTTCTGTTTGCTGATTGTGTGTGTGATATTTCTGTTTGCCCATTGTGTGTGTGATATTTCTGTTTGGCCATTGTGTGTGTGATATGTCTGTTTGGCCATTGTGTGTGTGATATTTCTGTTTGGCCATTGTGTGTGTGATATTTCTGTTTGTCCGTTGTATGTGTGATATTTCTGTTTGCCCATTGTGTGTGTGATATATCTGTTTTGTCATTGTGTGTGTGATATTTCTGTTTGCTTATTGTGTGTGTGATATTTCTGTTTGCCCATTGTGTGTGTGACATTTCTGTTTGCCCATTGTGTGTGTGATATTTCGTGTGATATTTCTGTTTGCTTATTGTGTGTGTGATATTTCTGTTTGCCCATTGTGTGTGTGATATTTCTGTTTGCCCATTGTGTGTGTGATATTTCTGGCCTACCCATTCAGTGGATCCACTTTGATGTCTGCCGGAACAGCTGGTAGTGGGGCGGAGGCGGGACGGCAGGAGTCTGACTGTGTGTCACACTGATGTATCTACAACAGCAACGGTAACAACCTGAGACACAATTTGTGTACAAGGGGTCAGGCAACAGACAGAGGTCAACATTGTATACAGAGGTCAATGAGATAAACAGAGGTCAATGCTATTTACAAGGGTCAATGTTGTGTACAAGGGCCAATGTTGGTTAAAGAGTTCAATGTTGTGTACATAGTCCAATGTTGTGTACAGAGTCCAATTTTGTGTACAAGGGCCAATATTGTGTACAAGGGTCAATGTTGTGTGCAAGAGTCAATGTTGTGTACAAGGGTCAATGTTGTGTACAGAGTCCCATGTTGTGTATCTCTGGTTCACTACATATAGAATATTCACCAATACTTAAGGCAGTGTACATACCTGTCTCTGGTTCACTACATATAAAATATTCACCAATACTTAAGGCAGTGTACAGTACCTGTCTTTGGTTCACTACATATAGAATATTCAAAAATACTTAAGGCAGTGTTCACACCTGTCACTACATATAGAATACTCACCAATACTTAAGGCAGTGTACAGTGCCTGTCTCTGGTTCACTATATAAAGAATATTCACCAATACTTAAGGCAGTGTACACACCTGTCTCTTCTTCACTACATATAGAATATTCACCAATACTTAAGGCAGTGTACAGTACCTGTCTCTGGTTCACTACATATAGAATATTCACCAATACTTAAGGTAGTGTACACATATGTCTCTGCTTCACTACATATAGAATATTCACCAATACTTAAGGCAGTGTACACACCTGTCTCTGCTTCACTACATATAGAATATTCAACAATACTTAAGGCAGTGTACAGTACCTGTCTCTGGTTCACTACATATAGAATATTCCTCAGCCAATCCACTGTGAGGGAGGAAGGATTCCGGAGATCAGGAAAGATAACTCTGGACTGACCCTGGGCTCTGATACCATGGGCATATATTGTATTAGTCGAGTCACTTACATACAACATCTGTTTGTCAATGTCCAGGGCTAAACCTTAAACAAGGAATCAAAATTCTCTCTAATTTCTAGAACATCATCAGACGAAGTAGATTCATTAAATATCAATGACATTGTGTATTTGAGGCTTATTTTCTCACGTCTGTTAACATTTAGACATTAAATCAAAATAGCTAAAGTAAAACTTTTATTTCATAATCTTTAAATTTTCACTCTTGTATAAGTAATATCAAAGCCTGTTTTATCAATACCATGCAACTTCAAAATAACAAACAAGCAAAGTGATAGGGCTAGGAGCAAATCCATTTTAGAATAGTCAGTGATGGAGTAATGGTGTATAAAATCATAATGGTTACTTGAGGCATTTTGGAGAGGTCAGGCTAATATTTGTCTCTATGGATTGATAAAGATGGAGATGTGTAAATACTAATGAAATACATTCTGAAAAATGAAAATGAACAAGGTTATCATTACTCTATCATAAAAAAGCATTCTGTTTGGGAGGGGATGACAATTGCTCAAAATTTCTGATCACTCTGAGACAAAAAGAAAGAAATGAAATATTCAAGAAATGGAAAAATAAACTTCAAACTACAAATAAAACACAAAATGTACAACACACTCCAGACTTTTGTTTATCCACTGGTTCCACACCCTCCCCCCCCCCCCTTTTTTTTTGGTCAAATCCTTTTTTCAATGGTCAAAGTACAGTGACTAAAAATAACAGCACTGGTCAAGAGTGAAAATAAATGTTCAATTTTCTGGTATACATTGATTGAACTGGTTAAGTGTTGACCCACGCCGATTGTAAAAGCATTACTGCCTAATATTTTATGACATCATCAACTCAATTATTCACCCAATGAGAACACAAAACCACAACAGTTAACATCCAATGAAATGATGTTTGTCAGGCTCATGATTTTCCATAGTTACCTTTGACCTCATCACCCGCAATTTGGAATAAAACTGTTGATCCTTTTTGGTTTGCAGAAAAAAATAGAAGTTATTCATCTTATTGCTCAGTAATATAACTTTAAGCTTTGGTCTTGACTCTTTAGTTTATCTCAAGTTTGTCTTTAGTTATCTTTAGTCTACCATATTATTGGGGGATCAAACTATAAACCAATGTGTGATATTTAGGGAATTAATGCTATATGACAACTTTAATTTTAAACAATTTCAATAACTTGTTTTTTTTTTTATTTATATCCATACAATAATATTGTGAATAATGTCAAATTTGTGCAAGAATGCTAAAATCTGAGTGAGGCTTCATTGGACTTCTGAAACACAAGTAAAAGCCATGGTAACCTTAAGAGATTACCAACAAAATGATTGGCTCAGAAGTTCCCAAAGTATGAGTTTGTGAAAATGTTAATTTATTGTGCTAAGGGCAATAAAGAGAAGAGCACACGGGATTCAAGACTATCAATATTAAATAGCTAAAGAGAAATTCAAGTCCAATTACAGACTAAAACGAAAATGACCTACAGTTATTGAAAGTTTGAAAAACTGATTTCAAGAGCAAGAACAAATGACTTCAGATTGAAGAAGTACAATTCAATTAATCATTTACAAGTATTAATCATTTATACCAGGCCTCAGGATCATGAAGCAATTTCAGACATAAGTCAAAACTTCAGCCAGTCATAAAATTATTGTTTATCATGATATGAAGATTGAAATTTGTAATTAACAACATTATATCAAGACACTTTTAATAGCATTTCAATTTTGTCAGTGTTTTTATTCAAGAGATATTAAAACAATATACAATTTTTGACTTAAGTCTAAGATTGCTCCATGATCCTGAGGCCAGCACTTTTTTTTCCTGTAAAGTCTATGATCATGGTGGTTGGCCATGGCTTGTAGATACCTACCATTAACCGTGGTACCAGAAGAGTTCAAGGTCAAAACAGTATCTGGATCAGTGGCTGGCAGCAGTTTTGTGTTCTGTTTCACGACCTTGTTGTCCTGAGCAAGGACCAGGAAAACTACATCTTCACCAGACACTGAAAGAAAATCATGTTATAGGTCATCAGAATAAAGTTTTAAACACTAAACATCTAGGAGAGTAGCAGGAAAAACTATACATCTTCACCAGGGCTGCGTTTTACAAAAGAACTTGCGACTTACAACCAAATGAATGAATGCTTATCAATTACAAACTAATCCATGTTTTATTCTGAAATCTGTAAAATATAATTATGGGAATTAAAATAGTTGTAAAAAAATGGTTTGATATAAATTTTGTTCATTAAAGACCATTACATGAGACTAATAATATGTATGACTTTGTCGTAGGTTTTTTTTGTAAAACGCAGTCCAGACACTTAAAGTGCAGATATTGTCATCTAAATAATGTCCTAAAGATAGAACCAGGAGAACTATGTACTCACAAAGCATTTAAAGAACATGATATGTCCAGGGAGGGGACCAGTAAAACTATGACCTCATCAAACACTTAGAAGAACACGACGATGCAGGAGATAGTCTAGCCACTAAGGTTGTAGATATCTAGGTCTATTGAACGGACCGCTAGTTTTGTAGCTAAGTCCCTGATTTGAAGTTGGAAATATTCATGCAACTAAAGGCTTATTACACTGACATAATTTGTTAATTTCAAGAAAAATTATAAACAGATGTTTAAAACCCCATTATTATGAAGTGTTCTATAAGCGGGGCCCCTAATCTCAAAAACTAGAGATGACCACTTCACCAGTATTTTACAGTGGAAGTGGTATGTGATAAATGTTAATATTAATAATAACTTATAGGATTTTTTTTTTTCGCTAGCAACTAATCTGTACATTGTATTATTATTACTTTATTATTATTACTTATTTTAACCCCCCCCCCCCCCCCTTCCCATTTTCCTTTATTTTTGTGTGTTTGGTACTTCCTCCAATGCTATATTATAAATATTAACCTATTATACAAAATTCAAATGTGTGACAATAATTATATATATATTTATATATTTATATCCTGTGTAAAACTATAACGATCACTATTATACCTTGACTATAGGAGAGAACATATATTAAGGCATTGTGCCTGCTGTTCGATCTGATTCAATGTATTCTAAAATACTTGAATAAAATACTTATTAAATTAAAGTTATAGGATGAACAAAGTACACATGTATCACTAAATAAGATAAATTTTATGTTTGTTACAAAATGGTAACTAAGGTAGCCACCTTGAATTTGATGCTTAGCATTAAAAATTTAGGCTACGAATATCTACATAGTCGCCTAAGGCTAGCTTACCGTTCAACAGAGTAGCTGCTACGTAGGGCTACGAGCCTACGACTAGCAGCTACGATCTTGAACGCACCCCAAATTTGATTATCTCCACTATTATACAGTGACATCACCTTTCAAATTTAACCACAGATTAAATCTTACTTGACAAGCAAATGCATAAATATATCAGTTGCCTATACTAATCTGAAAATATATATCTTGTGTTGATTATAGTTTATTAAAGCTACCAAAACAAGGTTTTTTGGTCTTTGCCTTATTATGAATTGAAGTCATGCATTGAATATGTAACAATACATATACCAAACCACTGCTCCTTGGATTTTTGAAAATATGAATTGTGCTTCACTGTTTGCAGCGATATATAATCAAGGTCTCTAACGACAGGTTGAGATTAATTATTAGCTTTAAGTGGGTAGATTTTTTTCTTAACTTTTGACAATTAACAATATATTTTAAAATCATACTATGTGCTTTAAGAGACATCCAAAACTCTGCGACCTGAGACAAACGTTGATTTTTGTAAACATCGGAGCCCCAGCTGTTGGATGCATGAGCAGACTCTGTTGTGGTAAGAATCATATTTCCCAAATATTTCAGTAAAACTAACACAACTACACAGAAAAACAACCATCAGGCTAATCTGGAATCTGGAATCTGCAAAAATGTACAGTGTACATGACATTTGGGACGGAGTACAAACTCTATAATAATAACCACATTATGTCTGGAATAACAACAAGTCGAATGCAGAACTTATACTAAAAAAATATCTTTAAAAATCCTTCATTTGTACTGTATTGTTTCAAAAGATCTATAGCTTATCTTAAAATGATTTTTAGTATGTACATGTATTATATGCAAAAAAGAAAAAACCATAAGCTGTACAAATTCGTTGGAAGTTGATTTTAGAGGGAAATAATTAAACATGACTAAAAACTTCATTACTGGCATCTTCCAAAAATTGGTGATCCTAAAATGTAAAGTACAGTAGTTCCCTAATCACTTTATAGAGATCCATCAACATCATCAAACAAGGAGCTCCAGTAAATTAATTCTCAAACAAGATTTTAGAATCAAATTTTTCCATTCCTAATAAATACTTCTGCCTTGAGGTGGGAAACATTAAATATCACATAAAAAGAGTGGCATTTCCAATCGTGTTTATGAAGTTCAAATTGTCTCCATCCTTTTGCTTCCTGAATCATGCGAGTTTAGACTTTTTTGTAATTATTAAGCCCTGAAAGCAATGTATGACACACCCATAAAGACTAATTACTGCTATATACAAAATGAGGCAATGTCAATAACAATTGTTTCAAAGAGTTTTCGACAGAATTCAGTGTAATTTAAATTTAACCCAATGATTTTTTCATGGATTTTTGTTATCTTTGGGGAGGGGGGGGGGGGATGATTTCATATTTTGCATGTTCTTATTGACATCTTGAGCAGACAATTGAGTTCTGGTTAATGCATGGAGTGGCTATAGGTCTGTAATTAAGAAAAGGCTTCTCACCAGAGATCACTGATCTTTAAAAAATTAAATTTACTTCACTGATGAGGAACTACCTGGGTGATGAAATTAAGTTAATTCAAGTTAAAAAGATTCTAAGGCACGAATTACGCTGAACCTTATTTTAGTCCCCTAGCTGTTTGATTAGGTTTTTTTTTTCTTTACAGCGTGTTGTAATTGGCTACAATGGGCCTCCTATAGGGAATTCCTACAACAAAGTGAACGTTTATTGCAATCATTATAACAACCCAAGAACTTGAATATGCTCCTACTATTAAATAAGTTTTGTTGGTTTCAGGAAAAATGTGTTTTTATTTAATAAAAAAAATAACTTGCACTGTCTAATAACAATCCGATGTATAATCACAGAGCTGTCGTGGTAAATAAATCTGTAGTAGAAATCTCATGATAACAAAATAAATAGGAGCTCTTGACAAATGACTGCATCTCAAAAACATATATACTAGAATCACTAGCTAATGAAATATCTTGAGTTGGGTATTTTTGTCAGGTGTTCAAAAAAGGGCAAACAAAACTAGAACTGTCCTAATGGGACTAATACCCCTGCAAGGCTAATTTCAAATGGGACAAATAATTGAATTGAATAATAAAGGTTTGCGACACATAAAATGAAAAAAATTCTAGAATTGTAAAAAGATATTTAGTTTTGTGGTAGATCGGGATTTTGTTTATATTTATCATTATTAGTATTCTGATCCCGATGTAACTTATTCTATTAGTTTTGTAACACCCATTCTATATAATAACCAAAACGTTAATGACAGAATCATTAAATCTTGCTTAAATCTTTATTAAAACTTGCAGGTGCACATCTTCAGATGGTGTTTAACATATGTACAAATTTTCAGATCGTTCCATGCAGTAGTAAAAAATTCTATAGGGGGGACAAAATTGCATCAACAGACAGACGAACAGACAGACAGACGGACGGACGGACAGACAGACAGACGGACAGGGTGAAACCAATATACCCCCCTAAACTTCGTTTGCGGGGGTATAACAATTTTGAAAATATTAACCTAAAGTTCAGTAGTCTAAATATTGTTGGTACCAGAGCACAATTAATAAATACATGTACTATATATGTTAAAAATAAGTTCTCTCCCTTTGCCCACATGTACAGTTTGAAATCTGATTCTGCCAAAACTGAACTTTTACCTGAAACTATATAATAAGCATTCCACACAGAGAAAGATCATACTAATTTTTAAAACATGTGGAAAATCAACAAACTCAAGAAGAAAGTTCCAACTCCCCATAACATGCACAAACTAATTAGATGGCTCCCTTCTCTTTAACAAAGCAGTGCAGAAATTACAGAAGGCTTGGCGTGCAACCTAAACAAGCACATCTAGCTGATTTCTTAAGCAGTTTTGTCATGTTTTCAAAAGTTCTGAAACGAATACACTGATAAATTGCAGCAACGATTAAACAGGCAGAGATAGCTTGGCATGTTATTATTTTTCATAAAAACAGCAACTCCAAGCAATTGACTCAGACGATGCTGGAAACCCAGAAATTTGACTCAACAGCTGATAGAGTAAAACATACGGTCTGCACATTGTTGGGGTCCAAATGCTACAAAAATTATCGTTACTAAATGTAGATTTGATTTATATTAAAAATGATATTTCATATATCAAAGGACAGACTTTTTTTACTAAATGTTACTATAAAATTTCCTAACTAAACTTTATGCGTTGAAGTAAATGTTTTTCGAGTCATGAAAATCAAAAAAGGTCCTCTGGGTCACTGGCCTTGACCTAATTAAGACATGAAAGAAAACTGTTCGTTTAATCTCAGCCAGTCCATCAGCCCAGAATTAGCTGGCTTCAGAGGCTGTAGTACGTAGTGAGTTGTATTTTTACACTACAAACATGTTCACCCAGTAATAGTGCTATTTTTTGTGTACCTTGAATTGCGTATCCCATACCGCGAAACAGATGGAACTGTTTAGGAGAAACTTATCACAAACACCGGAGTTTTTTTCTTTATTGTGCCGAAGATTAGAGCAGAATTTTTATGCTATGATCTGGCCATTTGCCCCAAGATTCCCTGACGTAATACTATATAGGACTAATGTTACAGAGCAGTGCACCACAGTTAGACTTAACCATCCCATCACTTAGTTCACAGGTTTCTAAATATCTTTGCTACCTACGGATCAGTAATGGAGAACTAATAATGATTAACCCATTTCAATATTTCTTTTTCTATTTCAGGTATTTCATCCTCACCTGTTCAACCTGATTTTTCATTAAGAGCCTATTAACACATCTTTCCCAGGTAATTAGTTTTATCTGAAACAACTACCCTCCACAATGCGAAGAGAATTAAATGCATAACTGATGCATAATAATTAAATACTAAAACAGGGTTCTTGCTTCTATTTTGGATCAGTTTCATGAGTTATGAAAATTAGTAATTTTTGCTTTGGCCTCAAGAATGCGCTTCATCAGAAACATAGCAATTTCCGTAAGCCACTTCAGGAAAAATTGATTTATTCCTGGGGATTTCTGAAGAGAATTATTCTTATTGTTTGAGTCTATTTTCTTTTAGAAGAGATTGAATTTGAAGGAGGGGAGACATATTCCTGGCGTTTCTCGACCCATTTCTACAATGATATTTGTAAGTCTGTCAAACTCTCTGGTTTTGGACGGATTTTCAACACTCACACAAATGATCAAATAACTGTGATATATTACTTTGGTAAGCTTATACGTACATTAAATTGTGAAAATAATAACAATATTAAAATAATATTAACTGAACTTGCCCTTGTTAATGTCCTTATTTTATCATTAACTACTAACATGGTTCGTGAGAATGTAGTAACACAGCATATAATCCTCTTACACTGATATCTTATAAAACAAAGTAAATCAATTTGCAGTAGTACCTGATGATAATTCACTAATTTAGAATCGTGAGATCCCTGACATGGATCCAATGATGCTCTTATTTAGAATCGTACGTGACATCCCTGACATGGATCCAATGATGCTCTTATATATTACAATTCAAATCCATTACACTTACATAAAAACTACTGCATGCATGTTATTGTATAACATATACTGTACCTATAATCATAATTCTAAACAACTTACATTGTACTTTTATATAAACTACCAATATAGTACCTATCATTGCACTTACATTGTACTTGAAACTTAACTTCTATGAAATAGTACCTATGATTGTACTTAATATAATGGTTAATCTTAACTGCTATGAAACAGTACCTATGATTGTATCTTTGAGGATTCTAACCCACTTACAGTCACCTGGTCCAGCGGTGGTGATGTTCACTGATCCCCGGGGGCCCTTCCCTACAGAATTAGTGGCAGACACGTTCACTTGGTACGTCTGCCCTGGCTTTAGATGTCTGAATGTCCAGCGGGTTGTGTCAGGGGCGACCTCTCTCATGGTCAACTTCTTGGCCTTGTTCTCCTGAGTCAAAGGGGTCAAGGTCAAATAGTATCCTAGCAACTGTCCATTGGTGTACAGGGGTGGTTTCCATGATATGGAGATGACAGTAGAGGTAGGAGAAGACACTTCACAAATCTTTGGGGCCTCAGAGGGGGCTAAAAATAAGATATTTTATTGAATATCAATGAAGCCAAATTGTTTTAATTGAATCTGAAGAAAGCAGAATGTCATAATAATATCTCTATTTGAAGTTAAGCAGTCTTTCTGGAAATCCATAACACTATCTATAATGAGTGCACTATGGCAGACTCTGTACAGAGCCAATTGCAATTGTTAAGCGCATTCAAATAAGGATTAAGTTCCAGCATTACTGCTATCATGCAAGAAAACTATAATATTGTGCAGCAATTTTTCATAGCTGGAAAAATCGTACAACAGGGAGAGGATAAGAAGAGTCATTCGAGGATAAGGTGACATTTCAGAGTCTGCGTGTTATATAAGTTTTTAACATGGTAGATTTTCTTCAAAATGTGACTCTACATTTAACATGTCCCACATCTGATTAACACTGCACATGAAGCCATCGTCTACATCCTCCCAGACAAACACACCATGTGGCATGAACTCCCACAGATCTCTCCAAAGACAAGAGTCTCTTACCCACAGACATAAAAATTTGTCAGCCTTCAGGATCGGGGCAAGTTTTTGGGTGTAAATTGGTTGCACAGTCAAGTAATGATGACGGATGTGTGTTGTGATTAGAAGAGGGTATGAGGAGTCGGTGAGAAGACCGCTACATCTGGTGTATGATATGACAATTGTCAGAGTAAGCTACGGAAACACTGTATCTCCCCCTTTGTTGTGTGTCAGGAGTCACACATCTGGGTGGGGGACATGGTATGCCCCCTCTCTTGCCGTCCAATCTAATTGTCTTGACATGAAATGGGGATATCTCTAGGTCAATATCAATCTGTCACAGCAAAGATACACACATTTCTGGCAGACTGTGGGGTTATAACCCTGAAGTTTCACTACTGTGTACTAATGGCCCCCTCATTCTTCAGCACCAGTTCTGATGTGAGTGTCTTTTGATTAACCAATCTATCAACACAGTGGTTATTTTTTTTTTTTCCTTACCCCCGTAGGGCTCCGTGACGATTGGTACCGATTCATTACTGGACATGAAGTCCGTTGGGGTGATGACCAGTAGAATCTGAAACTGACGAACAAGATCTAGATTATCAATAATGTATTGATGTTAAATTTGAAATAAGTAACATTAATTTGTAATGGTTAAACACTGTCCCAAAGCTTTTCTTGCAACTAATCTAAAAGTAATTTTCCATTTGACCTTGACTTGAGGAATGACTTCAAAGTTTAAATATCAACAAAAGTTAGAAGAAAGTCTGGTTAAAGTTGAATAAAAGTCGATCAGCATAGACAACTTTTTCCAATTTTTACACAGAGCCATAAAAATTAGTTTGGATATTATCCCATTAAATGTGGATCAAAGTTTGTGGTATCAATTTTTTGGATTTAGTGCAAATGACAGCTTCAAGGATACGTAAACTTGGGGCCAATGATTCATCTGTACAATATAATCTTAGATACTGTAAACCAACTTCTTTTCACTATAAATTTATTTAATGATTTACCAGAGAAACACTGGTTTGCTGCGACTTATTTTTGCAATCAAGCTTAATCTTCATTTGTGTCACATTTATAGCCATACAGCACTGACTAGATTGCGGTAAGTAATATTCACGACGACATGGGTTTCACGTACCTCACAAAAATTTCTCACACGCGAATAAAAGTTGGTTTATAGTATTGCACTTTAATGAACATTTAATTTCATGGATAAATTCAATAACAGAATCCATGAAAATTATTTTCCACCAAATACTGATGAAACCTCAGTAATACACTGATATACAAACCCAATAACTCTAATTTTACTCTGTACATTACCCACCTTGTAAGTGACAAAGGGCCTCAGATTGGTGACATTGATGGCCCCATCCCCTTGCCAGGAGGCTGTGGTAATCTCCCAGGGACCAGCCGTGTCCGGCATGCGGGCCTGGACGTAGTAGGTCACATTGGAGAGCCGCTGTGTGTTCCACAGGAGCACCACCCAGGAGTGACCCTTCATTCCATTCTTTAGCTCAGGCGCTGGCAAGGGAGGTAATAATGCTACAAAGGGAATAGGACAGGTTATAAGTCATTCTTCTAGACTTCAGAGAGGGGAAAGGGGCAGGTTATTGGTCATTTCTAAAGACTAGAGTCAGGGAAAAATGGCAGGATTTTGGTCATTTCTAAAGACTAGAGTCAGGGAAAAATGGCAGGATTTTGGTTATTTCTAAAGACTAGAGTCAGGGAAAAATGGCAGGATTTTGGTCATTTCTATAGACTAGAGTCAGGAAAAAATGGCAGGATTTTGGTCATTTCTATAGACTAGAGTCAGGGAAAAATGGCAGGATTTTGGTCATTTCCATAGACTAGAGTCAGGGAAAAATGGCAGGATTTTGGTCATTTCTAAAGACTAGAGTCAGGGAAAAATGGCAGGATTTTGGTCATTTCTAAAGACTAGAGTCAGGGAAAAATGGCAGGATTTTGGTCATTTCTATAGATTAGAGTCAGGGGAATTGGCGGGATTTTGGTCATTTCTATAGACTAGAATCAGGGAAAAAATGGCAGGATTTTGGTCATTTCTATAGACTAGAGTCAGGGGAATTGGCAGGATTTTGGCCATTTCTATAGACTAGAGTCAGGGAAAAATGGCAGGATTTTGGTCATTTCTATAGACTAGAGTCAGGGAAAAAAGGCAGGATTTTGGTCATTTCTATAGACTAGAGTCAGGGAAAAATGGTAGGATTTTGGTCATTTCTATAGACTAGAGTCAGGGAAAAAAGGCAGTTATGGGACTTTCTTCTAGACTTCATATACTACTGAAGGAAAACGTGGGGTTTTAATTTTAAAAATGCCAAAATTACTCCTGGTAAAATAAATGGGACAGACCCTGCCTTGTCATCACCAAAATTTTTTAAGTTCTCAACTCAAATCCTTGAATGAAAAGTGCAGACTTGAGGCTGAGTAATGACTTGAGGAAAGTCGGTAACCTTGGGGCCCTATCTCTTTAAATTGCTAAATTTTACATCCTTCAAAACAATTTGTTATACATTACACATGATCTGGCCAAATGATACATAGAACAGAAAATAATGTGACTTTATAAGGGTGCACATCAGAGAGAGATTCACTGAGTAAAACATATATAAAACTACATGTACATAAAGCACAATTGAATAAAACATATTAATTTAATAAGCTTATTATCTCATTGAATAAGTTTTGCAATAGTGGATTCTTTTCCTTCAAAATTACTGTAAAGAGCTGTAACTGTTAAACTGTGTTAATTACCATGGTACCCTGAATTTGCTGCTAATTAGCCATTAATTGAAACAACTAAACTTTTTAAATTTATCAGAGATTTTGGTAAGAATAGTTTGTCTTCAAAAAGTTTGTTCCCCTGGGAAAATTTGTGACAGAAAACACAGAAATTCAATTACAATGGAGGATTATTCTGTAATTCTGTTTTTCGGGGTTTTTTGTGTTAATTAACTGTCAAGAAAAGTCCAAGTAACTCCTCATTGTGATTACAAATTCGTTACAAAACTCCAACATCGGCTCCATTTACGGAGTAATTACTTATCACCAGACAGGACAAGTGTTTTCGTCAGATTCCTCATGGAACAAATTACTTCCCATCATGCCCAGACACAGGAACTTTGGTACAAGTCTGCATGTAGATTTCAACATGAAAACAAATTTCAAAACAGAGAAGGTGACAGAGAAAAATTACCCCCCTACAAAAAACACCCCTAAAAGTTTGCCTTTATTCTTATAACTGAGGGAAACATTTTCAAAAGAAGGAATCTAAACAGCCTTCCACTCCTATACTACTAGAACTTAAAACAAGGATGTGGGGAAAGGAGGGGGATTAATGTTTAAGTTCAGCAAAAAAAATTCATCCTGTATTTTAGTAACCATTTCCAAATGTTCAAAGGGAAAAACTTTAATATCAGAACAAAAAGTATTATCAAATTGAATTGATTTTTCTTTAGATGACACTTTTAGTACATGTACAGTAAAACTCAGTTAAAGCAAAGTCCTAGAGACCTGGAGTAAATATACTTCACTATATCTGTAATTCTTTATATCTGTATTAAATTTTTAATAACAAATTTGTATTAATTAGTATAACGAATTTTCTATATAATATTTTTTTTCCACATTCATTTTTGCTTATTAAGACACAAAATGAAATACCTTCTCTGGAAACCTGAAATAATCGAAAGATCGAAAATTGAAGGATTTATGTGGAAATAAATTAGTTATGAATAAGTTATTTTTTACCTAAAAATCAGTTTGCTATATCTGTAAATTTATTATAACCATAGGCATAAAATATTGCTAGGATATTTTAAGAACCTTGCCAGGAACTTCACAAAATTTCGCTTTATCTGAGCTTTCGATATATCTTTGTTTGTATTACATGTACATGAGTTTTGCTGTAATTTGCACTATTCGATAATATAGAAAAAATATCATATTTCCATACATATGTATGCAAAATATGCTTCATTACACAGTGAAAATAAAAAAAATCCTATCTTAATGATTGATCCTTGTCCAAAATTAATAGCAATGTAATATGATGTATCAGCTTCCTCGGAATGCCTCTGATCACAAGTAATTTTTGGAAGACAAAAATCTCTAGTAAAATAACATTTCAAATATAAATTTTCATTATTATACATTAACTAGAATAACTACATATCAATTTTCAGTCTGAAATGAATGAAGAAGGGATTCCCTCCTTCTGACCGAAAATGTGGATGGGAAACATGAGTAATGAGGAATTCACGATCTGACTTCGAATTCATTGTTCTCCGAGATATGCAATATATGGAAATTGCATGACAGGAAGTTCTCCCATCAATTAAATATGGACAATAATTAAATCGGATTTATCAGAGCTCCAAACTGAACTGATTATTATGTTTCTAATAAATGCACTCTGCTCTCGAATCGCCCATTAAAGTTAGGGATGCCCAGAGACTCAAGTCCACACCACACAAATTGATTTAGCGGTTTTTACCAAATAAATAGGAAATCTCTCTGTATCCTAATTGTAGCCCTGCATGAAATTTCCACACTTTGATTGAATTTGGAATAATTAGATATCCCCCATACTCTCATGTTTAATGGGTTCCTCTGTAGAAAAGGCCAATATTGAACAAGAGTACACTTGTCCGTTGCATCAGCTGTACTTCCACCCCACGTGTTATCGGTCACTCATTCAGCTAGTAATAAGTGTTAATGGAGGGGAAGATTAACCACCACTGGGTGAAATATATGATTATAATGGTACAAATTAAGACACCTGTATATTATAAATTGACTAGCTATTATCCATTGTTGGAAGTTTCAAGAAGTCATTGATATAATTATAGATAATGCTTGTGGATTGAAAGAATAGGAATTGCTTTGCAGTGCCCACCGACTTATGACCAGATGGAAACCTATTTAATTTTAAGAATACCCACTGAATTTGGACAGATGTCTACCAATCTAAATGATCATGGGCTAAAACAGAACTAATAAATTAATTGTTATAACAAGATCTCATGAAAATTAACATTTTATATCAATTTTTATATATATTTTTTTATTTATTGAAAAAATCCCAATTATTTGACAACTCAAAGTAAATGATTATTTTCCTGTCATTACTCAGTTCCTCCTGTCATCCAATGATATATAAGTAATGTATATGAGGACAGTGAAAATGATCCAAAGCGGCAGTCCTATGTTTATAATGCTCATTGCATCAGCAGACATATCTTTGTTTCGAGTTTCTAAGCTAGACTAAGTATAAAGATCTATTTTTTAAGACCTTGTTGCTTCCCTCAGACATCTGGTCAGGGCACCTGCCCATGGGGTTACATCATACATCTCATTCAAGCACCTGGCAGAGCCTGCAAGCTTACTCAGTTACTGTTATATATCGATTCATTTAAAATTTGTTTTAGACTTATAATAGCTGGCATTGACTTCCCCACAGTCGCTCATTGGCTCAATTCACAGTATCACTTAAACAATCTTTTTTTGCATACAAAATTACGTCATGCAGTTATACATTTGATAGATTTCTGGGCAATAACAGTTTGTTATAAAACATTTCATATGACAAAAGATCGCGAAAATCCATTTGATTAATCAGATGTGGTCTTTCCTCCCTATCGGAGGCCAAAAGTTCCAATAATTGATTGTGTAGTGAAAAACAAAATACTGCCATCCAAACTAAATGATCAAGTTTATCAACCCCCATCAAACTTTGCATACACTCCAACAACTTGCAATCAATATCAATCAAGCCCCTATCTTAATTAATTGGCTAATTACAGAGATTTTTGGTGGATAGGAAGCAAGAGGTCAAGTAAGGTCAACTAGCAGCCAGGAAATGAATGGTAGTGCATGTATAGCCAGCACTGAAAATAAAGTACAGACTCTACAATACTAATGGTCAAGTTAAGTATTATAGGGAAAAGTAAGGAAAGTCACAAAACTAATGGTCAAGTTAAGTATCATAGGGAAAAGTAAGGAAAGTCACAAAACTAATGGTCAAGTTAAGTATTATAGGGAAAAGTAAGGAAAGTCACAAAACTAATGGTCAAGTTAAGTATCATAGGGAAAAGTAAGGAAAGTCACAAAACTAAAGGTCAAGTTAAGTATTATAGGGAAAAGTAAGGAAAGTCACAAAATTAATGGTCAAGTTAAGTATCATAGGGAAAAGTAAGGAAAGTCACAAAACTAATGGTCAAGTTAAGTATCATAGGGAAAAGTAAGGAAAGTCACAAAACTAATGGTCAAGTTAAGTATCATAGGGAAAAGTAAGGAAAGTCACAAAACTAATGGTCAAGTTAAGTATTATAGGGAAAAGTAAGGAAAGTCACAAAATTAATGGTCAAGTTAAGTATCATAGGGAAAAGTAAGGAAAGTCACAAAACTAATGGTCAAGTTAAGTATCATAGGGAAAAGTAAGGAAAGTCACAAAATTAATGGTCAAGTTAAGTATCATAGGGAAAAGTAAGGAAAGTCACAAAATTAATGGTCAAGTTAAGTATCATAGGGAAAAGTAAGGAAAGTCACAAAATTAATGGTCAAGTTAAGTATTATAGGGAAAAGTAAGGAAAGTCACAAAACTAATGGTCAAGTTAAGTATTATAGGGAAAAGTAAGGAAAGTCACAAAATTAATGGTCAAGTTAAGTATCATAGGGAAAAGTAAGGAAAGTCACAAAATTAATGGTCAAGTTAAGTATCATAGGGAAAAGTAAGGAAAGTCACAAAACTAATGGTCAAGTTAAGTATTATAGGGAAAAGTAAGGAAAGTCACAAAATTAATGGTCAAGTTAAGCATCATAGGAAAAAGTAAGGAAAGTCACAAAACTAATGGTCAAGTTAAGTATTATAGGGAAAAGTAAGGAAAGTCACAAAACTAATGGTCAAGTTAAATATCATAGGGAAAAGTAAGGAAAGTCACAAAACTAATGGTCAAGTTAAGTATTATAGGGAAAAGTAAGGAAAGTCACAAAACTAATGGTCAAGTTAAGTATCATAGGGAAAAGTAAGAAAGTCACAAAACTAATGTTATAGATAGTAATAGCCATTAATTAGTAAAACCCAGCTTCTCAAAATTAATAGTAGAGAAACAAGCATTAAGGACAAGAGGCCCATCGGCCACATTGCTTACCTGAGCAACAAAAGCCATAATTTAATCAGCTTATTGAGTCATACAAAGTAAAAAAGATGCTTGTATAAAAGAGTTTTTGAATTATTTTCTAGATATTCTTATGTAAACATAAAGCTTCTTTGGTAAAAAGATGATTCTGCAGTCATAACACTTTGTTTTTTGAAATAAAAAGATTTTGAAAGATTTTCCTCTATATATTCCTATGTAAAAATTTGACCCTCCATTGTGGCCCCATCCTACCCCTGGGGATCATGATTTAAACAAACTTGAATCAACACTATCTGGGGATGCATTCACACAAGTTACAGCATTCGTGGCCTATTAGTTTTAAAGAAGAACATTCTTGAAGATTTTTTCTATAAATGCCTTTGTAAAATTTCAACCCCCCATTGTAACCCCACCCTACCCCCAGGGATCATGATTTGAACAAACTTGAATCTACACTATCTGGGGATGCTTCCACACAAGTTTCAGCTTTTCTGGCCAAATGGTTTATCATAGAAGAAGATTTTTGAAAAATACCAACAAATTTTCAAAAATTCCTCATTATCTCCCCTTGAAAGAGGGTGTGGCCCTTCATTTTAATAAACTTGAATCCCCCTCACCTGATGATTCTTTGTACCAAGTTTGGTTGAAATTGGCTGAGTGGTTCTGGAGAAGAAGATTCAAATGTGAGAAGTTTATGACAACAACAACGACGATGATGACAGACAACGAACAAATTTAGATCAGAAAAGCTCACTTGAGCCTTTGGCTCAGGTTAGCTAACAATAATTGATGGTAGAATCCATACAACAATAAGTAAATTCGTATTGACTTTACAAAACTAATGGTATAGTAAAGCTAGCAATGAAGGAAAGTAACAACTCTAAATATCACTGATTTAAATTCATAAAAAATATGTTTTCTTGTGAATTTAAATTTTATGTTTAAAAAATAACCATACCAAAAATATAACAACATAAACACATTTCTTGGGATTTCATTTTAAATTTGTTCATATCAAATATTATCAAGAAGATTAATGAAATTAAATCCACAACAAAAATTTTGTTTTTTCAGTAAAATTATTTGAACACACAAAAAAAAATTTTTTTTAGATTAATGGTACAGGTTACATTGTATATCCCAACACATTAGATATGTTATTTCTATTTTATATTCAATTACATAGAATGATGCTGTTATGTTATATTCCAATATATAAAATAATGTTATTTTCATGTTATAATATATCCCAACGAAATGTTATTTCTAGGTTATATTCAAGTGCAACAGATGGTCTCATTAATATACATGCACACCTAAAGCTATAGAATGTGAAGTCTTGAAAACATTTATTAAAATCTTCTTGTTTAATAAAAACAAATATTACATTATGACTTCTTCTGGCAGATTAAAAAAACAAAATCATAAGCATATTTATTGATGAACAAAATATTTATCAGTTGATAGAATGGATGCTTTTATTATCTAAAAATAACTATGGTAAAGCAGATGGCGGAAAAATTTAATGCTTGTCTTTCTGATGAAAAACAAAACTGAATTCAATCATAATCTGAGGCATAATCCAAGAATATCTGAAAATCTCTCTATAAACAATGAGACGTCTCAAGTCTCGAGACAAAAGCTCAATGTCTGCCATATTAGCCACCCTACTGGCAGTGACGGAGAGAGAAGTTTATTATTCTGGATGAAACGCCTGGCAATGTTCACCATTATTCCAGGTGCGGGTTGACGTCCCATCATTCAGAGAACAAAACCAAACATCTCAAAAGACAAACGAAGCCTGCTGCTCTCTGAAAACCATTAGAATTAATTATTTGCTTACCTCGGATTTGATTGGCATAATTCTGCAGCGCCTTTAAGCAACCATCACTGCAGTACTGGCTCTGTTAATATAACAAAATTACATAATGATTATTAATCTTACACGCATAGCCACAACTAAATTGTTTTACTTTAGTTTTGGAATGTCACTTAATTCCCATATGTTTTTTTTGATTTTTAGACAAAGTCCTCAAAGGGGTCTCATATGAGTTTTGGTGGGTTTTTTTTTATGGAAGTCTGATAGTTTGAAGAAACTAATTCTGTATTCTGTTGCGAAAAAAAACTATACCGGCTAAATTACAAAACTTCCTTTCTGAAATTTAAAGAAAAGTAATCCAATAATTTAAGGTATTTTTCCCAGATTTTGAACAAAATTCTATCACATTATTAGAACTACTGCTGTGTACTTCATTATTAATAATGCATTTGAAATAATGAGAAGTGCAGCAAAATTCCCAGAATTCCTTGTCTGATAGGTTTCAATGATCACTTACTATCAGGTGTAGAGGCATGCTTTCATGTAATTAGCTATTTTGTACTGCCATTTTTTGTACCGATTGATCGTCCGTGTTGACATAGAGGTGTACAGATACAGATAAACAAAGTACTCCAAGTATAAACATGTGCTGGGTTAAGAAAGATCAAGAACCTCTCTTTGTATGCCATGTTAACATGAGAGACGTCTGTCAAAATGGATGAGAGATTGATGGAAATTACATCTTTACCGAGAGTCAGGGATCTGTAAAGCCTGCATGCATCTATACTACTGAACCACCGTCAGTCATTTACCCCATGAACACAAAAGATACGGCTTAGTTTCAACATATATCAACTTCCAACACATATTATGTGTAATTCACTTAATGCAGAAAACTCTCCAGAAATGTTCCAACCTTTTCAATGCAAAACAATCTGCTATATTTTACCTTTTAAATGCTACAAAGGTATGAAGTGCTGATATTGCTTGTGTAGTTAATTATTCTATAAAAACTGGCTGAACTGAGCAGTTATGATTTGATGTTTAATGTAATCTTTCAGGGATTTATTATCAACGCAGAGTAATCATGCGATTAAAAGTACATGTACCGACCATTCATATTCCTATCATAAATATGATACAGTACTGTAGATTCCTAAGTTTAAAAATGCAAGGAATTCATATCCGAGTAAAATGGCAAGAAGCACATTTCGCAAATTTTAAAATCTTGCTTTTGTTTTCCAGACAGATGTAAACTAAATGAAACTATATATGATAAAAATTTGGCATTTGCGATTTTATATTCTCGCGATTTGATGTAAAACTTTTGTTGAATCACGGAATTATATAAGTACTCGTGTAAAAGAAGGAATCTACAGTATATTTGGTTGCTACATGATATGTCCACTACTTTGAATACAGCAGAGGATTAGCTGTCCCACTGGCATGTATCCGAGATTATACTCTATGTATGTCTGTCCGATAGTATATTCTTTAGAGTACAGATATATACAGAGTCCTCATGTGATAACTATTGAACACCCTTTGGGAACTTACAAGTGATATGTTATTTCTGTGGTATCAATGTTGTAAAGTACAAACATTGGCTACAAAACTTATAATGGCGATTTACAAGTGATATTTCACTCTTTCTGTCAGAATATGTATATCAATGTTTGAGCATTACCTAAGGTTCAGGCCTTTAGGATTTTACTAGAAACCTGTATACCTGTTGATACTACTGTAGTATCAAACCTTTGGGATTTTACAAGAAACCCATAAACCCATTGCCACTTCTCTTTTTTGTTATCAACTTTTCATTGACTTCAAATAATAATTCCCAGGTTATGTTTCTCTGTATATTCCCATCTCTATCACCTGACAACTGTACAGGAGATTTTTCCATCACACCTGTACAGGATTTCCGGTAAATTACCTGTGACTTAGATTAGTGGGCGTAGATGTGTACTTATGATATGTTCTACAATGATCTGGGGGAGGTTACAGAGGTCGTTGCCAGAGTGACAGTGATAAAGCGGGAGCTGCTCACTCAGGAAAGTCCTCGGGACATACCATTATGCGGTGACATTAGAAACAGGAAGCTTCTACTGAAGCGTTGAAAGCAGTACATATCAAATGAATGAAGCTGAAACTTGAACAGTTTTTTTTGTTGGTTCTAATAGCTCATATTTCTTTTGTTTTCTCATAGTGAGACATTCTCTTTCAGCTTTATAATTTTCAGGAGTCATTTTCATCTTTTGTTACTTTACCCTCAGTACAATGCACATATACCCATACTATCTACAAAGACATAAATTCAGATTATAAACTAAGGTTAACACAACAAAGATTGAATGATGGTGCCCAGATTTATAATCAACACATCTTTCATTCCCAGGTCTCTCATTCACTCCATCAACATTATAGTACAGTCCTGCAAAGTCCATAGAGTTCTTGGGACAAACCCTGCTTCTATAGTATCTTTGCAACAAGTTCATAAATAGCCCAAGGAACAAACTTTGTTAATATAATATCTGTACAACAAGTCATAGAACTTGGTACATACATGTTGCCAAGGGAACAAACTCTATTTATATAATGTCCCTACAACAAGTCATAGAACTTGGTACATACATGAAGCTCAAGGAACAAGCCTTGCTTATATAACATCTTTACAACAAGTCATAGAACTTGGTACATACATGTAGCCCAAGGAACAAACCTTTAAAGCTTAAAAAATTTTGGCTCTACAACAAATGCCACTAGACACACAGTGCCTGCAAGTACTCTGCTGTGGTCTGTGTATAGACCTGCAGGCTTTGTTCACAAGGCATCTAATTGGCCAATCAACTAGACTACTAGAAATAACACAACTGGGTGCATTATACTGACAACTGAGCTACAAGACACTGCAAGCTTATCTACTAATACAGCAATAAAATGTTCACTCCATTTCAACCAATCAGATCACTCTACAAGTACCTTACTATGCCATTCCTGACAAACTGTTTTCAAATATCATCTGTAGAACGGCAATTACTGGGTAATTTTTCTGTCAAAATAGAACTGACACATTCTAACTTACTCACCATCCTAGCAATCTTGGACATATCTCAATGTATTTCAATATATCTTAATGTATCTTGCAGGTTAAACAAAGGGTGTCATGTTTACTATGAGGAAGTAACTCAATATTAAAAAGTAATACTGCATGTAGTATATATCAGCTGATTACAAGAGCTGGAACATAATACTGCATCATCCATATCTCAAAGTCATTGAGTAGGGAGAAACAACACAATTTTGAGAAAAACAAAACAGGAAAAGGACGTCAAAATAATTATCCTTAAAAAAGAGTTTTATCAAAAAAAAAAAAAAATGAAGAAGAAGAAGAATTAAACTCCCATCCTAATACATGTACAAATTTAATTGAACCCCAAACCCAAGCTTCTGTGATTCAGGCTAATCTAGGCACTATGTATTCATTTTTTTCCTTCAGTAAAATTTTAAAGTCATGATGACAACTTTATTCAAGAGATCAATAGACCATATGTATACTTATGTTAATCATTATTGACTGTTGCTGGACCTGTGTTGTCCTACCCATAACTCACAGTGGTCTGAGGTTTCCACTCAGACACATTATTCACAGTAACATCAAAACGTTTCAAAGACTCCTATTTCATTTAAAGGATGTAATACATTATATTGGCTTTAAAATTGCCTCCCACAATTAGCAGAGGAATCTTTTCTTTAATTTTGTGTAAAATATTCTCTTTGGTTGTATCTACAAAATAATCTGCATTTTGATATCCTAGTTTCTTCTAGTATCATGTTTATAACATTACCGTATATCCGGTAATTTTCTCGATGATCTAATTTTCGCTTTTTACACGATCTTTTTCAAATCTCAAAATATTGAATACGCAGAAATTATATCTTTTATTATTTTCTATAAGAAACTTTTAAAATCGCAAAAATTGACTGTTGCAAATTTAAATTGCTACATATTTCGCCAATTTTCGCAAATTTTGTGACACCCGAAAAAAACCCCGGAGATACGCTATATGTCTGTGTTCTTGAGAAATGTGTCCAAGGACAGTAGGCCTTTTTATTTGAGCAGTCTCGATTCACATTGTCTCCCATCCCATTCTTGTCAGCAGATCTCTTTATTGTGAGCACAAACAAACTAGATTGTCAATATAGGACAATAAATCACACGCAAATTAAATTTCCCTCCTTCGATTCCAGCCCCTGATTTCTCCTTCGACCTTTGTATTCCTCTGTTGCTTTTACACCCACTTGCGACTAATGAAATCAACTCATGGCAGGCCCCTCCTTAACCCCTCTACCCAATCCATAACTCATGTCTCAGCTCACATAAAAACACATCTTTTTCTCAATTAATTATTAGACATTTTACATTTGATCAGAAAATGGCTGAAAAATTGAATTATTATAATCTTTGGGCTGAGGGGAGAGACTGAAGTTAATCAAAACTTGATTGTTGATATGATCATGCAGTTTTCTGTGAGGTTTTCCTCATTTTCAAATGGACTGGATGACAGTTTAACTGACAGAGAATAGCTGGGGTACACATACAGGCATATTAACACTGCAATGCTCCCCGTGGCACAATGGGAAAAGAATTTGCCACCCCTATTCACCAATATTTAGTGCAGCCCTCTGCATGACCACCTTTAAAGCCCTATTTACACGATGTGATTTTACAGATGATATATTTCACACTTCAGTGACTTCAGTGTTGCATTTACTACGTATGATTTGTCAGACAGGTAGTTCATTAATATTTCCCTCCAAATTTTTGTTTGTTTATATACAATATAACATCAGAAGATGGCTATAACTTACCACCCATTAGTATTTCACAAACATAAAATTTTAGTACAATGGTATTATCCAAAGATATTATTCTGTTCCAAATTTTTCATATGTATAGGATGCACTAGTCTTTATGTAGATTTTAAAACACTTCCAACTCAAAAATTCATTAAAGTCATCTTTAAATTAATCTAAATTAATCAGTTGCAAAAGTTCGGGAAAAGTCCACGTTTTAATTGTACTGTATTTAGATCAACCTCTCTGACCTTGTTAATGATTGGTCAAAACAGACAGAATAGAGCATGTCTCTATTCCATCTGACTTGATCAGCTGACTTCATATCTGTCTTATGATTTTCCTATTTATACGGTCTGATTTGTAAGATGTGGCGAGTCAGATCTGAAAAATACGGCTTAAAATACCAGCTAGGGTACTGGTTATTTTTTTGTTAATTTTGATTTATTACAAAGAAGGGTGTGGAGATAGGAGTGCCTCCATTACTGTAAGCGTTTGCCTGCCCATCTTACCATACTGTAGAAGTTAATGTAATACTCTTTAATTAAATCCCAGAAGTAATTAATGACATGGCCTCTAGCTGTTTATTGCTTTTAATTTCATTGAATCACTTTCTGGAGATGGAGCTCCAGACTTATCTTCAGGCACGTCCCCGGAGATCCCTCCCACTTATATTTAGACACCTCTACATAATGGGAGGACTTGTGTCTTGTGATATGTAGAAGGAGCTTAACCTACCCCAGCTACCTAAGACAGTACCTGGCTAGCTTTGTTAGGAAAGCATATACTTTTGATTCCTATTTTTCCTTGAGTACTTAATTTTGCAATTATTTTGCCGCTGTTTTGTGAGAAAAGTAATTCCTTAATATATATAATTCTTTAGCAAAAGTACCTGTATTTTGAGCAGGTCCCAAAAATACCCATATGATAGATTATGATAGATTATGATAAAACTTTTTTATTTAGTAAAGAACATATTCAAAATATTTTAGATTTAAATTTCAAAATAATTTTCTGTATCTTTATACAGAGCTCTTTTTTTTCTAGGAGATTGATATAGTCTTAATTTGGCCACGGCCATCTAGCCCTCTTAATTAAACAAGTTTCCAATCATACTTAAATAGCAACTAAGCTTTTTTCTTTACAGGTGTTGTGTGGATGAGATGCTGTATGATTATCATAGTTCCATACGCGAGCAGTACTGCTTCCTCATAATAAATGAATTCTTTTGCCAAATGATCAGACCCTGCACTCTGTACCTATGGTTGATCACAGATTGGTTAACGACTTGGTTCAATTTGTCCCAGGCACTACCCTGGAAGTCCTGAGGTCTCTGGGGAAAGATTATGTCCCTGAACCATGGCAGGCAGTGTGATCCCTGAACTACCTCAAAAACAATGCCAAAGTCAGGGCACTTCATCTCTATCCCAGCACTTAAAACCACTGACAATCACAGAGACCTTAAAATGCGGTCCTCCGTGCCAGAAAATCATATTGCCACATCTCTACAAAGTTTGGATTAGTTCAAATCTGATATATTTCCAATTACATTATTTCTCTCTGCATGGAAGGCTTATAGATCAGTGCTGGGGATCCCATGGAATTGGATTGACAATATCTGAACTTTCTTCAGACCTCCATCCTTCTTTAAATAAAGGGTTGCTATATGTGATAATATGATACTAGTTCATATTTGCAATCTCAAAATGTACAGCTAAGCCATTGCTGTGTTCTAAACGGTCAGACCAAGAAGTTCAAAGACAATGAGTATTCATTATCTTGTTACCAATAATGCCACCGATATACAATATATGTACATCAAGATAGTTTGTTTCTGGGTTCATACTATAGTGAGTTTGTATGGATTGAATACACCATGTTTTTGGGTTTTTGTACAAAAATTAAAGACTGATCAAAATGGCTATTAGGCTTAACATAAAATGTATATAAGTACTTGTAGTTTTCAGAATTACATATGCAGTTAACATGCTATAACAATGTGCTAGGGTTTTTGATTCCTTATATAAACATTGTCAGATAATATCCAATACTTTTGAAATAGATTTTAAGACTTGGGGAAATAACACTGACTTTCTATAAGCATGGTTCTTTATAAGGATGTTTGCTGTAACCGTATTTACTGTACAATGTACCTAATTTACATAATTATTGTTATATCATATACATGTATTAATTACAATGTACCTAATTTACATAATTATTGTTATATCATATACATGTATTAATTACAATGTACCTAATTTACATAATTATTGTCACTCTAATTAAATATAATATTGTTTTCAAAGAATGCGAGATTCAGTCCAACTCTGACGTGATCTGCTGGGCTGAGTGTATACAACTCACAAATACTAGAGCTATTTAATCCAACATTTACAGCCATTCTGTGAAATTAAACACATGGGTCCCCAGAAACTCTCCTTGATGTAAATGCACCATAGTACATCCTGGCGTGAATTGCCGTTTTGATTTTCTGTGGTAGGGTGAGAAATGTCCAATCAGAGAGAACACCTGAGGCTGTTGACAGACAATCCCCGGAAACAGGTCGTGCTGAGGATTCAATCAGAAATCAATCAGCAAAGGCTACCATCTTGGCTTCTGCTAATAGCCGGCTCTGTCACTCATCACATTCATCCATCTCTCCATCATTGGCTGTTGTCCACTCACAAACCTTGCTTCATTTGATTACAAACCTCTCTCTGACAGATAGGTACACATTTTGCTGCTGAAGTCCCTCCTCTGTAGACATGATTGATATTGCTGGACACTGATCTTTAAAGTCTTTTATAAATGATTGCAATAATACATCATTAATATTATTTCAATTGAGTAATCTCTGCGGTAAAATAAGTGGTTAATACCGATGATGAAATTATATACATTTGTTTAGACATACAGGTCAACAACTGAGTGAACAGACTGTTCTGCTTATATTATGATTAATGGAATTATATCAGATATATCTATATTTTATAAAGAAAATCACCAATCAAATACATGTACCGTCTTCAGCTCAAGTTAGTTGTTTTGAGCAGAACAATTGATTTGGGATATATAACTGGGACATGTAGATTAACCAATTATCTGTAGATTAACCGATTATCAATGACTAATAACAATTCCAACAGCAGCCCGCGGCTCTAAAGATTCACTTTGTGTATCCTCAGATGCTGCACTCAATATACATGCTGCATTATTCTTGTCAAAGCGTAAGAATTGCAACTGAATAGCTAATGTCCCTGTTACTCAGACAGGGGACCACAGGATCAAGAAACAGTGCCCCAAACTACACATTCTATATACAAATGTAAATATGACTTGTTTTCGGATGAGAGGGGTGTTACATGACTGGAGCATTATACAACCTTCCCCTGCTACATAAGTTGTCTCCGTGCACTAAATGACATAATGGCATGACATTTCCCTAAAAATCTCTCCCAATTTTCTTCTGAGTTCACTATTACTGTCAGTCTTCATCTGTCTCAGAAGCTCTCTCCACTAAATGCTCCCAGTCATTGCCAGAAACGCAAGACATAGTGCAGATAGTAGTAGAATTCCATGCCAGGAATTCAGTACATTTCACCGAGTTGGTTTTCTCCATTACACACATTAACATACTTCCTGTCTATGGTTCTGCTAAATGTGATCCACCCAATAGAAAGCTTGCTCACAAAGACCTGGAGAGGAGACATCAAAGCCAGAGTAGGGAGGCTCAAACACACCCTCTACAAAGTCACTGCTCCCTCTGCTTCTCTGAGATCAGCAGAAATAACACATCAAGAAAACAGTCTTACACTTCTCTCCCAGATAATTTGAACAAACTTGCAGGAACCGAAGCTTTCTTAGTCAAATCTGCTCCTTAATTGTTCAAACCTTTTGAGAGGATTCTGAGTTTTACCACAGATTATTTCCTAACAGACTGTAAGGTTTCTTTGACCAGTAACTCAAGGCTTCAGATCAGGATTACATGTACATTGTGTATAGATGGTAAGGTCCCCCTTACCTGTTGGTAGCACAATGGAATATCATACAGTCACAGAAGATACTTATACAGTATCCAAAGAAAAGCTGTATTATCAAAATAAAAAGAACTGTATAACACTCCATTCCATGAATTTTGTTGTGAAACATAAAAACATATACGTAAAATTATACAAATTACTGATTCAAATGTTTACAATATTACAGTTTCTTTCAATGAGATTTTTTGGACATTAGTTACGATGACGAAGGGATAATATTAAATAATTAAGGGGGGGGGGGCTTGGAATAATGCATACTAGGTGATCAAAGTACATATTTTAATATGTATATGTTTGCAGATGTTTGCCTTGAAATAGAGATCTGTTCTATCAATATATTCTGGTCATAAAAGTCGAATAGAACTGCAAGAGGCTGCATTAAAAATGCTAAAAACAATATGACAAATTTATAAATGGTCAGCAGGTCTCATGGAAGGGGAATAATTAGGAATAGGTATATTGTCAGTAGGTCACTGTGAATTTCTTATTTCATATTATCAAGATTTTGTTATATATATAAGAAAATCTACAGGTCTCTGCTATAGATGTACTACTGTACACATAAGTCCTCTCAACCAATAGCATTTCAAGATTTTAATCAGAGGTAGTATGATTGCATGGTGAGTGATTCCAGGTGAGTGATTCCAGGCCAGTTTTGTGTCAGTGAATTCAGGGGTAGGGTCAGAATCCTTAAGACCAGTGTTTTCTGTCTGTTAAGCATCATCTACTCATCTCCAGCTGCTAGCTTTTCTTGTAGAGTCAGCACTATATATTTATATATAATTTAGTTTTCCATGAAGTGTTAGTTTATGTCATCATTTCATTTTAAATGCGATGGATTTCTTTTTCTGTTTGCTTTAAATAAAATATCACATAAAGGAAACAGAGGAAAGGATGTACAATATATTGGGTTATGGTTGAACCAAAATTCTCCTATCTGAAATGTCAGCTGTTTTGGGAACTGAGGTCTGTATGGCCATGGAAAACAAACATGCCTGATCCCTGACCCCTGCAGTATGACCTTGACCATTATAGTATTTCATTTATATACTTTCTGTTGTGAAAGTCCTGATATTTGATAGTCTCAGAATTAAACTGATTACATAGATACTCGAGTTATGATGAAGATCTGTTGTACGTACCTCTTCCTGTTGTACACTCCTCGCTTTACTGGTGCTGTTCCCCTAAAATACAAAAAGAACCAGTTTAATATTCTTACTTCAACATACCAAGAACACAATGTGATGGTTTTACAAGTGAAATCAAAGACACTAGTAACATTGTTAGAATTTGTTCTTGGTACTTTGTATTTGAGTGGCTTGCTCTTACCTTTGAGGTCCAGCCCTGGCTACAGGTGTGTTGACAGGTAGAGTCGGGCCCCACCTGGTAATTCTCACATCCCCACTGACACTACAAGAACGCACAGAGCACTCGTATATTGTCAAGATCTATCCCCCTAGAGACAACTATGGTATACTGTAGATTCCTTAAGCTTATTTTACGCGAGTACTTAATTCCGCGATTCAACTGTTTCCCATCAAATCGCGAGAACATAAAATCATGATTTTAAAATTCGTGAGATTTGCTTCTAGCGATTTTATGGGGATATTAATTCCTCGCATTTAATTAGGAATCTACAGTACTTATAAACATTGTAATCGTACATGCAACATATTGTATCAATTTTGTCTTCTCTTTGCAGCAATGGTCATCAAATTTGGCTATATTTCATTTTAAAGGTATTTTGAGGAAAGTTTTTAAAAATCACACATCATTTTCAACACATGATAAGGTCAAAAAGACTTTGCAATCAGAAAAAAATTAAAACAAGCTCTTTAGGCACAGTTTTTGTTAGATTTAAAAAAATAAAATTAAATTGTTATTAAAAAAATGGAAAATTGATAAAACAATGTATCCCTTATTATTACATTTTAATTAATTTTTATCTTTAAATGTATTATGTTATATTGTTGACACACAAATAAGACGTCACAGCTGTATTTCTGACTCTCTTGGTTGTCTTCATTAGACATAGCAGATCATCCTGCCCATGCAGACATAAATAACTGTTGGGCTCTCTGGAGAGCGCTGCTTTGATGTGTGCAACTTGTATCCAAGTCATGCAATGGTTAAGCTGGGGACCACAGGACAAATCCTTCCAGATCAGTGGCCTGTGATCAGCAATACACAATCATTACCTCTCTACAGCACTTCTCCATAAATAGACCCCTCACTCTGTGATTTTAAATATGGAGGTTCGATCCATTTTAATTGTCCAAAATTACATCTGCATTTTGTTGTAAATTATTCAGATGGCTGCATATTCACAACAATTACCTCCTCCAGTCATAATACTAATGCTTTATAGCAAAATCTGACTTGTCAATCAAACCAGCAAAGTTGGCTTCAAATGGAGCAATCGAATTTCTATTTTTTCTTAATTTTACAGTAATTACATGATTTCATACCATATCTCTCACTGCCTTATTGAAAAATGAATTATTTCACTTCCTATTTTGTTAATTTCTTTTGAGTTAAATATCCCGCAATTTCACTTCAATTCAAGTATTTGATTGGGTAATTTCATTTGATTGACACTCTTCCCAGTGCATGCATAGAGTTGTCCCATTATGACAATTTTATGTCCCAGCCCCTACTGAATGCTGTCAATTTTGGCTGCATTTGTTTCCCTCAGTAACAATATATATAGCTTTAATACTGTGAGAATAGGCTTTGTGTATTTCGCAGAACATTAGTACAATTTCTATTTCCTCCCAGGCAAATTCTAACAAGAGGAATTATCACAGCAGGAGTTACGACCCCTTATCTTCTCATCTCACTGACCAAAAACAAGAAGGGGCCACAGCTAAACAAACAAAGCTGTCCCCTGATCTGCTGGGGGGCTCTTTCTCCTTCGATGGTGTGTTGTTGTCAAAACAAGGCTTGGGATCTAGTAGTGATTTATCTCTTTGATATCATCAGTAATACACACACAGGAATGATGGGAAATCTTGAACCAGGGGTATCAGCAGCGCAATCTCTGATTGGAGGAGGGAGAATCAGAGAGACCGAGGTCATGAGAAACTGGTGACAATCCCATAGGCAGTGTATGTTTGTTGTAAATATAGACACCAAGTGTAAATAAGCACTTCCTGTATACCGAGAGAATGAAAAAATCTGAGAGGACTTCTAACTAATATGTTCTACAAACTCAAGACAAGTGGACCTAACATAATCTGAATTTTAAACAAGTCAAAGAAAAAGTTATTTAATTCTGTTGGCTTCTCTCTCTCTCTCTCTCTCTCTCTCTCTCTCTCTCTCTCTCTCTCTCTCTCTCTCTCTCTGTGCTAAAATAATAAGGAACTTAAAATTATTGGTGTGTTAGATCTTTTAGTTCCCTTCAATAAAATATAAAACTGTTCATCCGTGATGTTGGTTAATTGAATTGGCTGACTGATGAAAAGGGAGACAATTAGCCCCCTGACCACAGCAACAATAATCCTACCCCCAGAGCTGACCATCACACTCAGAACTATGTGGGAGATATCAGTTCAGGCAGGGCCCCAGAGAGGCTAATCTCCCAGGAATCTGGAATTTGTCAACGGTCTCTCCACATTTGTCAGTGCGAGTAATTCACCACTTATTTACTTAGTTTCCCATTTATTATCCAATTACCTTTGCCCAGACTGTGAAGAGGCAACAGATCGAGTGTCCTCATTTACAGCTTTACAACATGAAGGCCCCTATACAAAACAATTACACCCATTCTATATTATTCTTTGTTAAGCTACAGACAATTAATAGCAGTACACTCATAAACCATATTCATGGTCCAGACTCTCCTTGAACCATGTAATAGCACAATAATTCTGGCTGCAGTGGTGGAACCTTTGTTCTTTAATCCTTCCATCATCCAAGTAAAACCTAACTTATCACATATCATTGGTCAATCTATAAGGATCAAGAACCCTGAAAGGCTTTAAATGACTTTCTTCGAGAACTGACTTAATGTGACCATTACCACAGTAAATCCATAAAGATTAGATCCTGACAAAGTCTGCTGATACAGAAATCACTCAGCCCAAGAAATTTAACATGCCCATCCAAAGGCTGGTTTACAAAAAAGTCAGCCATCCCCCCCTCCCTCCCCCCCATCATCAACTTTCCTAAAGTCAATATTCAGCCTCAAGTCCGAGGATTGGCCACCAAGAAATTTAACATGCCCATCCAAATGCCGGTTTACAAAAAAGTCAGCCCACCTGAGATCCCCTAAAATCCCAGTTTCTTAATCAAAGGGCTCATCCTAAAAATGAAACATGACAACCAAAACGCAAACTTGAGTCTGATCCCAATTGCTGAGGGAACAAAATCTAATTCTCAAACAGATACCTTCTAAAACTAACTCTGATCATAAAGATCCCTTGTATACAAAACAAAATCAAAGAAGTTCACCTAAGATAGGGATCTAGAGATATGAAATATAAGGACCTGATAATGTATTCCTATTATGAGCCTTAAATACTGTTATTACATATGTAATAGAGAATCAACCTAAAACTTGAATCCCTATTTACTACAAGCCAACTCATCAATGAAGTAATACACTAGATCCTTATCTGTTAAATTCCTCTGTTTATACAGAGTTAATCCCTTGACACTATATCAGGGATCTGTGTACTGTGGATAAGGTTAATTCTAATCTGAGTGATCTCTCTCTCTCTCTCTCTCTCTCTTTCTCTCTCTCTCTCTCTCTCTCTCTCTCTCTCTCTCTCCACACAACCATGTGCTAATAATCATTCGTTAGATATGAACAAATGATACAAAGTAAATCTTTCTTTCCAGTCTATACCCGTTTTTAGCGATAAACTTGATATTATATCCGTTCCGCGTTTTAGCAACACCCCCTCCTCTCTCTCTCTCTCTCTCTCTCTCTCTCTCTCTCTCTCTCTCTCTCTCTCTCTCTCTCTCTCAATTGACAATTTTGTCACGTACAAATTTTGATTCCCAATCTAAATCTAATTTTTTGTTTATGACAGTACCCTCAAGAAGTTGTATTCTGCTAAATATGCCACCAGTGTCATCAGATCTTCTTTCAAAAATTTATTAAATTTGATTTTAAACCCGTAAATTATTGTTTTGCAAAGAGAAATTCCAATTATTTTGGCTATAAAATTTGAGTATTTCCCTATATCTTTATTTAGAGCTCTTCTTCCAAAGAAAATTGATATAGTCTAAAAATGGCCACGACCATCCAACCCTCTAAACAATATATCTTCTTACCTGTACTGTAAATCAAAGTACAACCAAAACAATATTGGCCTTTATTTTTAAATTTCGCATGTGCATGGATTAAGTAAGCGATGGCAGGACGAGGGCAAGCTTGTGAGAGAGCTTACATCACTGTGTTCACGATATGTATAATGTACTGCCAGACATGCATCTCAAGATACATGTGAAAAGTTTTGTCACCCACCTGTTCTAGTTTGCACTCATGGTTACAATACAAATCTATTACATCCTGTCCCGAATTTATCTGAAAAAACGAAAAAAATAAAATCTTCTCAAATTTCTCATTTTTGTAATCAGTGATGGTTTTGATTAAAATCATAAGATGAAGAATGATGGATGACTTTCGACAAGATTTTTCTTAAAAGCAATGACCACAATGATGTATGAAGTAGATAAGCCGCGGGGTAATGCTGGCCCACAAAGCCCCAGGGGTGGGGAGGCACACAACGAAAGCAGGACAAAGTATTTGTCAGGACCAAGTATTTGTCTAAGCCCGACGTGATATATCACGTATTTCTAACTGCGTTTAAAACAATGTTTCTTAAGAATGTCTTTTAACAAAATACAACATCTTAAGAACGTAAAAGAAGTACATGCATGTCTTTACAATGATTTCTTGACTTATGTCTTAATATTTACATTTTCCAGTGTCTCTGTCTGTGATAACACTACGAATCGATTTTGTACTATACAGCCCAATAAATTCAAAAGACGTATTGTTGGGGGCGCAAGCGGGTTTATGAGGTGATAATTATCACCTCATAATACTCAAAGAATGATTCCTAATTCCTTAAATATTAATTTCAAAATAGTTCTTCATCCGCCTATCTTCCTCCGGATGTTGTCCAATGGTCTTCCAACAGTTAAGAAGGCCGTTCATTAAATCCACATAGTCTTATTAATTCAAAAAGCACACCCAACGAGCAGTGCTATGCTTTATCTATGACCAACAAAGGAAAAATTATCGTTAATTGAAAATACCATGCCCACCCCCCCCCCCCCACCCTCCCTGATCAATTGAAACGCAGCCCTTTGGGTCTTTCCTTAGGAAAGAAAAACGTTACGAAAAGGCCCGAGAAGATACGATCAAAACTCTATATATTTGTACAACATTTATTCGTTTTTAATTTAATCATTAATCAACATGTTAAAACGGTATAAAGAGATTGGAATAAAAAAGTAGATAATAAATCTTAATATATTTTAGATTATGACAAAGAAAATCAGACCCGTTAATGTTTTAATGTTATTACAATTTACTGTGAAACAGAGAAATGTCAGATCCCGTCACATCTCTTAAATTCATCATTTATCAACATAAGTTTCTTTTTCGTGTGTGTGTGTGTGTGTGTGTGTGTGTGTGTGTGTGTGTGTGTGTGCTAGACTTAGGATTATGAATTAAAAAAACGTAAATGAGAGAGAGAGAGAGAGAGAGAGAGAGAGAGAGAGAGAGAGAGAGAGAGAGAGAGAGAGAAGAGAGAGCGGGGGTGCAGCGGACGTAGCAATCGACACAACAATCAGATAAAGCTGACTCTGACACATCTGCATCTTACATGTAAAAAAAACCCATACACAGAAATAAAAAAAAGAAAGTATCCGTTGATTAAATAAACGCAACGGAGTAAAATCGGACGAGTATTTATAATATTGAATGAAGCGCAGTTTGGCATCAACCACATGGTGAAATAGTAAACTCACTCAAACTAAAAGTTTCTTACTTTTTATTTCAATCTTCTTTTTTTTTTTAAACCATTTATTATCTAATTCTTACATTGTATAAATTACGAAAGTGTACCATGAGTGAACTTAGAAAATAAATCGGATTTTAATGTAAGCCGTTTATTTCATAGCGGAGTACACATTTGTTTGCATTTAAGATAAATTGAATTTCTGTATTTAATTAGACTGCCTCAACCGTCGAATTTTCCAGTCTTTCTGTTGAATTATACAGCTAATTTCTGTCCCCAATGCATGTCACACAATTTCGCTCCATTTTTTCCTGTTTAGTGGGCTTGTCTGGTCGTAAACAATATTTGTCATTTTAAAATCGTTAATTCTTTTGTTTGTGGGCGTGATATAGCATCAACAATTTTTTTAACGATTTTAACGTTCAATTTCAATTTGATATCCAATCTTTTACTGATAGAGTTGAATCTTTCTTTCATTTTTCTTTCCCTCTTTCTCTCCATATATTTTCCGAAGCCATATAATCGGGTTAAACTATTGTTAACATTATTAGCCATATTCTGTTAGAGAGAGAGAGAGAGAGAGAGAGAGAGAGAGAGAGAGAGAGAGAGAGAGAGAGAGAGAGACTTTTCCCGGGGTCTGTGAAATGTCTGTGACACGTTTCCCTCCCCGGCGCTCCGACATGTGAAGCCGACACCGGTTTTCTTTTTCTTTACGACGTCTATTAAAAAGAAACAAGTTGTAGCCGGGCTTCCCCCAGCCTCAACATATGCCTGCCATCAGGAGCTGTGTGTACATGACATTTTATAAAACCGTGAGAAAGTCGTCTGGGACCGAGAGTGCGACGGGGGGCCATTTTTTAGGGGGTGATTGTATTTCTCTGTTTCTCTTTTTTTTTTTCAACCAAATATTCATACTCTTCAAGTTTAAAAAAAAATAACTTTATTTTTTACAACTTTCGCACATAGCCTTTTCCCTCTCTTATCCTGAAATTTCTGTACAAGTTTGGAAGAAGATAAGATAATTAATTGCTGATTATAAAATAGCTTGATGCTACGAGCTGCCCTACACAGATGTCTGTGGGAAAGGAATCCCCCTTCGATATGGACACAACCCCCCCCCCCCCCCCCCCCAACAATATATTCCACTGTATTTTATCAGACTGCCATGAGATTTACGACGCATTGCCGAAAAACCACGTCCCCCCCCCCCCCCCCCCCCAAAAAAAAAAAAAATACGAAGAGCTTCCCCCGCTGATGCCGAAGTTATTATTTGGTACGACATATTATATAAAGATTAAGTGTGGGATTAAGTGTGGGATTAGCTATGGAGACGCAGTGCTCCACCTTAATTAAGACCTTCTCCGAATTCTTTAACGAATCTGTTAACTCATTTCTACAGATTGGACAACATCACTAGAGCAAACGATGGCCATGCATCACAGAAAAAATGATCAAGTTAATGTCTTGGAATAAAAAAAAAATTAAATGGCAGTTTTAGCCAAAGAAACGTATCCCATTTCAAATTGTGCACTAATGGACCGTCAGATGAAACAATTCCGATACGCTTTTGCATGCAAGATTCTTAGAAACTGCCAGAGAAATAACAAATTAGATTGAGCAAGACTAAAGCTGTTTAAGGTCAACTGGAAACAGATGAGCTACACAACAACGCCAATTACAGGGAATGCAGCAATCAGACTTAAAATGGAGATAAAAAGCTCATTTGCATTTCAAACAATGTTATTTGTTTGGGAAAAAGTTAAAACAGTGCGTAGGGTAAAAACAACATACGTTCCTTTACATATAGATACATGTGTTTATATATTCTTTAATTACGTATCCTTACCTGTTTGGAATTACAATAGTCAAAGCAATGGTCGTCTGTCTCACTTGAAACAAGAATTAATAAATCCCAAATCACGACCAAAAATAGCACTACATTGGGACACCGGCTGCTCATTTCGCCGTGCGACAATCATTTGCCCATGCTTCTAGCTGTAGAATACTATCTATCGAGTACTTCTTGGATCGCGCGGGAGAAAGCTCGCGTACGTCAGCTAGCGTTTGACTCAACTGCAGTTACTGAGAGTCGGGGAAATCCCGCGCGCTCACTCTCGCGGGGTCTATTGTTGTCGTACGGTCAGCGAGGCGATGCCTGGCACTTACGTCGTGTTTATGAGTTAACAAGTGATTGTCATCGATTGATTTGTAAAGATGCTGGTTAAATGTATGTTGGTTGAAGGGGGGGGGGGGGGGGGGGGATCTCCCTCGTTTTGGGAGTGACGCTGGCCGGTGATTGGTTTGTTTAAAACTGTATATAAAAACCTCAAACTGTAATAGAAAATTCCTTCAAAAGTTATTCATTTAATAGAAAAGAAGAATTTAAAACACAATTGTTTTATGTTGCATCCCTATAGGTAATGGCAGTCTATTAAATGAGATGACTGTGAACTGTAGAAGAATTTAGCATTTCTAAATTATTATTCGTTCAAATTATATATGCCCGTAGAGTCCCCTTTATTGGTAAATAGACAATAGACATACTGTATATGCAATTGGATATCAAGTAATAAGTCATCAGGTGATTACGAATTATCTTGCATTTATAGCAAACTCTCTTCATGGCATAGGCATGTTTTGGTTCCGATATCAGACTCAGATATCAAAATGGAGAGTGACTAACTCACTAAAGCATATTTTGACTCAGATATCAAACTCAGATTCAGACACTATAAACTCAGATATCAGCCTTAGATATCATATATCGGACTATAAGTTCCATCCTTATTTTTCAATATTATCTTTTTTCCATCTTTTTTGTTTTCACAGCTGAGATATTATATTTATATAACATGTACACAACAACCTCTGAAACCAACTTGTGTTAAATTGGATGGTCGCTTAATGATTGGTTTGACATTAATGTGTATGTCCTCTAAGTTTATTAGATGTTTTATCAACTTGTTTCATTCGCTCATGTCTTGTGCATTCTTGAACTTTACATTCTTTTTTATTTTTTATGAAGTCCAATGGTGTCCATTCTTTCTTATTTTACACACTTTTGGCAATGCGTGATTTATGGTAAAACAATTAATTAAAGAAATCCTGTTCATTATCATCAATGAGAAAAAACAATTTTATTGATAGTACTTACAAGTTGTATATACATGTATATGAGTGTATAGCCCGACAAGGCCTTTGATGAAAAAAAAATCCATAACCATTATATTTTCATGATGTGAACATTTTTAAAGTCAAAAGCAGTTGTTGGTCAAACTGAGTTGGATGGTAGACCAATGGATTTTTCATGCCCCACACGACGTCTAAGACAGGCATCAGGGGGGCCGAGGGGGGAAGGGGGCAAACAATTCAAATTTTAAGTTTACATATTGAAATTTTTTTTTGGGGGGGGGGGTGGTTGGGGGGGTGTTTTGTTTATTTTTTTTTTATTGTTTTGCTTGTGAAGATTAAGGATAAGTCTGCCCCTTTCAAAAACGATGCTTCGTGCCTGTTAGATGATCGATGAACATCGACCAAACTCAAAGACTGAAGTTCTCGGGAATCTTACAGGAAAAACAACTGGATATGAACAGCGTTTAATTCATTTCACTGTAAAACGAAGTGCCGTAAATAACACGGACCAACAAACTTATATATAAATATGTGATTTGCGATTGTGTGTTTTTATATATACCGGTATTACACTGCTTTAAATACATCTCATTTTTAGGCAGGCAGCATTAATGGTTTTTTAAAATGTCATATAGTAAATTTTAAATTTACTGTGTGGGTGTAAGTACCGAATTTACAATATGGTTTTCATATTGCAATTTTTTTAAATTCACATCCACACAGTAAATTCAAAATTTACAAAATGAAAATATGTATGAGAGTGTGTGTGTGTGTTGGGGGTGGGGTGGGGTGGTGTTAAGGCAGATTTACCAAAGAATATTTTGACACCCCCCCCCCCCATACACACACAATGTATATATATATAATATATATTAAATATTATATGTTTTGTATAAACTTCAAATATTACGGAAGTATATTAGTGCCAGGTTGGGAATTTTTTTCCTCTTCTTCTTCAATCCTCGAGTGCCGAATGTTTTTTTTTTCTTTCCTTATTGTGTTTCGATTTACGTTTTTATCTTTGCAATGATTAATTTCAAAAAGTGAAGGAAGTAGTATATTGTGAGATTTATATAATTATATTGCCAAAATTATATAGTGTGGCCAGTTTCGGTCTCTGTTGATGTTACGTATATTTATCATTATGACGATTTATCATCATCTTAAAAGTAAAGAAAGGTAACTCGAAAATCTAACCCCCTTATAATCGATGAGAGAGAGAGAGAGAGAGAGAGAGAGAGAGAGAGAGAGAGAGAGAGAGAGAGAGAGAGAGAAACATGAACATACAAAACTGTTTTTTAGAAAGTTGTCTGGAACTCATTTATTCAACTATTTTTTTAATATCAAACCAAATCCTTTTTATTTTATTGTCTAGTTATTGTACGATTTTAAAGACTGTGAACTTTTACTGGATTTGATGTCGTCACTGACGGGAATCAGGTATCCGGACTGTGTATAGTTGACCGGAAGTTCCCCGGACTCCACGCATACTCTTTCCGGGAGATCCACCAGGCTTAGTTCTGTTGTCACTGTTGTCTTTGTGACCAAGACCTTCTTCTGAAACAGTAGTTCGTTACCTATAGTGTGCCCGTATCTTCAACTGTCTGTTTATAAAATACCACTTATTTTTTGCGCCACTATTATTTTTGGTTACCTTTTTGTCGTTGCTCGACAGTTTCTCTATCTGAGTTTCTTCTGAGGTCCTGTAATTTGAAATCAAAGATAGAGTTCATACAGCTCTAGGGTCGCGACACAACTTTTGTACTTTTTATGTTGTACATGTATTAGATCCAAGCGTAAATTTTTCAGTATCAGAACTGTATGAAATTCCAAAAAATATACAATGGTTGATTAAAAACAATGTTTATGTTTAAAGGTTGATCCAAAGGTATGGTCACAGAATACATGATGGTAATAATTGGGATCTAATAGAAAATAATGTATCGAAATTTTCTCAATAATCATATTACACATTTCGTTTTAATAAGTGTTGGGCCTGAGGGACATCTAACGTCTTTTATAACTAAACACAGTTGAAAATTTGAAAAAAAGTTCTAAATTGAAAGAATATATTAAAAACACAAATAGAGGTCTTTTTATTGACGACTCAGGTCGTTCATTTGTTGATATCGACGTGGTGCTCATTATCAAAATAAAGGACAAACAGAGAATCAGATGTCAGTCATTTTTGTTTAAATAACTTGGGAAATCTCCAGTAATGACATTCATAAATGGACATCCCGAACTCAAAGTGAATAAGAATGGATAGGACACTTGACAGTTTAAAGAAGGTCATGACTGGTCTATAATCTTAGTAAGGGGTCAGAAGAAAAGATTACGTTGCAGGATCAACTCGGGTAAATCAATTGTCTGAAAATTAGGGGAGGGGGGGCACAACATAAAAACCAAAATAAAGAACACGTTAAGGACGGACCACGAGGAATAAGATTGTAATAGTAGAGGGTAAAGGAGGGGGGGGGGGGGTCAATCAGAGGGAGGAGAAAAAAGAGAAGACAGAAAGAAGGAAAGTTTACTCATTGTTTCTACCCGAAAAGACATGAAAAAAAATTACTTTTTGTAATCACTTGCGATGGAGTTTAAGTAGAGGTATCCTGAATTTTCTGATCTGCGAAAATAAATGAAATATAATGTAATTTTACCGCATAACATCTAATCCGTTAGAAACATTCCGATTCTCTTTGTGTTTACTGTGCTTACTTTGACACGGAAGTGACGTCAGAGAGGGTTTCGTATTGGTTTTCTTCCGCATTCACTCCACTCTGTACTTCATGGTTCTTATGTTTGGGGACTCTGGAAATGGACGAAAAATATATCACAGAGAGAGAGAGAGAGAGAGAGAGAGAGAGAGAGAGAGAGAGAGAGACACAGAGCGAGAGAATCCAAACCTTTTTTTGCAGCAACACCACAATACAGTTACAGCGACTCCTACCAGCAACATCAACAGAATCACAGCAACAACAGCAACAATGACTGGAACAGTTTAAACAAAATGTTGACATGTTAAAATGTAAAATCAGCTTAGATTCCCACAAATCTCATCGTATGGTGATCACAGCTGAATTTCAAATGTTTGTTTCGATAACACAAATTCTGCATTCCCACTTGAATGAACTTTAAAACATGGCATTTTCTCGCAATTTTGTTTCTTCATTTATTGATTAAAAAAAACTTTGGTATGAGTTTGTCCTTGTGACAAAATCCACGAAAAATATAAAAATATCGGTAACAAATATATGTTACGGAATTTTAGTTACTGTAAATATAAATATATAGGTTGCATAAATGTTTCGGAATTTTACTTACAGTAAATAAAAAATATCGGTAACAAATAAATGTTACGGAATTTCAATTACAGTAAATATAAAAATATCGGTAACAAATATATGTTACGGATTTTTTATTACAGTACATATAAATATATCTGTAACAGAAATGTTACGGAATTTTAATTACAGTAAATATAAAAATATTGGTTACAGAAATGTTACGAAATTTTAATCACAAATAAGGTTGCCTGTGTTAATAAAACCCTGTATTTTCTAATAACACTATAATCTGATTTCAATGAGGTTTTTTAAAAACAAAAATAAAGTTTAACCTACTAGAGGGTTAATAAACTGAAAGAAAAGAAAATAGCTTAGTGCATCCGTTGTTTTAAAAATCGATAGAAAATTATGCAAAGCCTAATTACAATACACGAAAATAATTAATATAGCAGGAATAAGCTTCAAGGAATACTGTACATACGGAATATTTACCTATATGATACAATAATTATTACTCCTTATATTCTGTTCATGTTTTTGAAAATGTAAAAACAAATCCCAAAAATTGAAATACATCATGTATCATTATTGCAGCCGTTTTTGACAAATTAAAAACATTAAAATTATGGTAGACTGTTAGTTAAATATCTGTAATTACACTCAAATTAAGGTTTACTGCGGAACGTTTTAACAATAAAGAATTAAGAAAAGTACTTACTAGAGAGCGCCATCTCTGTGTCAAGTCCATAAGGACCCGGAAGTAAAGTTCTGGGTACCTCGTTCTCCATTCTTTCGGTTACCGGGATATCTCTATCTCCATGTAGGTGTCGTGTTTATTTAGGGGGCGTCGTTTCATCACAGTGTAGGATACCTGCATAATACCTGCATAGTTTTATATCTTCTTTGTATTTCTTCTCCTGTGTTTTTAGGCAATTCGTAGGTCATTGAGGAGGCTGGACGGTGAACAAATTAGCCATCAAATCTACCTAAAGTATTAAGATATGGTTTGTTTAGATATAAACTATTATTAAGTAAAGAAAACCCCCACATATTTTACCTTTTAATTTTGGGTATTTTTCTTTATTAATATGTAGAGCTCTTCTTTTAAGGAGATCAATACTGTCTAAAAATGACCACGACCATCGAGTCCTCTTAACAAATTGCTTTTGTTTTACCGCGGAGTTAAAGGTGTAATTCTAATTATATGTGTACTCGTGAATCAATATTTCTCGTCCTGTATGTACATGTGTAGATAATTTAAAGGTCATGATCATTGTTCTTGAATGTTGGTGATACGTTTTATATATGCGGTTCTTTTTAAGCATTGAATGCTTATTTTTGAATGTCGTCGTCCTATAACACAATAAGGCTGTGCAGACAAATTGAAAACCGTGCGTTAGCGCGGTATGATAATTTGTCTGCACCGCCTTGGTGTGTTAAAAGGACCGACGACATCTAAAAATTAGCATTCATTGCTTATATTTATATTCATATTGGTGTTTATTTGTATGAAGTATTTGTGTATCGTCGCTTTAAAGCTTTTATATACGCTCTTAGTCAAGGATATGAAACATACATGGAACAGCCATATTAACGTGTTATATAGTTCGCTTCCGCGACTAAAAATATAGTGCTAGAAACTTTGTAGAGAAAAATCTTTTTTATTAACGAGTAGATATGATTTTATGATTATTTTTCATAAGTACATATCAAATTGGTTATGTAAATTTGAACGTTCAATTAACCTTACAATACTAAATACAATACTAAATACACTCAAAACGCGTGATGACTTCTGTATTTTGTTCATGGCGCATGAATAGGCTCTGTTCATAGGAAATTAAACGTCGCAGATTTCCAATGCTAACATAAGGGGAAATATACACTGAATGTAAATATATACACTGAATGTAAATATTAGCACATAAATAAACGATTGTGTTGGACGGTATCAAATAAGCATTCATAACCAAAACTAAAATTTAAAAAGTGATATAAACAAAACTATAAACTATATTATAGTTTTTAGGACTTATTCACAATATCTACAACCTAAACACTTTTAATGTCTAAATTATGGGAAGTAATTGTCAATTTCGAGATAATGGCATATCAAATATACGGCAATTTCCAGGCACGTAACATCGTAGAAGGGGGGATTTCCTTAAAATTTTGTTAAACATGAACCATTATCTCTAATAATCCTGTGACCCTGTGCCTCCTGTTTCTACGTACAAATCATCATTATTCTGTTTAATCATATACCTTGAATATAAATTCTTAAAAACGGCATTATTAATTAAATTTTTTTAAACAAACAATGATTGAAAACTAGACTACTTGTAAGCGAGTTTATCAATTGAGTGAAACCCTAGTTTAGACGATGTATTAAAATTGTGTATTGATTTGTTTGTATCGCCAGATTCCAGTACTCTATAATGATTTGTGTATTAATAATGTACTTTCAACTTTTAAAGCGTTGTGGATTTTTTTTTCAAGGATGCGTTATATTTTGTGTGCAGTGCTTTCCTTATTTAAAACAAGGAAGTTTGGGGTTGTCTATTGTTGGTTGATTTATCAATTATACTTTCCTCCACTCTTATAAAGGAGCGGATATTTCAATATCTTATGATATGGTTTTGACTTATCATAATAATACAGTCCTCTGTCAATATACTCTAACTGGGTCTATAAAATGTGTATTGACCTCAACAAAAGGTTATAATTGTAGATCTATAATTGTGAGTTTACCATGTATTGTGTATTGACCTCATCAAGGGGTTATAATTGTAGATCTATAATTATGAGTTCACCATGCATTGTGTATTGACTCACCAAGGGGTTATAATTGTAGATCTATAATTATGAGTTCACCATGTAACGTGTATTGACCTCACCAAGAGGTTATAATTGTAGATCTATAATTGTGAGTTTACCATGTAACGTGTATTGACCTCACCAAGAGGTTATAACTGTAAATCTATAATTGTGAGTTCACCATGTATCGGTTGTCTTTGGACAACCAAAGTCTCTTCGTAAATTAAATGTGTTTAAAAACGTGTTCCCATACTTTATTTAATCTTTGCGATTTTGTTAAGATTGTAAGAAAAAAAACAGTAAAATTTTTAAAAATGAATATTAACCAAGTATCAATCAGCCAAACAATAGAAGCATAAAGATGCAGTAAAATATGCTTGATACAGGCAAGAAAGTTACAAGTACATAGTCTCACAAACTACAGCAAATCTCTCAAAATGTCTATTATTCTTTTACTCACAGTGTTGTGACTTTTCTTTAACTTACTTAAAACTCCATCAAATATTATTTTTGTGTTCTTGGATTCGTCCATTGAATTGTACCTAGTAGTTTGTGGTTTCCTTTCATAAAATTTCTTCTCGGTAAAATAGGAACGCTGGAATCTCTAAACATAAAGTGTAGTTTTGTATTTTATAAGATCAGCAGGAAAGACTGTTGCTTCGCCTTCTTTCATGATGTTGTGATTATAAACTATGAACTATTAAATAAACTGAAAAATAAAATTATCAGTTAGAACCATGTTGCATTTAAAATGATTTATTTGAACGAATGAAGTATTTACAGGAAATATTAAGGAAATCCTTGAATGCGTTTTCCATTATTATTATTATTATTATAAATATATGCATTTAGTGAGATATGAAAAAAATAAATAATGATCCTCATCCCTCCCCTGACATTTACATGTACATCATATTCTTATAATATATAAAACATTTGAAAGTATGTTAGGTGTATATATGGGTTCTTTTTCGAAATTTCAGTATTTCACTAACAACAAGATCATAAGTTGAGAGATAATTCCTGTCAAATATATCCTGTTTAATTTGCTTGAGTTATAATGTATTTAAGGTTCTCTTTATCAAAGTTTAAACACACACATCATAGGAGGCAATTCATTACCAAATTCATTATAATTGTTATATAAATAAAAGAATTGACTTTATTTTATTTTTAAATTCAATGTATTTGTAGTACCCAGGCGAGTTACACCATACACTTTTGTTTATCATTCATATAGACACTTCTGTTATAAATCAGCGAGGTCTGAACCTAGAATATATTGAATATGACATCATCCCAGAGAATAATCGGTAGAATGTAAACAAAGGCACCAGTGTGTTCTGAATATACTGCCAACTTTTACGCTCCAGAAGCTCAAGCTCCAAATCTGTAGCAACGGTACGGGGATTGTACGAATTGAGAAACCAGTATGTGAGATTTGTGATCATCAGCAATATCCCAGCAGAGGAGATGACAATGGATGACCGTCCAATGGTACTATAACGTTTGATTTTGATTAAAAAATGGGTCTGTAGGTATGATTCAAACATACCTACGGTGCGAGTAAAAACGAGCATCTTGACGGGACCAGGACTTGCCAACGCAGTAAGAAACCCAAACATATAATACGCCACCATTCCGGAAGAAGCCAGGATCAAAACATATTCATTGGTGGTCAATTTGGATGGTCTCCAGCAGCAACTGAACCCTTTGGTAAGGATGAAACTGCAGACGTAGATGGCAACGATACTACAGATTGCGCTGAAACATTCCCCCAAGTGCATAACGAAGAACACGCCTTCATTTTTCCAAGAAAAGACAAAAGCTTGCAGTATTTTAGCAACAGATAATGGTGTGTTGATGAGCAATGCAATCACCATTATAACAATGTGTGGTCCCTTTACATCAGGTCTCCTATGAGGGGAAAGTATTTGGTAATCATCTCTTTTGTATCTAGCTACCTCATTGTCGATAGTTTCTTCGTCAGACTCTACGGGCCATCTCCAAAAGGCGATTATAAAACTTGACGCAAGTATACAGAACTCCAACCTCGGTGGCAACAAGTAAGGCGTGACTTTTCTGCTCAGTTCTAGTTGTATTCTTGAAGTGCGAAAACAGTAGGACTCGTTGCTGTATTTTGGAACAGTGCCATTCTTCGATAAATCGAACACGTTGATGTTGGAAACCATAGTGTTGAACCATAGAGCAAAGTTTGCAGCTAAAATCATGATGCTTGCAATATTTACAATAGAGTCATGTACAAACAGTGAATTTCGAAAATAAGAAATAAAGCTGGTTTGCACAAGTAGGTATAGTAACATTATGATATTACTTAAAAATGACAATACCACACGTTCACTTCTCAATGTAAACGATCCGATACATTCGATATAAATGGCGAAATTAATGGAGACTTGAATAGTAACAGCAAGCCCGAAGATCCAGAGAAAAATTATCCGAAGATTAAGGGAAGGGTCTGTCGTAGAGGATGTTTCCATTCCTTGGACTCTCAATTTGTTTTGGCAGCCCTTCACAGTGAGAGCTACTAACGATGCAAATCCTAAAGTAACAAATGTCATCACAATCACCCAGTTTCCAGTATTTGCTTCGGCAGATGTAGCTTGGTCCGCAGCAAAGACGCCAATGAAGACAAACAGACTTGAGATTATATGCATAAAGAGTAGAAATGCTACCTTTTTCCCCGAATCATTTTGCTCAGGTTTCAATGTTGTTGGAAAAATCGGATGAGCCAGAACTCGGAGAAGTCTTCCAATACATAAAACATTGTCTGCCATTTTAACGCAACATCATAGCCACTTAAGATAACATGGATACCAGGAAACGTTTTTTAGTTATTGCGAAAGTTGTTTCAATAATAGAGTGAGTGACTATCAATATTTTAGCACAAGGAAATTAAAGAAAAGCACCGTACTGAAAGGAAATAGCACCGAAGTGATTCTACGATGTATTTATATGTAAATCCCAATTTAAATATGATGCAGGGATAGTGACTTTTGAATTATAGTTTGATTTTCTAAACTAACACGTGTAGCAGAAATAGTTTTAATCCGCTTTATAAACTCTCTATATGTTCTTATTTTGTACATTGTTTTACTTTGATGCTTACCGTTTATCTTCTTTCTTCAGTTGATGATATAAATAGGTAAGATAATCTAGCTAAAGTTAGATATATAAAAAAAATGGCATGAATAATTAGCAGAAATAGATAGAGCGCAAAAATATTTCCCAATTATAAAAAATTAGCAAATCTACACTTCATTTTATCCAGGTAGCCATTTTTATGGCTAAAAAAAGTTTTAAGAAAAACATTTTAAAACCACTGAGTATGCTATTTCTAATGTTTATCTATAATTGAATTGAATACCGTTAAGGGAAGAAAAATTAGTATTCTTTTTCGAAAACGTAGAGTTTTTTTTTTGGTTGACAAGGAAAGTTGAATATTCACATTATCTTTAATGCATTAGTGTACAAGTATACAAAACCTAGTAACAGATTTAAAGTACATAAATTTCTTATCATATTGAAATCGATTACTTTCAAAGTTTAAAGAAACTTATAAATAAAAACTTTAAATCATATTTGATTAAATCAACTGGATGACACTGTCCCAGCTGATTCGAAATCAAACGTAAACTAAATCGCAATTTACAACGATAATGATTGAATAAAATGCATGTGAAATATTTATGTTACAGAAACTCTCTGATCTCAAAAGTTCAAGACGGAACTATCGAAAACGATGACATCGAAATAGAGCAGATGTTTCAAGGCTTTTTGCAAAATTAGAAACAAAAATATTGAATGTATAAAAAATGTATAGAGTAAGACTGTGAACAATAAATTAATATTCTTTTGTTTCCCTAAAAGCCTATGAAACATTATTATTTTTTCACATTGCATTTTTTCTAAAAATCACGTCTATAAAGGAAAACAGTGATAATTAAATATTGGTATAATACTCATTCCTGTATTGTTTCTTTTGATAAGAAGTATAATTGTTTTACTTTAAAATTTCCGTTTGTTTCACTTCCTCAATTAGTATTAAACTTAAGATCGTTATATTCATATTGTAATTAATATTTTTTTAAGGAAACAAAAATGCAAACTATACCTTATATATCAAAAACAACTTTTAAATAGTTAATTTGTTTCGTCAGAAAGCCGTGTGGATCGCAAAAATGTATTTAGATATATAAATTAAAGGACATATACCAAAGTGTGGAAAGCATTAAAAAAAAATTAATGTAACAATTCTGTATGACATAGTTTGTGGACTTACATAATGTAAGGATATTTTCGATTTTGAAACCAATTTTGTTTAAGAAAAGGAGGTTTTATCGTTTATATTTCCGATATCATTCTGCAAGATGTTTAAAATTCTTCAAACTGTTTTTCGATTCGTCATGCAGCCTTTTTTCCCAATATCAAGAAGAAACGCAACTGCACCCGATGGGAAGATTGTATCTATTCTTTTTCTTTCCCATGTGCTAGCTGGAATTGTGGTTTTCTTTGGTGTTGTGACTCGAGAAAATACAATTCTTCAAGGACTGATTATCAGCAAGAATGCATGGATGTCCTCCATTTTAATCATCGGATTTTTGGCGGTCTTTTCCCTGCTGATTTCCAGCTGTCGACAGAGACGAGAGTTTGGATTGGCAAATACTGAAAAAGACCCGTCCATGAACTTACAGTTAGTGTTTCTGTGGGGATTTGGATTAGCCACGATGTTACTCGTCGGTGTTAATATTGCAATTCATATTCAATGCCTCAATGACAATTCAAACAACACTGACCAGTCTTTATTCCTCTTAATTATAAACGTCTTGTATGTATTGTTCATTGTGTTTCAATTTGTACTTTTGACAATCAACAAACAATCCATTTTGAAAGCTACAGTTCACTTCCATATTTCTATCGTCTGTATTCTCGCTGTTAATTTTGCTCTTTGGTATAGTTCAACCATCTATACATTTTTTATAATTGAGAATACCATATCAAGGTTACCAAATACGTCGTGTTTCCAGTCATCCGAAATTAAAATGAAACTTGGAAACAAGTTATATCCGATTTTGTTTCCTCCACAAATGGAATTTTACATTCTTGCGTCCACTCTTATACTATCCCTCTGGTGGAATTCTAAACGATGCACTGGATCAGAAACTACGAACAGGTCCTGTCTTGTAGATACTGCCCGATATACGCAGTTAAATGCTCAGGCTTCAAATGAAGTAAACAGGAAACACGTTCTTTCTGTTGCTCTTGGTGTTGTCCTCAATGTTCCAATTGTGATATCGACAGTATTTATGAATTTTGTATTTAAATGGCAAAACAGATACGTATTAATATTCTTAGAAATAAGTGAAACATTCAGTTCTGTTTGTTCCTGCGTTTTAGCGTATGCCTGCTTTCACAAAATAAGAACCGTGTCTCTTTCTCTTCTTAAGCCATTGCTTCTACGGGATTATATTTTGATTTTGAGTTCTTCTGGAGTAATGGTTTTCTTTATGGCAGAGATCATGGAAAATATGATGGAAAGTATGACAGAACTCACTCAGACAAAATTGACTACTCTAAGTCGCATTTTTGGAATGTTCGAGACCTTTCTTCAAACCCATTTACTTGTAAGCTCAAATGTGAAAACAATTCCAGAATTTCGGACAGGATCGCTGTTCATTTCTTCGTGCGCAATGATTCTGTTAATATCGAACTTGACGTTTTGGTTATTGGAATCTTACAACAAGCATATTTACGTAAAGGCTCGCTACTTTGGACACAAGGATTTGGACGTTGTTGAATTTCTTTTTCTTCCTTTTGTAACCTTTTACAGATTTTTTTCTGGAATGGGTGCTTATTCCATGTACAAAAGATTCAAGCCCCAATGACTTTGCTTTTGGAATTTGTCCTGCATATTTCTTTGTTTTGATGTCATTCATTGGATTATATAAGAATATGAGTATTTCATTTTACAAAACGTTTTACCTATTTTTTTTTTATATTGCAATACATATGGTTATGACTTCATATTTGAATTAAGTTGTGATAAAAGGGGGAAACTTTTGAACATTTTAAAAGTACATGCGCACCTTAAAATAATTGTAAACAAAGATTTTATCCGTGAAAAATGTTTTTTTGGTAGGTTAGATTAAATGGATTTGACAGAGGGAAAAATATTATATGCATGCCATTTACAAAATAAACGACTTGTTTGGATTAATAAAAAACATCAGCGATGTATGCATGTTTAAAATGTTAATTTCTTTCTGATAGCATTATTATATAAATAGTGCCTGTTTGGGAGGGCAACAGCTGAAATTGACACCCCCGAGAAAACCATTGTCAACCGACGCAAACGGAGGTTGATAATGGTTTTCGCAACAGTGTCTGTCACCTAACATCCGCGACTGTCCTCGGCAATGCTGTTACGGACATCCATGACTGTACCTGTATGCTAATGTTAAAGTCGGAATATCAGAGAAAGATTTTCCGGATTGTTCTCCTTATAATAAAGATGTATATTTATTGATTGTTATTAGAGAAAATATCTCTGTTCTGTATATTTATCAACAAAATATATTTTAGGGTTACCTGCCCTGCTGTATGGAACGCTGTTAACGTCAAAACGGAAATGAACATAAAATGTATATTGCAAAATGTGAGAATATATTCCAAGTTATAATACGGAAATAAATTTATATCAACGTAATCGCTAATCAAAAACAAATAAAGGTGGCTTTCACTAATAGTAACACTAAGATAAACCAAATTCTTTATAATTAAATAAAAAGTTGATCTATTTATCCAAAAAAGAAATTGGAGAAAATAGTAACATTGATTGTTTATTGGATTATGATAAGATGTGTACATGAGTACGAGTAAATTGAGACTTCGCCTCTAAAAACAGTCGTACCCGTCGTTTACATCTTCTTACTATCTTTAAAGCTTACATCCATGACTGTACCTGTGCCTGATTAACAACAGCAATGACTGTACCTGTCCTATAAGCACATTATAATTCACATCCATGACTGTACCTGTCCTATTAATGCAATATAACCTACAACCACTACTTAAGCTGTGCCTGATTAACAACACCCATGACTGTACATGTCCTATTAATGCATTACAGCTTACATCCATGGCTGTACCTGTCCTATGAAAGGAATATATCTTGTTTCCACGACTGTACCTGTGCCTGATTAACAACAGCAATGACTGTACCTGTCCTATTAGCACATTATAATTCACATCCATGACTGTACCTGTCCTATAAAAGTAATATGACTTACATTCCCAACTGTACCTGTGCCTGATTAACAACATTCATGACTGTACCTGTCCTATTAATGCAATATTACTTACATCCATGACTGTACCTGTGCCTGATTAACAACATCCATAACTGTACCTGTCCTATTCCCCATGACAAATTAAAATCTAGGCTTTTTGATATCATCGACAGTTGTTTCGTCAATAAAAATGGAAGTCGTAAAAACGCTTACCTTGTCATTAGAAATCTAAAAAATTATTTTGTTAAAAACCATTTTGATTGCACACACAAGTACTCTGAAGTTGACATTAAAAAGATGCTTGAGTTTCTGATAGACAACATCTATGTAGTTTTTGGAAATCAAGTCTTCCAACAATCTGTTGGAATTTCCATGGCTACCAATTGTGCCCCATTGTTAGCAGACCTATTTTTGTATTCTCATGAAGCAGAATTTATTTTAAAAACTTGTACGAGAAAAAAATAAATCACGCGCCGTGGCCTTCAACTCAACATTCAGGTATATCGACGACGTATTATCAATTAACAATTGTTATTTCCATACTTACGTCGACTCGATATATCCCAGTGAACTTGAAATAAAAGATACCACAGAGTCTGCGTCATCTGTTTCATATTTGGATATTTTACTGGAAATGGACATTGATGGTAACCTAACAACAAAACTTTATGATAAACGCGATGACTTCAATTTTTCTATAGTCAACTTGCCTTACTTATGTAGCGATATACCTTCATCACCTGGTGTTTTTGTCTCTCAGTTAATTCGATACGCAAGGGCATGCTCTTCGTATGAACAGTTTCTAAGGCGTGGCAAGCTATTGAAAAATAAGTTGATAAAACAGGACTATCAACAGGCTATCAACAGGCTCGTTTGTAGTAATCTTTTCGTAAGTTCTATGGTCGATACAACGACCTTGTCAGCAAACACAATCACCCATAAGTTTGCTCTGCTTTGAATTTGTATTTCGTTTTATGGATTTTTGAGATGGTACGTGGACGGTTTGTTATTGTCATTTTCTCATTAAAACATTACATCTTACATCCATAACTGCACCTGTCCTAGAAAGGCATTACAGCTTACATCCACGATTGTACCTGTGTCTGATTAACAACATCTATGACTGTACCTGTCCTATAAAAGCAATATTACTTACATCCACGACTGTACCCGTGCCTGATTAAGAACATGCATGACTCTTACTGTCCTATAAATGCATTACAGCTTATATCGTTGAGAGTACCTGTGCCTGATTAACAACATCCATGACTATACCTGTGTCTGATTAACAACATCCATGACTGTCCCTGTGCTATAAAAGCAATATAACTTACATCCACGACTGTACCTGTTCCTGATCAACAACATCCATGACTGTACTTGTCTTATAAATGCATTACTGCTTACACCCACGACTGTACATGTGCTTGATTCACATCAATGATTGTACCTGTCCTATTAATGCAATATAACTTACATCCACGACTGTACCCATGCCTGATTGGCAATATGCATGACTGTACCTGTCCTATTAATACAATATAACTTACATCCACGAGTGTACATGTACATGATTAACCACGACTATATCCGTGCCTAATTAACACAACAGCCTTAATTTGTTATAGCCATTGTAATTCTACGAAACGGACAACACTTATAATGACGTGTAATCGGCACCTAGCATCGTTTTTGGAAGTGGCGGAGGGGGGAACAGCCTCTGGCCATTTCACTGTTAATTTCCTTATATTCACTTCGATTTTTTCACATGACCTAACCAAAATAGTTTTGAGGGGGTCCATGATTTGTTGCGAGAAAAAGATGCCAAGTGCCTGTGTAATACATATATAGTCTGGCGGGAATGAAGGTCAGATGGAAATATTGTTCTGTATGTCATTAGTCCCATACATGTAATTTTGCCTTCAACTTATGACAGAAAATGGATATCGGATAGTCCAGTCGATTATGAAGTATATACTGTACAGGCTTTTATAAAAAGGTTTGCGATGCGGTAAAAAATGTAGAATCATTCAATGCGTATAATAATAAAAAAAACACCATATATGTGCAGTGACGAATTAAGACAGAGATGTTTATATTAATAAACGGTTACAAATTGCAGTACGTTATTTGCAATGTAAATAATAACATTGAATTATTGGTTTTTGATACAGTTCCTGAAACGTTCTACTTTCCATTTTTGCGTTCACTCACCGTTAGTTTTGCGCATTCCGCTCCGCTCCGTTCACTCTCACAAAGCGTTAACCGTGTGCTTCACAGTGCGTTTACTATGTGCTCAGCAATCGTTCAGCGTTCTCTCACCGTTCAGGTTTTCTTCATATCCATTGACATTGTCAATCAGGCACGGGTACAGTCGTAGCTGTAAGCAGGTACACATTTAAAGGACAGGTACAGTTATGAATGTAAGTAACATTGCATTTATAGGACAGGTACAGCCATGGATGGTGTTCATCAGGCACAGGTACAGTCGTGGATGTAAGCTGTAATGCATTGATACGACAGGCACAGTAATGGATGTTGTCAATCAGGCACGGGTACAGTCGTTGATGAATGATATATTTCATTTATATGAAATGTTCAGTCATGGATGTTGTAATGAGTCACGGGTAAAGTCGTGGATGTAAGTTATATTGCATTAATTGGACAGGTACAGTCATGGATGTTGTCAATCAGGCATGGGTTTAGTCGTAGATGTTAACAGTAACAGATTTAAAGGACAGGTACAGTCATGGATGTTGTTAATCAGGCATGGGTACAGTCGTGGATGTAAGCTGTAATGCATTGATACGACAGGTACAGTAATGGATGTTGTCAATCAGGCACGGGTACAGTCGTTGATGAATGTTATATTTCATTTATATGAAAGGTTCAGTCATGGATGTTGTAATGAGTCACGGGTAAAGTCGTGGATGTAAGTTATATTGCATTAATTGGACAGGTACAGTCATGGATGTTGTCAATCAGGCATGGGTATAGTCGTAGATGTAAACAGTAACAGATTTAAAGGACAGGTACAGTCATGGATGTTGTTAATCAGGCATGGGTACAGTCGTGGATATAAGTTGTAATGCATTTACAGGTACAGTCGTGGATGTAAGTTAAATTGCTTTTATAGGACAGATACAGTCATGGATGTTGTTAATCAGGTAAAGTACAGTCGTAGATGTATGTCATATTGCAATTAAAGGACAGGTACAGTCATGGATGTTTGTAATCAGGCACGGGTACAGTCGTGGATGTAAGTTATATTGCATTTATAATACAGGTACAGTCATGGATGTTGTTAATCAGGCACAGGTACAGTCTTGGATGTAAGCTGGAATGCATATATAGGACAGGTACAGTCATTGACGTTGTCAATCAGGCACGGGTATAGTCTTGGATGTAAGTTATATTGCTTTTATAGGACAGGTTCAGTCATGGATATTGTTAATCAGGCACAGGTACAGTCATGGATGTAAGCTGTAATGCATTTATACGCCAGGTGCAGTCATGGATGTTTTTATAAGGCACAGGTACAGTCGTAAATGTAAGTTATATTTTTTGTAGGACAGGTACAGTCATGGATGTTGTTAATCAGACACAGGTACAGTCGTGGATGTAAGTAATGTTGCATTTATAGGACAGGTAAAATCATGGAAGTTGTTGTTCAGGTATAGGTACAGTCGTGTATTTGACTAAAATATAGTGTGTTTTTAGGACAGGTACAATCGTGGATGTTATTAATTTTATTAGGCACATGTTCAACTACAGATGTGAATAAAGAATATTTAAACTAATTCCTCGGGTTGTGTGAATGAGACCACCTTCACTGTATACTAAATGTATACTTTTGTTTTATTGTAGTTCGAGGTAAATAGAGACATTGATACTCTTTGCTTCGTCGGTGTATTAACGAACAAAGTTAACCTTAAGAGGTATTATTTTTTATTTCCAATAATATTTTATTCAATATATGTTGAATGGGATTGGGCATCAGATACAACCTAATTATGCCTTAATCCCAAAACCTTTAGTTTATTATTCCCCAAAAAAACCTGGTTTATCTTGGTAATTTAATTACTTTATTTGTTTTTATTAGCGATAATGTTGATCTTTAAAATGAATCCTTACGCTGAAAATTTTCTCTGATTCTCAATATTTACTTTACATTTGCTACAACGTTACACTGTTAATGTTTCCCTTTTTGCGTTAACGGCGTTCCATACGGCAGGTAAGATAACCCCACAGCATTCTCTTTGTTTGTATAAATATCCATTACAGGAATGAGAGTACCAATGCACCGGATGTTGACATCATAGAAGTGTTAATACAAGATTGAGCCGAGCATAAAAAGGTAGGACTTAAGTAATTGGCTGAATTAATTGCTGAAATAATGATCATTTTAAAGTAAAATTATCATTGTTTAAATTCAAGATGGAATGAAGAAGTACTGCAGAAAGTAAAGAAATAAGAGGGGTTGAAATAGGAGGTGGGTGTCATTTTAGAGACTTGGGTTAATTCGCTGCGGATCGCTATGAGTTGTAAACAAGTTCAATTTTGACCTTTAAACGCCATGGGACCATATATATTTCTTGTGATTTTCTGTTAGGGCTTGAAAAGAACTTTCAGATTTTACCAAGGATATGTCTGTAAGTAATATAGCAAAGCAGCTAGGGGTGTTTAAGTTAACATTAAGTTCTATGGGAAATAAATTGGTACTCTTTTCCCTATAGAGACCCTATTTTTTACATGTTTTGTTACTTAAAATTCAAAAAAGGTTAATTATTTCATAATGATAAGAACAAATATGACTTTTTATTACACAAAAAGTAAATTTAATACAGAAAATGTAAATTTAAGGATGGGAGTGGCTGTCATTTAAAAAATAAGAGGGGGGTTAATGATTTGGAGTTTTGGGGCAAGAAGGAATACAGTTTAGGAATATGTCTGGTCTGGTATGTAGAATGAGTGCCCCCCCCCCCCCCCCCCCCCCGGAAGGTGTGGGACTCATGTCAACTTAGTATGGAGTATATTTTATTTGCATGATAATATTTTATGAGTTTGGTGGAGACTTTTTGTGAAGTTTTAAACTGGGGATAGATAAAATGAAACATGGCAACCTACCAGATGTTGACACTGTTGACAGCTGATGCAGTCTAAAGGTGTGTGGATCAAACCTTCTTATACATCAACCTCAGTGCACGAGACCACTTTAGGCTCGAGAGAAGACTGTGGAACTCCTCTGCAAGGATGGCTGAGACGTATGGGAGGCAGTATTTGATCCGAATCACTCTTTCAATCAAGCTGCGGAATCCCTGTACGATGAATGTTCTGCTGAAAAATAACTCAGATGAATTAAATTGACATTGGCGAGCATCAGTTAATCAATTTGAAAAGACTATAGACACTTTTAAGAACTCAATGGTAATATGGAGCACACTAAAAATAACAGAGTATTAGAAAAAAGTCTGAGCTAAACCTAACTTTGGCCCAGATTCTATGAACAGAGTGTCATGCAGCCAAGATTTATCTCAAAATTCATACGTTCGACATACAATTAAAATAAAAATATCAGCAAAGAACTGCAATAGTGGAGTGCAACACAGTTGATCAACAATTATTCTATCTAGTTTACCATAAAAACACACATGTTTTGCTTTTCTTCTTGCCTGGTCACCCTAATATTACCCTTTGCAATAGTGGAGTGCAACACAGTTGATCAACAATTATTCTATCTAGTTTACCATAAAAACACACATTTTTTGCTTTTCTTCTTGCCTGGTCACCCTAATATTACCCTTTACACTTTACTTTTTGTGTAATAAAAAGTTATATTTGTTCTTATCATTATGAAATAATTAACCTTTTTTGAATTTTAAGTAACAAAACATGTAAAAAATAGGGTCTCTAGGTTTTTAGAGTTACTTTCCTTTGGCTTACTGGTCACTGTTGCAGAATTTCAACATGATGCAATTTCTTTTATTTAGACTGACTGCTTCTTTTCTTTTTTAAAATTTTTTACTTGAATGTTATTCTGACTGCATAAATCACATTTGGTATTACCTGTAATTACATGTAATTTCATGTAATTGTGCTTGTTATGTACCCCACCCCTGAAAAATCATTTAATTTTGTATTTATGTATGTAATAAGAATGTATATGTATATTTGTGAGGCATGTATGATATAAATTGATATATTACCATTGTTTTATGCATTGAATAACTTGTAACACTGATTTTCTGTCATTTGTGCACTTAAGAGGATTTTCATTATTTTGGCCTCCTCGGGCTTTGGAGATGGTGGCACCAGGACGGCGGGGTCATTTTTCCCTTTATAATGCTGACATAGAGTCCGTAACAATTTGATCCATCATGATGGATATTTTTCTTTATGATGCAGGTAAAATTATTAGTATACTAGTCTCTGTCTCTTTACCGTAAGGCATATTTGTGGTCTCAAACCAGAAAAATTACCCGTCCAGATGTTTTACATTGTCAATGAATGCTCTTTTTCTAAGTGTAACTTCCAATAATTTTACAATTTATCAGTTCTGTTGATTACTACAATGACTCAACTGTAATATAATGTCAAAATTGTGTACCTATCCTTTTGCAAAATTACTGTAATACAAAATTACTGTAATACAAAATTACTGTAATACAAAATGATAGGGAACACCTTCTAGTTCTCTAAGCTGCATTAGACTGGGGGATAGTGATATTATTCGCACATGCTAAATCAACAGGAAAGTCCACATTAGAATTATTTGGCTAATCAGAGTCAATAATGATTAAATTTTCATGATGTAAATATATTTTACTTATATGTCAATATTTAGCTTGTTTAATTTGCAATATTCACTAGGCTTTCATCTATTTTAGGAGGTTTTCTCAAATTCTGGGTAGAATCCACCCTTATTGAAAAATATTATCAATCTTATCATGATACCCTTAAGTACATTAAAACAAACACATTCATTTCAAATTTCCATGTATTGTATTTGTTAAAGTCATTAAAAAGCAGTTAATTCATCTCGAATCTCACTTTGAGCACACTCTCATTACAGTATTTGCCGAGGGAGAGAACCTGATACTTGGATGAACACAGCATAAAGATAAATGAAGACCCACGACTCATATTTCACACACAATAAGAGGTATGTATAAGGTTTATGAAAAACTCAAATTTTCCTAATTCTGAGGTGAGTAAAATTATGAGTATAGGAATGAGAGTACCAATGCACCGGATGTTGACATCAGAGAAGTGTTAATACAAGATTGAGCCGAGCAGAAAAAGGTAGGGCTTAAGTGATTGGCTGAATTAATTGCTGAAATAATGATCATTTTAAAGTAAAATTATCACTGTTTAAATTCAATGATGGAATGAAGAAGTACTGCAGAAAGTAAAGAAATAAGAGGGGTTAAAATAAGGGGTTGGTGTCATTTTTGAGACTTGGGTTAATTTGCTGCGGATCGCTATGAGTTGTAAACAAGTTCAATTTTGACCTATAAACGCCATGGGACCATATATATTTCTTGTAATTTTCTGTTAGGGCTTGAAAAGAACTTTCAGATTTTACCAAGGATATGTCTGTAAGTAATATAGCAAAGCAGCTAGGGGTGTTTAAGTTAACATTAAGTTCTATGGGAAATGAAATGGTACTCTTTTCCCATTAGATATATTTTCTACAATTACAGTCTACAAATATAAACATTTTATACGACAAAACAATCCGGTTATATTCCGACTTACCAATAGCGTGCAGGTACAGTCATGGATGTCCAGTACCAGCAGTCACGGATGTAAGCTGATTGACCCCACTCGATTTTCGAGGGGGTGTCAATTACAACTGCCAAACTACCTACTAAACGGGCACTATTCATTTTATTATACTAAATGTCTTAATTTAATAATTGGAATATATCCGACTTTACTGTTGACATGAATTCTACGGCGAACCGTACGCGCATAATTTAATTGCATGTAACAATTTGTTGTGTTACCCGTTGTCAAGTGTGTGCTAACGCTGAGGGTAATAGAACGGATTATAAACATTATTTAAGGTGGTATGGGACACCTCCATGTTATGACATATTTCTGATCGAAATAGACAATAAAAGCAAGTACAATTTTATGATTCTTTTCTCTCCTAAATTTGTTAACTAACAGGCGTAGCGCAATTGGTTAGAGTGTAAACGACGAATCGGTAAGTCATGAGTTCGAACCCCGCTGGGGGTTTTATAATTTTTACCTTTCTAAAATTTTTTTAAATTATTTTTTGGTCATATATTGTGAAATTTGAAAATTCTAAAACGGTGAAAGTATTTTGATTATTGTGTTCTTTTATCCACATTAATATCGACAGGTGTCCCATACCACCTTAACATGAAAGTGTAATAAAAACATTCTTTAATAGTGTTCGATGTGTTTTTCAGTAAATGTATGAATTTTAAAAATCGCAATAATATTTGTGTTATACGTCAATGATACTCAAAATTGAATTTCTAATATGTGGTCACTTGGATGAAAAAAATGACAATAACAAACCGTCAAACCTCTCAAAAATCCATAAAACGAAATACAAATTCAAAGCAGAGCAACACGGACCTCCAAAATGATAGAGGTAGGATCAGGTGCCTAGGAGGAGTGAGCATCCTCTGCTGACCGGTCACATCCGCCGTGTGCTCTTTGTCGTAATTGGGGAAAAAACCCGGAAAAGTCCGTAGACAATTAGGTGATAAATTATGGTCTAACAATTAGTATGAAAAACGTCGGTCAGCATGAGACCCAGTGGATGATTGTATTTGGTGACAAGGTCGTTGTATCGACCATAGAACTTACGAAAAGATGACTTCAAATGAGCCTGTTGATAGTCCTGTTTTATCAACTTGTTTGTCAGTAGCTTGCCTCGCCTTAGAAACTGTTCATACGAAGAGCATGCCCTTGCGTATCGAATAAACTGAGAGACAAAAACACCATATGCAGGTGATGAAGGTATATTGCTACATAAGTAAGGAAAATTGACTATAGAAAAATTGAAGTCATCGCGTTTATCATAACGTTTTGTTGTTAGATTACCATCAATGTCCATTTCCAGTAAAATATCCAAATATGAAACAGATGACGCAGACTCTGTGGTATCTTTTATTTCAAGTTCACTGGGATATATCGAGTCGACGTAAGTATGGAAATAACAATTGTTAATTGATAATACGTCGTCGATATACCTGAATGTTGAGTTGAAGGCCACAGCGAGTGATTTATTTTTTTCACGTACAAGTTTTTGAATAAATTCTGCTTCATAAGAATACAAAACTAGGTCTGCTAACAATGGACAATGCACAATGCACAATTGGTACCCATGGGAATTCCAACAGATTGTTGGAAGACTTGATTTCCAAAAACTACATAGATGTTGTCTATCAGAAACTCAAGCATCTTTTTAATGTCAACTTCAGAGTACTTGTGTGTGCAATCAGAATGGTTTTTAACAAAATAATTTTTTAGATTTCCAATTGCAAGGTAAGCATTTTTACGACTTCCATTTTTATTGAAGAAACAACTGTCGATGATATCAAAAAGCCTAGATTTTAATTTGTCATGGGGAATGGTTGTATAAAGCGTTGAAAAATCGTACGTTTTGATGCTATTGATTTTGGTAAGATTTTGTGACCTCAAAGTTTCTAATAATTCTTTAGAGTTTTTTAGTATCCACATCTGATTCACACCACTTCTGGAGTATATTGTTGTACAGTACTCTTGAAGTTTCTCCTTCACTACTGTAAGAATTTTAGTAAGGAGTAAAGAGAGAGGTTTGGTAGAACATTTACTGGAACCTGCTATATATTTCTGTTTGTAAGGACTTTTATGAAGCTTTGGAATCCAGTACAAATAAGGTAAATCAAATTCATTTTGTTTATTGGGGATATTTAAGATATCCATAACCGATTTATGATTTTGAAGTATTTCCTGCTTGGAAAGGCTGCTATTTGTGTAAGTAGGATTACCATGTGTAGAAGCGAAACCTAGTTCTTTGAAAATGCAATTAATATAATGTGCCTTACAAACAAAGACAATGTTGTTACTTGCCTTATCAGCAGGGACCAGTACATACTGATCGTGTGATCTATCTAGTTCTTTTCTCACTTCTGCTTTATTGAAAACAGAAGGATGGATAAGTATTCAGCAGTGAATATAGAGAAAATGTATAATATTGACGATTATTCCTCAGAGTGAATCAAATTTAAGGTTTGTTATAGTATATTTATTTTAATGAAGTTTCGATTTGGAGAAATGATTAACAATTGAATTAAATATGTTATAAACGAAAGTCCAAAAGACTCATTCGAGATTCAAAATGCGAGATTTGAGATTCAAAATTCGAGATTCAACATCTAAATAAACCAATCAGATAACAAACAAAATATATCCCTTACATTACGGAGCTGGGTGGTCAGCAAATTACTCATTCTACCTTAGAATATAACATAAGATGTTTAAACCTGGGGTGGGGGGGGGGGGGGTGTGGGGGGCTCGTTTCATAAATAACTTTAGTCTAGTCTGACTTGTACCAAAACTTAGTCGGGAATATTTATATTTTGGATTTCATAAAGCGGCGTGCGTAACTAGAGGCGTAAACTTTAGGCTATGATTATGGTATTAGTCCTTGACAAGGCAGCTCTTACGACGTTATGTACAGGTGTATGTACATGTAGCATGTGAAAACATAATCAATTTTAGAGGAACTAGCAATGGCAATAATGTTACTGAAACTGTTTAAAATTTGAACAATTCTTGTTTCAGTATGTACAAAGACGCATACAATCTAATAATATTCCCTTTTCTTCAAGAATTTACTGTACAGTAATCACATAATATAAACCAAATTGTCAACTTTCCTTACTTATGTAGCAATATACACATGTACATGTACCTTCATCACCTCCATATGGAGTTTTTGTTTCTCAGTTCATTCGATACGCAAGGGATGCTCTACGTATGAACTGTTTTTAAGGCGAGACTAGCTACTGACAAACGAGTTGATAAAACAGGACTATCAACAGTCTCGAATAAAGTCATCTTTTCGTAAGTTCTATGGTCGATACAACGACCTTATCAGCAAATACAATCTTCCACTGGGTCGCATGCTGACTGATGTTTTTAATACTTATTGTTAGACCATAATTAATCACCTAATTGTCTACAGATTTTTCTGTTTTTCCCGATTACGACAAAATGCACATGGCGGGTGTGACCGGTCAGCAGAGGATGCTTCTCCATGGCACTGATCCTACCTCTAATTTTTAGAGGTCCGTGTTTGCTCTGCTCCTGTTTTGAATTTTTCATTTGGATTTTGACTTTGAACACTGTTCGTTATCAACACATGCCATTTTTAATATATCATTTTATGTAATTAGGAAAACCGAAAAAATCTGTGTTAACTCATTACCTATGTCTTACTGTAAATTTTAAACATACTGGGTTGGGTCACCCATTATATTCATCATAATTTACAATATGACAATTTTCTTACCTTTTTTGGCTTTTACATATTCGGTATTCAAATAATAGTCCAGAACGAGGCAATCACGGACCTCTGGAAAACCTCAGAGGCAGGATCAGGTGCCATTGATTTTTTTGTGCACGGCATCAAAAACAAATTTCCCTAATTATAATGACCCTGCTATTGAATATGTAGACTTCAAAATATATAAAATAAAACTTCAAAACTTCAAACTGGAGACAACTACAGACAATGTTAGGTCTGTCCACTCTGAGAGCAAGTTCCAAAAGCATGAAAAACAAGATAAAGCCTTTCCGGACAAAAGAAATTTCCCTCCAAAATGAATCACATGAACAGATGCTATAAAAAAAAACTATCAATTGAACAGTGACCACAGGTAAACCCAAACAAATGAAATAAAAGAAAAAACCCCAATCACACAATATCAATTTAAAGGTATTCAACCGAATAATATTTCAGTTACATTTGTATGTAATATTAATGCATTTACATGTATATACATCATATATTATATAGATAAACTGTTCATATATAAATTACAAAAAATAAAATTATTAGCTATTTTTTTTCAAGTATATATGTTCTAATGAATGAATATTTACCTGCATGGTTAAGTTTTGACTGAATATGGGGTAAACATGTTCTAAATGATGTAGAAACAGCAACCGGTTTAGTAAAATATCTTTTAAGTTTATAACGTGCAACACATATTAATATAAAAGATATATTTACATCTACCTAGTATGATTCCCTCTATTTTTTACGGAAACTTTAGTTAATTCATAGCTTTATAGAAAATAACAGGACTGATATCGACAAGCCCCGTTTATCAATTGATCGAAACCTACAGAGACTGAAACTGACAGGAAATTGACAGTACTGGATTCTACATGCCCCGTTGATCGATTGGTCGAAATTTACAGCGACCTAAAAATCACGGACTGCACAAAATTACCAATATGATGCCAGACTCAAATTCCCATAGTAGACGATTTGACTGTTTCTTTTATCTAACGTACTGATATACATTAACATTAATTTAGTTAATTTAACTTAATTTTTACAATCAATTTATTAATTTGTTAAAAAGAAAGATGTAAATATAAACAACAAAATGCTTTCTTTGATGATTCATGCGGGTTATGAAGGTAGCGATCATTGCAGAATTTTTTTTTTACATAACCCGCTAACGCAATGTCGCTACCTTCGTATCCCACATGAATCACCAAAGAAATTATTTTAGAGAAAGAGAAAGGCATCATGGTTTCTTTATGTATATATTTTTAAAAGTAGATGTATTCTTTAATATGTTTCAAACCATGGATGATATGATAAACTCTGTTTGTCTGTTTCTCTCTCTCTCTCTCTCTCTCTCTCTCTCTCTCTCTCTCTCTCTCAACACTAATTCAGGAGAAACCTCAATGACACGAAAATTGTATTAGTGATTAAATACAATCGCCTTTTCATGTTATATTTCTTTACTTATGTTTACATCTGAACTTATGCATACCTATGAGTGGACTTAAAATTTTAGCGTAAGTTTAGTCGCGCGTAAAGATGCAGCCTTTTTTCAAGTCCCGTATTTTCGCCGACATAGCGCTAAGTTTGGGCATAAAACCCCTTTATGAAACGAGCCCGTGTCCTCGTAAGCAAAGCTGAGGCTGTTTGATCACATGATGACTATTACCTGCATATCAATCAGGGATGGCATAAGCAGTAGAGCCGGGATTGACCTTTGATATCTTTTTTTTAAAAAGAGAAATAATACATCGTCATTTGGGTATTTGATAACAAGAACATTTTCATTGCCCTTTCAATTTTTGTTTAACTAGTGTCATCCATCTTGAACAAATAGAGGAGAGTGTGAAAAGGGGAATTTGTTTATCCATTCTCGTAGGTAAAATCATCTAAGCGCAATAAAAATTATACTGTATTTAATTTGAAATATTAGCGAATGCAAAATCATATTGGGTTAAGTCATGTGCGCAAATCACACTAAATGACATGTGGTGATAACGATCAGTGTTCAAATTCAAAAGTAAAAAATATCAATTTAAAAAAGAGAAAAATGTTCTTTGTAATGACGGAACTCTTGCTAAAATTTTTATAGACATATTCATGCATTGGTATTTATGAAATTTTACTGGTTAAACAAATTAACGTATTAAAAAAATCAAATTGATATTTCATAAAATTGAGATGAAATATCTTTTTACAGAACTGATTACAAATTAAGTAAAATTTTCATTATGACGGTGTAGAATTGTATGGAACTGATGTTTCATAGTAGGTTAAAGATGATATCAAAATAGATGTAAATGCTAGAAATGCATATCTTTTTATATTTTTTAACTAAAAACGAGGTATGTGTTCAAATTTATGAGTGCAATTTGATCATTGATTTTTAAAAATAAACTATCAATTTATCAAACAATAGTTAAAATCTATTCTTTTCCTGCTTTTTCTGTCAAAACAAAACTATATTCATAAATAATAATTTAGAAAAAATGCAACAGACCCCAAAAATCTTAATTCTTAATGTAATATCTTCATTTTTTATTTCATTATTTCAAAATAAATACTGAAATTAAAAAATCTTAGACATTACAACAGCGTAGTGTTTACGCGACACACCGGCTTCGTTACTCCTATAGATCCCACATAAATTAGACGGAGGATCTGAACGAAGACATCGGCTGCCCTGACCGCTAGCCCGAAAACTTCACTTATAGCAATCCCCCTAGGATTCAGATAAATAACATTCTCTCCTTATGTATATCATCAATTGTACGGACGGAGTGTGCGGTGTGACTTTATGGTCCATGTAAATACATTTACACCCGTCACTGGTACGATGATAAAGTTATTATTTCCAGTATTAGTTTTGATAACGTCAAATATTGGAATGCCCTCTACCAATATTTCGGGTGTGCTTGTGGACATATAGGCACGAAAGACTATGATGACTACATGTATAATATAACTCGACCCGGTAGGAATTGATGATAACAACGACAGGCCCTCTGATAACAATTGGAATAATATATCTTTTTTCATATTTTTTAATATTGTGCCCTTTTTAGATTAGTTAATGCCTTAACCGAAATTTTTTTTGGCATCTTTGAAATGCAACAGTCATTGGATTTAATTTGAAATTAGAAAAGGTCTCTTGTATAAGTGGTTTTGAACGCTAACTTGTGACTTCATGCTTAATCAATGAATTAAAATCACAGGTATATGAAAACTTTTTTGCACCAAAGCTGTCTCTTTGCAAAAATAATCCTTGGTGGAAAAATTATTGTTCCTTCTTTCACAGTACTTCGGATAAATTCATAAAGGCAAAGTCAGCATGTTACAATGTAAAGTGAATACGTATACATGCCTTTCTTAATTATGTTTTCTTGAACTAAACCAAAAATATGTACGGTAACAATCAAGTTCCAAGGCATAATTTGAAAGTCTATTTTTACCCAAATCCTATTTTTGTTTTTAATTGTAAAAGATTTCACTTAACATGTATCATACAATTGATTGTTTTAGTTGGTCTTTAAAAAGGTATTAACTGTCATAAACCGATGCAAATTGACAATTATTTTATCAGAGCGTCTGTTGCAAAGCTCTCCTACAAACATGAATCAGATCGTAGCCTTCCATGCATCGATGTCCAGCAATACACCTGATATAACGGTAGAGCAAACTCTGCGATTTGATATGGTCAAAACTAATATTGGGAATGGCTATCATCAAGCCACTGGGGTATTCATCGTACCAGGGACATGTATATACGTCTTTACGTGGACTATTCGGGTGAATGGCCACAGTTACCATACAACTCAGTTAATGAAAAACACAGATGGGGGGATTGGTGAAGTGACCGGGATAGCAGTATTCATGGCCAATGAAGGTGATGATGTCTTCATCGAAACATACACTCAGTATAATGGAGGATATATATCAAGTGACGCGGCTAGAAGGTCCTTATTTTCTGGCTGGAAACTCGCTTAATCACTCTACCACAATAATCATTATATCCAGTGTTAATTTCGAAAAATAAAATAAAATTATTGAATTGCGAATCGTGTCTCATTTTATCTGTTGAAACGTTTGTCAAAGTTAAAGCTTTAGAACAAGAAATCAATAACATTACATTGACCGTATATTACGTATTTGTACTTTTTCATCGAAGTCCATTATCGAGCAATAATAACCCTTCATGTTCAAACCTGAAGTTAACATATTTTCTGGTATTTATTTCTATATAATATGCATGTGTAGTTTGTCTCCACCCATGAAAGAATAACTATAATAATTTTTTATATCATGTTTCACAATACTGTAAACGTATTACATTTGGCTATGTATTCTATATAGCGTTTTTGGCGGGAAACGGCCTCCGCTAAATCAAGTACATCCCCAAGTGTAAAATATATAAGTAGATAAATAGGTACATTCAGAAATACGCTAAATCAAATCCACGCTAACTTGTTGAAAAGTCATATTCAGCAAAATATCGTACACGATAAATATAATACAATTACAGTAAATATTTAAAAGGCCACAATATTAATGTCATTAATACATTTATTTGTAAGATTTCGTCAGGATTCCAGCAAATTTAAAATAAATTAACATACTGAAAAATATTCTTTTTATAATGATCAATTGAGTGTATATCTTTGTAATAGATCCATTTATTACAGCTCAGTATAAAACTTGTCGCGTATTTGTGTTAAATAATGTAGTCTCACTTTTAACAGTCAATGTAAATTACAGAATATCAAAGTTGATAAACTAAAAAGCATTATACCGAAAATAATAGGATTTTATCGACAGCCTTAACTGTGATGCCAACCATAATAACAAAGTAATCTAACTCATTACCAGTTCTGTAAACATAAATTTTATTTACTATATAAAATATAAATGCACTTTGAACAGTTTCTCAAACTCAAACCAATCGGTTTTCGAAGTTATTTAAGTCATTTCTTCTGTCCTGTGTATGTTGAAAAGACAAATCTAGATAAATGTTTATTTAATTTAACGGGTTTACATAATCAAATAATGATTATTGCTATCCGTGTCAATTTCTTTGCTCATATTGTCTCTCTTGAGGTGTATTTGACTACTAAAAAAGGACATGTTTGCAAATTTATAGTTTGTGTTTCTGATGAAGATAAAAAACACTTCCCACAGTTGTTTTATTTGACTTTCAATTGGTCTTTTGCTTTGAATCAGCAATGTGTCATAAACATATCCGACAATTTCCCTCACTCAGATTTTAATATCAACGAGAGATATTTTCTGCATTTTACTTCAAATTTCAAGTTAGTATTTCCTATTGTTTATACCCTCTGGCAGAGTATACGTATTATCACTTATTTTTTTAATAAGGGTTTGAAATTTTGTTTAAAATACGTACTTGACAAAACTTTAAATTTACACGTTCATGCATGGTAAACAAATTCTCATATATGAATCATTTACGTGCATTTTTTCATCTCTTATGAGATTTCATTATGAAAAAGCAACAACAGGGTTATTCTAAAACCAAACCTTCGCAGGATGCAAGACTACCTATTACCCCCGCTATTTTGTCAAAAATCATATTATCCCTTCCCCGCGTAACAAATTCAGCTTTTATTAAAGCCTTACTTCATGCTATCTATGTACTTGCGTTTAGGGCATTCTTAAGAGTAGGTGAAATTACTAAAACGGGGAAGTTAAACCAGCATTACTTGTTACTAAAACATGTAAAATATTTCTAACAGTCCAAATCAGGAAAACTCAATTGAGCTGACAATCCCTCATTGCAAACATTCTATTAGGCCAACATCCCTTCATATCCGTCAAAACTTAGAAAATTCTTTAATCTGTCCGGTTAGAGCCCTACAACATTTTATGAAGATCAGAAAGCATAGTTCGCAAAAAGAATCCTTGTTCTCTTTTATGGACGGAAACCCAGTGTCTCGCCAATTCTTTACAGATCAACTAAAAAATTCGTTTTCTTTTTATGGCTTAGACACAAAGCTATACCAGTCTCACAGTTTTCGTATATGAGCAGCCACTGCTGCAGCAGATCTTGGGGCTTCTGATATTCAGATTCAAAACATGGGCAGATGGAAATCAACAGCTTTTAAAAAGTACATTAGGGTTCCAGTGTTAACACTTTAACTCATTTCATATTCTGCGGCAAACTGCTATCAGGAAATTTTGAGTAACAAGGACTAAACTAGACAATGGAATCGGGGGTTTCTGGTCAAATATATCAATTTACCTATTTTTGATGTAATGCGTAGTTGGATAGTTTTAGCCTTTTGTTGGATCATTAAGTGTTTGCACCGTTTGTTTTGTGTCATATAAGTTGTTTAACTTCAAGCTGAACATTGAAGACAGTGGCTTATTGTTTAGCACTAACAACTGTTAACTTATTTGTGATTTCATAAGTTACTGAACTTTGAAGAAGTCAGATGCTTCCTGTTCTGGTTTATTTATTTGTGATTTCAATTTATATTTCATTTCAATATGTCTCTGATAAGAGCATGTATCATTTACTGCTAGGGTGATGGATTGGGCTTATCAACACTTGTTACAGGTCTTCATATGTGGCGGCAATGGCCCCATCTCTGACGATGTTTTAACAATTTTCATTTGTATCTTTTTTGATGATGTTCTTTTTTACTTATTCTGGTCATCATTATGGTACTGTGATTTTAACTTTGGACTGTTTATGGTTAAACAGTACTATTGTATATACATGTTTTTGCTTAATGAGTGTAGTATTTTTAAGACCTTACTATTATTCTGAAAAATTTTCAGATTTCTTATTTTTTTTCTTCTAGACGCCAAATTTGATCCTTTATATCTCGCTCGTTTTTTCACCGATTCTTTTGAAATTTTCAGGTCTGATAACATGCCGCGCAATGTTATCGTTACATATTTTACATGATGAAAATTCCAATCCGTTTTTTAGTCATTCCCCTTTAAGTAAATTTTAACGACCCCTTTTGTCGGATGGGTTTAACGATGACTGGCAGAATCTCAAAGATTGGCTGGTTTGGAAGCAGATATATAGAAATGGTGCAAGACATATTTCATTTGTTATTTAAATGCAAATAAAAGGTGTGATATAGGTGTTGAAATAGAGGTTATAAAAATTGCAAACATTTTCATGTATTTTCATGTATTTTCCTTTCCAGTTTTCCACGATTTCCACCTGATAATAATTTATTATAAGATGTATTTCAAAAGTTGTGGGTCTTAACGAGACCTTTCATTTGATATTAATAAAAAGGGACTGGCCCTTATTATTAGGTAGTTAGAGGCTTCAAAAGGTTTTTGTCAATAACTTGTAAAGGAAGAAAAATGTCTAATGTATTATTGAAGCAAAGTTGTTGAAAACTTAATTATGATTCCATCCGTAGTATTCAATGTGATGTTTTTGTAATATATAGTCAGTTTTAGCAGAAACAATTTAAGCCGGATCGACCCTTTTTCTGTGGGGGTGTGCACGTGCAAGAAGTTATGAAAGGGGTTCTTGTTATTCACTAACTGATGCACGCGGCGCGTAAAGATGATTCACTATAAAGTTTCCAAACGTTTTTATTGATATGTACATTTTCATTTTATAAAAGTGAACCTCTGTGTGCCTCTTTGATTTTATTTTAGTTGTTTGTTCAAAACTGTGCCCCTCTCTATATTTAGATGCATTCCGATATAGGCCGTCGCCCAGATGACAGTGCATGTGCTTGTAGAGCTGGTCAAGTACACACGTTTAAACACCCCACTGTTTTACGATTACGGAGACATCTTGAATTGTTTCATAACTGGAAGATGGTTCCAATACATGGTAATTAAACTCAATTTTCTACAATACACGGCCGGTCTATAAAGCATGATATGTATTACTGACATAAAAATTTTAACGAACACGGGATTAATTCCGATAGAACGTTTTCTTTTAAAACATTACACAATACGATTTACGATGAAGATAATATTATCATTGTAGAGATGATTTCTAAAAAGTGAACATAATATTCGTCAATATCACTATTTGAATACAAAGCCATTAATTTTTAGTTACGGTTAGTAGGGATATTAATTATAACTCGATCGTCCCGCGTGTAGCGTTTTTTAACTACATATATGTATTTGCAGAACATCAACAAACGAAAATATCAAACAGCCTTCATCGGCAATTTATAAATTATTTACATGCAAAATTTTACAGAGGTAATGAAATAATTGTGATTTTTTTTAGTGTACTCGCTATCATCCGTGGAGGAAATTTGCATGGAAAAAACGCTGTTCAATGTTTATCAATTACGCTGTAGCCTTAGCAATCGAATGAAATTAACAAACTGTATATTGATAAATCAACAATCTTTCAGACCTGCAATGTTTTTGTTTTGTTTTTTTTTTTTTTTACAAATTCTATAAAATGTATAATCAACGACTGCATTCTTAACCCTCTTCAGTTTGGAGTATTTTGAATTTCGCGTGTACACTATGCATAAAACGTGTACATAGAAATTTTTAAAGATTTTGTGTACACGCAAAGCAATGCTATTACAATGCTATGGCTATTAAAGTCGAACAATGTATATCTGGTGAGGTCCAGACTGATACTGATTCTGCTTGTTCTACACATAGCGAATGTACAGACAAAGTGTAGAGATGTTACTTTTTAACAAGTAATAGCTTCCCTAAAAGCTTCAGCCTTGCATGACTAAACAAAATTATTTAATTGGAAGCATGTAATAATTACCTTTGCTGCATATATGTAGCTCTCTGTCAGAAAAAAATTCAGATTGACTATCATCCCATTTTTTCAGACTGGGGGCTACAGACTTGCAGCTATAATTACCTTAAAAAATGTATACATTTTAAGATTTGCCGCTGTTCATAAATTCATTAAAAAGACGTGCAGATTCAAGTAGTAATAAGTCGTTTGACATAGGATTTATAACGTCCATTTATATTATTTTCAATAAAATTATTTCATAATTTTAAGCTTGTCAGTGAACTGAAAATAGTTTTACATGATATATTATGACATGAAGATAGCAAAATTCAAGGCCTTTCCGTCATTTTTAAGCAAAGGACTCTCAAAACAAGAAAATAAACGCAAAGTAAACTGCCTGCATGGTACATATATGCTCCAGATTATTAACATTGTATGATGTGTCTCTCATTTTGGACTCGTCTACTATAAGTGCGTTAAAACTTATGAATGAGACATTCTGGCGCGAAGTCCTGTTCAACCTTTCGTATCAATGAAATTTCCATTGGTTAGAATGGATTCTTCCATATGGGGGTGGGGTTATTAAATCAATTTAATCGTTCAAAGTTTTGAATTTATTAATAACGATATATAAGTTCAAATGTTTTAGAAACGGTTTATAAATCTAACATACAGTCATTTTTATTTAATCGGTTGAAGTGTGAGCGTGTACATCTAGTAAGACACACAACTTACACCCTATTCAAGACGAATGAAATCGTCCAGCAGATAGAGAAAACTTGGCTTCTGAAACAAAACTCCTTGGCATTTAAGTACTTTCTGTTGACTTTCTAGAATTTATGTCAATCTAAACTTTTGATTTTGTTCATTAATAGCAATTCAATATCAATCGTTTATTAACAATGTTTATACTATCTTGTTGCGATGACATCCTCCCGGCCCCGGCCATGATATCTCTATATATTTAAATCAGGATTACACACATGCTTGTATGAGGCAGAAACAAGCTGGAACTCAATATCAACAATCAGTAATCTCTTTGGAAATGTATTTCTCTTTTCATATGTACATATAGTATTTGATAATTGTGCAAATCATAGAGGAATGCGTGATCTGCGCATAAGAACTGCTCGATACAATATTTCTTTTTTCCAATTTGCTTTTGGCCAATGGTAATCATCAAGAAAATATAATAGGACTTCATATGGAAAATTACACATTTTCATTATCCCCCTTTTCATTAAACGAAAACAAACCAGAAAACAAAACTTATTCCGATAAATGTTATTTGAAATAAACATGAAAGAAACATACTACACATTCATCCTAGTAGGTGCAGTCGGGTATCCGAGAAACGAAACTTGCCGGCTAATTTTAAGTTTATCATGATTAGTATATATCTTAACGGTATGTGGTGAATTTTCCGCCGCCATAAAACATTCTTTAATCTGAGAATGGTCTCAAGTCGGAGAATTTTCTCAACTCCCCAATTTTCAGACTCGGCCACTGCCATAAAAAGGTTGAGCAAAATAACAATTCTCAAATTCTGTTTAATTTTTAAATATTTCTCAAGAATTGAGCTGTGTTGAGATTTTTTTGAGAATTCTTAAAGTTTTATGGCGGCGGACCCAGACTTATGAACATTTGGTTTTGCCTTGTCAACCTTTCGTTTGTGTTGTTTGAGCATTTCGAATTCACGAGAGAGAGAGAGAGAGAGAGAGAGAGAGAGAGAGAGAGAGAGAGAGAGATTGATTCTCTGTCCTTTTTACATTGATATTATAGTATCAATAACTCCGTTTGTATACAAAATCGAATACATTATTAGTAGAGTATACTCAAAAGAAAAATAAAATACCCCCCAAAAGAAAGAAGTAAGCTTTAAATCCAAAGTCCAAAGACCCATGTTACAGTGTATCAGACCGTAGGTGCTGGCACGATATAGAACCCCTTGCTGGTCAATGTTTTCATTCATGCATATAAAGAAAAACTCTTCTGATTTTTTCTTGAATTTCTTTTGATTTAGAAATAATTAAGAAAAATTAGTTGTTCTCAATCTCTCTTTATGGTTGTTTGTAAGCTGTAAATCTAAGCTCATTGTGCATGTCTTTTTGTATTTTAAAAGAATGCAATGTAAATCTTTTTTCCATGCAACGTTTCGGATAAAGCAATGAAGAGTTGTATCTTGAAACTTCATATAAAATTTTAGTAGAGTCTGTGACTGATTTCTTGCTTTTTTAAAGAGAAAAACTCATTGATGTAAAAAAAAATCCTCCCTCCTTGAAACAAAAATAAATTGACATGATCAATAAGAGGCAGACGATCTCTAGCTGCAGATCTGTAGCTCTCGGTCTGAAAACAAAATCTTGAATATTGCCATTTCTTTCTTCTGATTTTTTCTTGAATTTCTTTTGATTTAGAAATAATTAAGAAAAATTAGTTGTTCTCAATCTCTCTTTATGGTTGTTTGTAAGCTGTAAATCTAAGCTCATTGTGCATGTCTTTTTGTATTTTAAAAGAATGCAATGTAAATCTTTTTTCCATGCAACGTTTCGGATAAAGCAATGAAGAGTTGTATCTTGAAACTTCATATAAAATTTTAGTAGAGTCTGTGACTGATTTCTTGCTTTTTTAAAGAGAAAAACTCATTGATGTAAAAAAAAATCCTCCCTCCTTGAAACAAAAATAAATTGACATGATCAATAAGAGGCAGACGATCTCTAGCTGCAGATCTGTAGCTCTCGGTCTGAAAACAAAATCTTGAATATTGCCATTTCTTTCTTGCGTACGCAGGTTGGCCAAATACTCACCGAGACTAACTGGTTCGTATTTTATTTTTTAGCGCTGCATTAAAAGGTAATATCGGCATTCCGATGATTTTGAAAATGATTAATTAAAAAAATGCTTAAAGTTACCGGGAAAAGGTTTCGGTCCTCCCCCCTCCCCGGAAAACAAAATAATTCCTCAGAATCCCCGTAAAAATTTTCAGGATCTCCGCATATAACTGTATTTTTTTTTTAAAATGCGCGTAAAATGTCATGTCTTTTGAACTTCATCTCAGGTATACCCACTGTGTAAATAAAGTCGTCGTCCATGTGATTCTGTCTAATATATCTAGACAATCATGATGATTAAATAAGTTTCTCAAAATAAACTGCACATGCAAAAAATAACATGCGGAGAATCAAACTATAGATAACTTTTAAAGATCTCTGTTTGCTTATATCGTATAGTACTTTAAGTAGACACGTTATTTTCATCAATCGCTTTGACAAAGATGCACAAATATATACTATGTTGTTCGAAGAAAACAGAGTGAGGGGGTCCAGAAGTTAGAAAACAGATGTCTATACTGTAGTATAATAGAAAAAAATACAACTGTGATTTTTATAGATTGAATCAAGTGATGCTGCTTTAGAAATAATGAAATGGTACCGATATGTTTACACATTCTGATTCAATACGATAAATTAAATTTCTGAGCAGGCATCGCTAAGGAGTTTACAAGATAGTTATGTGAACAAAAACAATAATAGATAAAAATGTTATTATATAAGTTCCAGACAATCCCCAAACAATTGATAAAAATGATTAAGCCCTAAGAGCTAAGAGTCCTATGCCCAAGACATTATTTTCATCCAATCTAATACTAAATCTACATGTATTAGCTTAATTAGGCTTTATGCATTATTAGAAATATAACACAACATAACGATAGTATATCGATAAACTTTAAGGTAAATGTATGGCTCTAGAGCAATTGTATTTCACGTACAAATCATCATGAAAGAAACTATTATGTATATCGAAAGCATTTGTTTCTTTTACGAAGGGTCTATACATCTAACATTGTATCATGGCCAGGTAATCAATTTTCTATTACGTCACAAGTATGACACAGCTGCGACGGAAGACCTAGTCGTTGCTTGCAACGAGCTCGTTTCTAGTTTATAACTACATTCCTTTTGTATCTATTGTACATACATGTATTTTGTTGGAGGAGTGTAGCAACACCCGTTACAGGTCTTGATATGTGGCGGCAATGGGTCCATCTTTGACGATGTTTTAACAATTTACATTTGTATCTTTTTGATGATGTACTTTTTGACTTATTCTGGTCATTATTATGGTACTGTGGTTTTAACTTTGGACTGTTTATGGTTAAACAGTACTATTGTATATACATGTTTTTGCTTGATGAGTGTAGTATTTTTTATAACTACATTCCTTTTGTATCTATTGTACATACATGTATTTTGTTGGAGGAGTGTAGCATTGTCTGTTTGCTACATTCCTTTGTGTTAAATATTCTTTGTCATTTATTTCCTCAATAAATGACCATTCTAATTCCTTATAAATGTGCTGTGTTAATGTGTCGAGTAAGTAACATGTCAAACGGACCATCACCCTATCAGTTATCCATAAATGAAATAATTTAGTTTCTGTATTTTGGTTGCTGCGGTGCCTGCTTTGTCTTTTGATGTTGCAGGTTACTGATTGTAATTTAAGCTGTCGAGAAAACCCATTGATTAGTTTGACTGCTGTATCAGTGGACCATTTAACAAAACTTCAGCTTTTTGTAATATGCGAAACATTCAGTGTAAAGTCAAAATGATAACCATATTATCAAGATTGTTTTCATTGTGCACAGAACGTCAACGATAGCTATATTAACTAACACATGGCATGTGATTACAGATGGTAATTCAAGAGTATACATTCTAACATAAAAAAGTAATTTTTTTGGGACAGTTAAGGTACCCAACTACATCAAGACTTTTACTTTTTAAGACCTTACGTCACAAGATGGCGATTAAAATGTTTTGTTGAAAGTTTGTATTAATCGATTTGATTAAATCTCATCATAGCTTAGTGATTTAAGCATCGGACTTGTGAACCGCAGATCATGAGTTCGAATCCGCCCAGACCTATTGTCCATATTTACTGAATTAAATTTTAAAAATCATAATTTTTATCAAACATTGAATATGCTTTCGAGTTTCGACTATTAGATTTGCATACATTATGTTATATATCATAACCAAGAAATTTACTGCTGAATTGAGAAACTTTTTTCAGGTATAGGGAGTCACCTTAAAATGTATCTGCCTTTACAGAACTATATCTTGGTTTTAAATTTAATTGATATTGTATTTTAGTTTTAGCTAGGCATATGAACAATTACAATAATTTCCACAAATAATTTATCAAAATATTTTGAAAAATTGTAAATGGTGACCAATTTTAGGCGGGGTTTATGGTTTTTAAATATTTTAAGTTCATATAAAACACAAAACACGGAATAATGGTATACAAACCATAGTTTCATTAAAAAAAATACGTTATTACGTCTTAAAGAAATATAAATAAAACTTATTATGTCTGAAACAAGTATGGAACACTTTCGAATTAGTGTTTGTTCTTGCTGTCTTCTCTTATTTGTACCTCTATGAGTAATTATATTATTTTATTTTTTTAAGTACATCAATACCGGCGTATTTACATTTTAAAAACTTTGAAATTCTCTATTATTGCCCGTCACCATTGATCTGAACTTAGAATCGCATTTCATTCTGTTCTCCGTATTTTCCAATCATATATAATCATATGACTTTTTAAATCAGATCTTAAATGCACGATTTACATTAAGTTAAATTGTTTAAATCATTAATTCAGATATCAATAATTTATTTTCTTAATTGTGGATATGAAATAAAATAAATGGGAAACGATGTCTTTTATCAACAAGGTACATGTAATGACGATTGAGAATTGCACATGGAGCTAGGATTGAGAACTTTTAAAGAAAGAGAGAAGCCAAGAGTTGGAATGCGGGAATTCATGCGAACTAAGTACTGTATTTAAGGTTCCTGTCTGATTATATGGATTACATAGAAGCAAGGAGCAAAGTAGCTTTCAACGCATATTTTTGGATGAGTTTTTCAATGTTTTATTGATTGATAAACGACTTTTAATGTTTTTAAACACGTGATTCGTTTACTCCCTCTACCATTATTCCCAGTGTCAAAAAGAAATGCAACACCTCGTAATGGTAAGGTTTCCTTCAAACTCTTCCTTTCCCATGTATTAGCTGGGATCGTGGTTATCTTCGGTGTTTTGTCTGGAAGAAAAGCGGTCATAGACGAAATGTTTATGAGCAAATGGGCTGCGATTGCTCTCTGAGAGTTTGTTTTGGTTTATTTGCAGGTTTGTCCCTGCTTGTTTTGAGCTGCCGTCAGAGACCAGATGTAATTCCCGTGGACGAAGACCCATCTATAAATCTACAGTTAGTATTTCTGTGGGGATTTGGATTGGCCATGATGATTTACCTCTGCATCAATAAAGCTATATATTTGGGATGCTCCATTGATAGGCCAGATGATTACTTACACTTGATATTCCGGCTACGTGTTAACTTCTTGTACATTTGTTTTCATTGTGTTTCAAGTTGTGCTTTTGACATACAACAAAAGATCAATTCTGAGAGCTACTATTCAATTCCATTTCTCCATTGTCTGTATTTGCTCTTTGGTATAGTTCAACCATTCATACTTTATTTGAAAATTGAAACAAAACAGAGTTTTCGAATGTTTCGTGTTTTCATTCTTCCCAGATTCAAAAAGAACTTGGGAGCAAAATATTTCTTATGTTGCTGCCACCCCAGACGGAATTTTACATTCTTGCTTCAACCCTTCTGATAACTATATGGTAAAACTCCATTCAATATAAAACTACAACTACCAGAGAACCTGGCAGACTTACACGCGTTACGATAGGTATAGAACGCTCATACACTTGTTTCAATGGAAATGAAAGGAAATGACATACTAGCCGTAACACTTGGAATATTTATCAATATTCCAAATATATTATCGGCAGTTCTTCTAGATTTAGTATATGAATGGCAAAATAAAAGCGTAGTGATGTTTTTAGATTTCAGTGATACACTGAGTGCATTGTTTTCTTGCGTCTTGATGTATGTGAGCTGCTTAAAGATAAAACGTTTTACTGTAGCCACAACAAAGCCATTTCTTGTAAGGGACTATATTTTAATTCTGAGTCCTACTGGAATTATGGCTTTCTTTATGATAGGCGTTGTTACTAGTGTGTCTGGTTATTGTCTGTCAAAATCAATATTGGTCAGTAGAATTTTCGGAAATTTGGAAACACTTCTTAAAACCTACCTTCTAACAAGATCAAGCCGCCACAGAGCTAATGGAAATCGTAGAGAAGGGTTAATTGATGGAATCATAAACTGAGATTGTAATTTTAAAAATAGAATTCCATTAAACCAGCTACGACATGATTTATTATCTATGTTTAATACTATTACATAACGTTAAAAAAATTGGCCACATAGAATGTAATCACGACGTGTTAAAGCTTGTGATTTTTAAATACTTTTTAATGCAGAGTTCAGGTACCAGACAGATATGTTAAGATATTTTTCGCGAATCTGTTTTAGCTAAAATTTCTATATGATGTAGTATTTACCAAAAGAAATAATGCATTTCTTGTATAAACAATACTTGATGTTTTATCATATTTGCTCTTGAGAGCAAGAATTAACATTCAATTCAAGTGTATATTTTTGTTTACTCTCATAGCAAATACAGGGGAGTGATCTATATAAGCTTTTGAACTTTGAGATGAAATTGTGCATTTTTTAAAAAGATTAATTGAGCAGTTATCCTCAAAATGAACCGTTAACTTCAAATATATTAAGATATATAATTATTGATTCCTAATAAAAGAATGTTTTTATAAACTATCGTATTACCTGTTTACAAAAATAATTGATAATAGGATAATAGGTAAACTACTAAAAACATCCTTATTAGCTAAAGAAAGAAATGAATTTAAACGGCTAGCCAAATATTTATTTCAATCGAAATGATTTCCCTATTAATGAAAGGATTGAACCATATAGAAGGAATCAATTTGTTTTATTTAGTCGGGTTTGATGGCGAATAAGGTGGAAAATGAATACTGCGAAGTACTTTTTGTGTTCCTGTTGAGTAATAATCTTTAATTAACGAAGCTTATTTAATACTCAAAACATTTGTAGGATGCATTTAGTCAAAATAAAATTGCGGACGAGATTAAACCATGACGTTTTTAAACTTTTATCTCAATTAATGAACATATTTCCGTATTACCACTCTAATTGTTTACTTAAAGATATAGCCTGCCATTAAATGTTCCAAGTTTACCTTGTTAGGATATTCTTTAACAAAGTTCTCAAAGTCAGTTTAGAATTTTTAAATCAAAGTGTATGCGGGTTTTTTGTATTTTTGTTTTTTTATATGTCTTAAATTTCATTTTCTATAAGCGATGTGATTAGTAGAGCCTTCCTTAACATTGTCATGTGATATCAATTACAAGTCTTCAATAACCGCCACATAATAAAATATAAGTAGGTCGCGTAGAGAAATGTAAATGAAATCCCGACACAACGGTATTTAATACAGTATTATTCACGTCAAGTGACCTTGAAGAACCAAATAATTAATTTTCCCGTTAAAAGACATTTCACTAACAAATTTATTTAACATTGGGGTTTTTCTTATAAATCTGCATACCGATGAAAATGTGCATTCCGCGTTAAAATTGAGACATTTTGCGGTACAGAAAAATTTAGATTATACGACTAAAAACGCCAAATGCAGGTGATGAAGGTATATTGCTACATAAGTAATGAAAGTTGACTATAGAAAAATTGAAGTCATCACGTTTATGATAGAGTTTTGTTGTTAAGTTACCACTAATGTCCCTTTCCAGTAAAAGATATAAATATGAAACAGATGACGCAGACTCTGTGGTATCTTTTATTTCAAGTTCACTGGGATATATCGAGTCGACATAAGTATGGAAGTAATAATTGTTAATTGATAATACGTCGTCGATATACCTGAATGTTGAGTTGAAGGCCACAGCGAATGATTTATTTTTTTCAACTACAAGTTTTTGAATAAATTCTGCTTCATATGAATACAAAAATAGGTCTGCTAACAATGGGGCGCAATTGGTACCCATGGGGATTTCAACAAATTGTTGGAAGACCTGATTTCCAAAAACTACAGAGATGTTGTCTATCAGAAACTAAAGCATCTTTTCAATATCCACTTCAGAGTACTTGTGTAAACAATCCTAATGGTATTCAACAAGATAGTTTTGCAATTGACTGATGACAAGGTAAGTAAATTTACGTGATCCATTTTAATTGAAAAGGCAGCTATCAATGATGTCAAAAACCCTGGACTTTGATTTATCGTGGGGGTGGTTGTATAAAGTGTAGAAAAGTCGTAAATTTTTATGCTATTTATTTTGGTAAAATTTTGGGATTTAGAATTTTCTAAAAATTCTTCATCTGATTTACACCGCTTCCTGAATATACTGTTGCACAGTACTGTTGGAATTTCTCCTTTACTGCTTTGTTTAAGAATTTTTATGAAGTTTAGGTATCCAATATAGGTATGGTAAATCAAATTGATTTTGGTTGTTGGGAATATTGAAAATATTCAAAACTGACGTATGATTTTGAAGCATTTCCTCCTTGGAAAGAGAGCTATGAGCTTAAGTTGGATTGCCACTTAAAATTAAATACAAGTTCTTCTAATAAACAATTATAAAATGACCCTTACAAACAAAGGCAACGTTAACGATTAAATTTTCAGAGTCACATCTAAATATAAGGACAAAAGTGGTTGTTTATTGTATTCCATTTTGCAAAATTTACAAGAAAAACGAACCGAACTTTATGCATAAATCTATCTTATCACAAATTGTTTTTTGGTGTCATATTTAGAATTATAGATACACACCAGCATTTTGCTATGTCTTTAATAACAATTTCAATCAGTCAAAGCGCTCGCGCGCTTGTATGTGTGAGTGTTTTACATCTAACATCTGTTGCTTAGAAAAACAAGAGGCTCATGGGCCACATCGCTCACTTGAACAACAGTTTCTTGTAACATTCTATTTGGTAGCATATGCTATTTCTATTTTAAACTTTGAACCCCTTACTGGGGCCTCAGTAATGGTCCGGGGTTTATGGTTGCCTTTAACAATTTAGAATCAACACTATTTGATGGCCCTTGCAATGTAATCTCACAAACTGTAGCATTGTAGTTCTGGAGAAGAAAATGTTTACTTTAAACCCCTCTTGGGGCCCCAGTATTAGTCCGGTTGTCACAGCTTTGTTAATTTAGAATCTACATTATTTAAGGATGCATGCATAGTAATCTCACAAATTGGAGCATTGTAGTTTTCCAAAAGATTTTTAAACATTGTCACTCTTTATTTCTATGCTAAACTTTGAACCCCTTCTGGGGCTCCAGTATTATATCGAAGGTCACGGCTTTTGTAATTTAGAATCAACACTATTTGAGGATGCTTACGTAGTAATCTAACAAATTGAAGCATTGTAGTTCTCGAGAAGAAGATTTTTAAGCATTTTCTTTATACATCTAAAATTTGAATCCATCTTGGGTCACCAGTCCAGGGGTCACTATTTTAAAAACATTGAATCTACATTATCCAAGGTTGCATGCATAGTGATCTCACAAACTGTAGCATTGTAGTTCTTGGGAAGAAGATTTTTAAACACTTTCCCTATATAGTTCTATATTAAACTTTGAACTCCTTCTGGGGCCCTAATGTTGGTCTGGGGGTCACGGCTTTTACAATTTTGAATTTTCACTATTTGAGGATCCTTGCATAGTAATCTAACAAACTGTAACATTGTAGTTCTCGAGAAGAAGATTTTTAAAAATGTTTCCTATATATTTCTTTGTTAAACTTTGAACCCCTCTTGGTGCCCCAGTATTAGTCTGGGGGTCACGATTTTAAACAATTTAGAATCTACAATAGCCAAGGATGTATGCATAATAATATCCAAAACTGTTGCCTTGTAGTTCTTAAGAAGATGATTTTTAAACATTTTCCCATATATGTTAAACATTGAACCCCGCCTAGGGCCCCGTTTTGGTCCTGGGGACACGATTTTTACAATTTAGAATCTTCCCTCTGTATAAATATTGGCATTTCTGGTGCAGTGGTTCTTGAGAAGAAGATTTTCAAACATTTTTCCTAATAAATGTATTTCTATTTTAAACTTTGAACCCCGTCTGGGGCCCCAGTTTTGGCCCGGGGTCACGATTTTTTCAATTCAGAATTTTCACTATATATACAATCTTTTTTGTTAATATTGGCATTTCTGGTGGAGTGATTCTTGAGAAGAAGATTTTTGAAAATGTCCTATGTATTTATATGTTTATCTTTGAACCCCGCCTGTGGCCCCAGTTTTGGTCCGGGGGTCACGATTTTTACAATTTAGAATGTTCACTATATAAACAAGCCTTTGTATAAATATTGGCATATCTGGTGCAGTGGTTCTTGAGAAGAAGATTTTTGAAACATTTCTATGTAAAACTTTGAACCTCGTCTGGGCCCCAAGTTTTGGTCCGGGGGTCACGATTCTTACAATTTAGAATCTTCACTATATATACAAGCTCTTATGTAAATATTGGCATTTCTGGTGCAGTGGTTCTTGAGAAGAAGATTTTAAAACATTTTTCCTACGTATTTCTATGGTAAACTTTGAACCCCGCCTGGGTCACAGTTTTGATCTGGGGGTCATGATTTTTGCAATTTAGAATCTTCACTATATACAAGGTGTTTTGTAAATGTTGGCATTTCTGGTGCAGTAGTTCTTGAGATGAAGATTTTTAAAGACCCACACCCTATACTCATTTGTTTCGCAATTATCTCCCTTTTAAAAAGGGTTGAGCCCTTCATTTAAAAATCTAGAATCCCCTTCCCTTAAGAATACTTTGTTCCAAATTTGGTTAAATTTGGTCTCGTGGTTTTAGAGAAGAAGCCAAAAAATGTGAAAAGTTTCAGACGGACGGACAGACGGACAGAGGGACAGAGGGACGGACGGACAGACGGACAAAAAGCTCAGATCAGAAAAGCTCAATTGAACCTTCGGTTCAGGTGAGCTAAAAACTTGCAAACGTCCTAGGCATACTAGTGTAAGGAAACGGCAGAGTAATTAGATCAGATGGTATATATTCAATAACAAAATTTAATTTCCACATTGAGTAAAAAGCAAGTATATATCTGACAAAGTTGCAAGTTTGAATTATTATTTTTATGAGTTAATTATTTCTTTTTATAATCATTTTAGTGCTATCAATAATTAATAACAATAACCGGCTGAAAATCAGAAGCAAGTTTAATATTTGGTTTAAACGATGTACTCCAGAAAAATGATAAAGTAACGTGTAACCTTGATTATTTCAGTAAAAATTATAATCTTTTATTAAATCTGCACAATAAAGTTTTAAAGTAAATATCCACATAGATTTCACCGTGTTCTTGCTTTGTTTGTTTATCATCAATAAGGTTTAAACCTAGTATACACTGAATACGATGTGATCTCAATGAGCTATTGAATATTTTAGTCAGGATGTAACTGCATGCATAGATAGAGATGATACTGCCAAGAGAGCTTATGCATTTCCCAAGATGCATTATTAAGTTTCCTTGCAGTATACTTGCAATGTATAACAGGATATTAATAAGCACTCCAATCACTGTTATGAAAACATGTGGTCCTTTCACTGCATGATTCGATACTCGACTCGTTTGACTTGTGTTAAGGTATTGTTTTCCTCGACGCTTTCTTCATTAAACTCCATCGGCCACCTCCAAAAGGAGATGATGAAACTTGAGGCAAGGATACAGAATTCCATTCTCTGTGGTAATAAATAAGGCGTGATTTTCCTGCTCAACTTCACGTGTATGCTTGAGGTACGAAAACAATAGAATTCGTTGCTGTATTGCGGAACAGTTTGGTTCTTATACAGATCAAACACATTAATGCTGCTCACCATCGTGTTAAACCATATGGCAAAGTTGGCAGGCATAATTAAAATGCTTGCAATATTTACCAGAGAGTCAGAACAAAGGGAGAATCTCGATAATAAGAAATGAAACCTGTTTGCATTAGAAGGTACATAATAATATGATATTGCTGAGGAGTGAGAATACCACTCGTACACTTCTCAAAGAATACGATCCAAAACACTCAATGTAAATAGCAAAATTTATGGAGACCTTGATAGCCACAGCAAGCCTGAAGATCCATAGAAATGGGATCCGGAGACTAAGAGATGCGTCCGCGGCTGAAGAATTGTCCATTCCTTGGACTTTTAATTTGTTTTTGCAGCCCCTCACCATAAGGGTTATGAGCAATACAAGTCCCAAGGTAACAAACGGAATCACAGTCACCCAATTCCCAGTCATTGTTTCCTCAGATCTAGCGGCAAAGACGGCAATAAAGACAAACACGTCTGACACTATCTGCATTAAGAGTAGAAATGCAACGTTATGTCCAGAATTATTCTGTTAGGAATTTAACGCGTTTGAAAAAAATTGAGATATCAATACTAGAAAGAGTCGTCCACCACAAAAAATATTTGCCGCCATTTTCATGATAGCCACAGAAGATAACGTATGTACAAGGAAGAAGTTTTTGTTGCGAAAGTTTGTCCAATAAAAGAGTGTAAATTATGTACACATGAAAATTGAAGGAAAGTTCAATATTTGAAGGAAATAGTACCAACGCAATCAGAAATAATATTTGTTAAACTATGACATTAGGAATGTGTTTTTGATTTTGAAATCAGAAAACAGTTTGTAATGATTAGTCATCTTTTCGACAGACTCTGCTTAACGCTAATCATTATTAGATATTTTCTGACTACTTTGTATATCATCGAGGTAAAGAGGGACTAGCCTTTTGTAAAGGACATTTAGTACAAAACCATATTATCTCATCTTACACATCGTTTCAGATTGTCATTAAAAATCAATACGCAATATGAAACCAAGAATTGACACAAGAATGTGTCGGAAGTTAATATGATCTGATAGTCTCTATATGTCGCAGTTGAGTTACGTTTTGTCCGCCGTCACATGTCCGCCCTTACAAAAATATTCGCCTTTTTTCTGAAAAATCGTCACGCTATGTCCGCTGTCACGAAATGTCCCCCTTCATATCGACAAAATCTCACATTATGTCCGCTGCCATGAAATGTTTGCCTATAGACCCTTTCACGATAACTGCGGTACTGCTCTCTTGCAGGGCAAATTGATATACTTTGCCAAAGTTTTAGCAGGTAGATGATTAAATGACGTAATTTAAACAGTTGACGTTACGTCATATTTTACTAAACAATGTCATTTTGCCATGCAAAAGAGCAGTATCGCAGTTACCGTGATATGGTCTATTTGTTTAAAATATTGTACTTTTTGTTCGCCCTTACGAAATGTCCGCTCAAAATAGAAATTTTCTTTATATTGCTTTTTTTGCAGAAGTGCAGTTAAAACTATTAATTTTTACAGATATTATATTAAAAATTTTAAACAATTTATGTAATTTTGTTGAATTACGGTGAGAAAAGGAGTTTATGATGCATGTTTTTACATAGTTTTCTGCAATGTTGCAACAGTTCACCACCTCTGGTTGCAGAGGAGTTAAGAATTTTCCTCTTAAAACACTTTCATAGAGGAAAATTTCAGATTGCCGGGGACTGTTTTTTTCAATGTCTGATATTCTGAAAAAGTCTTGTCAGTAAATCAATGACCGTAGACGGCTTGGCTGTACTAGGAATGTCGTTTTCCCCCTAAACAAACGAAAAACGATGTCTGGGTTGTATCTCAACATCTTGGAGATGAGGTTTGGACAAGGTCAGAGTTTGTCATCCCATCAATTACATACCACCGTTCTTCAACAGGCATGACAAAGTCTCCAGAAAGATATAATAAACCGATGGAAATAACAATGTTGTATCAACATTGTCGAGAGTGTAATCTTGAAGAGGTCATCCTTCACAGTGTGAAGGATGACAAAAAAAAGCCATACAGACGATGTTGGATCAACATTGGCGTATTTGACCATCAACTTAAGGAAAAGTTAAAGCCGATGCAGGTGCAACATCGTATCATGATTGCATGTTCATAAAAACGGATCTTTCCAAACCCTCTCAAAGATATACCAGCAAATGTTAAATTATCAGAATTCATTTTTTGTACTGCGATCCTTTGAATAATCATATGTCAAATATGACTCGGTAATGTTTATTTTGTTTCCTTAAGTCGCCTCTATCCACACAATCACTTTTAAAGTCTCTTGTCTTAGTGCTTTACAATTCAACTATTTCGCTGTATAGGCCTCATATGTGTGGCCTTACGCCTTATATGCATATCGGTATATATAACGAACAAGCAAAAATTAACACAACGTAAGAAATATTAGAGTCATGTGGAACCAGGTCTGGCGAATGCAAAGAGTTTTATTAGCCCATGTGCTGTTATCGACGATGAGGTGTGCCTGTTCATGATATCCAAATATCGTTTATTTAACACTTTATTTTGAGTAAACCTTCTGTGGCAAAACCCCAAACGATACGGGACAATACAAAGAACAGAAGCGGGCCGACTTAAAATCGTGGGTAGTCATGAAGAGTTAAGAACCCATTTTCGCACAAGAAAGAACGGGTAAAATATCTTAGCTGTTAGTCGTTCTAGCCAGAATTTTAACCGAAGAGGTAAAGAGATCAAATCTGTAGGTTATTTAATCAGACATCAAGTTGAGTGGTTCTATTTATTTATGTAAAACAAGGAAACAGATATAATTAAACGTGCTATCTTAAATCGGCAAATCGCTCAAATTCGCGTTTTTCAAATCATCATTAAGGGAAATATTAAACAAAAGACCGGAAGGAGAATTAAACAAACTGAAAAACCTAGAGTAGTAGTTTTCGTCCGTCGATCACAACATTCAGCTCAAATTTGGAAAATATTATACCCACTTTATTCACTTCTCTTAGAATATAAAAGGAACCCAGTCGTCGCTGACAGGACTTGATCAGGACTGTGTATAATCTTTTCAGAGGACGATGAGTAACATTATAAAACATATGTGTCGTATACTCTTTTTACCATTATTCCCTGTGTCAAAAAGAAACACCATCTCTCGTGATGGAGAGGTTGCCTCCAAACTCTTTCTTTCCCATTTATTAGCTGGGAGTGTGGTTTTCTTTGGAGTTCTGTCTGCACAAAAAGCAGTCATAGATGAGGTCTTCGTCGGCAAATGGACTTTAATTTCTGTCAGCATTTGTGTAGGTTTTATGGCCGTACTGTCTCTCCTGATTTCGAGTTATCGTCAAAGACTACAAGTGAAGTTGACTGGAACTGATGAGGATCCGTCTATAAACCTACAGTTAGTATTCCTCTGGGGGTTTGGTTTTGCTCTGATCATTTTCCTCAGCATCAATATAGTTACTTATTTACAATGTGCCATTGACAGACCAGACGATTTACCACACTCGATATTTCTACTCCTTGTCCACTTCTTATACATTCTGTTTACTGTGTGTCAAGTTGTGCTTCTGACATACAACAAAAGATCTATTCTGAAAGCTAATATACATCTTCATTTTTCTATCGCATGTATTCTCGCCGTTAATTTTGTTCTTTGGTATAGTTCAACTATGCATACGTTGTTTGCCACTGGGAACAAAACAACAGGAATTTCCAACAGATCGTGTTTTCATTCTTCCGATATTCAAAATAATCTTGGAAAACAAGTATCTCCAATTCTGCTGCCTCCCCAAATAGAATTTTATTTTCTTGCGTCGACTCTTCTGATATCTCTGTGGCAAAACGCCAAACGATACGGGATCACACAAACAACAGAAGCGTGCGGACTTTCAAACGTCGGTAGTCATGAAAAATTAGGAACTCATTTCCCCACAGGAGAGAATGGTAAAAACGTCCTAGCCGTTACATTAGCCATATTCATTAATGTTCCGGTTCTCATATCGACAGTTCTTTTGGATTTTGTTTATGAATGGCAAAACAAATACGTAGTCATTTGTTTAGATGTTAGTGAAACGCTAAGCGCTGTTTGTTCCTGTGTTTTAGTGTATGCTTGCTTACGCAATATCGGAAACGTTTCTAAGACGTCCACAGGGTCTCTCCTCGTAAGGGACTATATTTTGATTCTCAGTTCTACTGGAATGATGGCATACTTTATGATAGGCGTTGTTGCAAGTGTGTCTGGGTATACTCTGTCAAAATCAACAGTGGTCAGTCGAATTTTCGGAATGATAGAAACGTTTCTTCAAACCTACCTTCTAACAAGATCTAGCCGCCACACAGCTGATGGAAATTGTAGAGAATCGACTTGCATTTCGTTTTGTGCAATGATTATGGTGATATCAAATTTAACGTACTGGCTGTTGGATTCCTATAACAAGCACATGATCACCAAGTCTCGATACATTGGCTACAAAGATTGGAACGTTGTAGAGATCCTTCTTATTCCGCTTATATCGTTTTACAGATTCTTCTCTGGAATGGGAGCTTATTCAATGTACTTGAAATTTAAAACCAACTGATAATGTCTCCTTCGACAATGTTGGATCAACGTGTAAATTTGTAAATATGTGAAATATTTGAAGTATTTTCCCAGACTCCTTGTTTATCTTTTCGCTAAACTTATATCACTAAGAAAAGAGATGTTACTAAGTGGATGAAAAATATTATATGGTACTATTGCAGCTATTCTCCGTATTATTAAAAACCCAACAAAGTTGTTTAATCAATTTTCTTTGAGTATTGATCTTTATAAATTGTTTTGTACAGAATAGCAACAAATTTAAAATTTTATTATTGTTTGCTAAACATTTGATTTGAATTTGAAAGTCGGTATACTTTGCCATTTTTTACAATACGAAATAAAACGTACTGGACCATACCTTATATTTACATTTCACATCAATTTGTATGTAAAGATTTTGAAAAGCTACGGCATTCTTACATCATAAAAGAGTGCCAAAAGGATAATTAAGAGTTTTTGACGTCACAAACGTCGAACGCTATTTACAATGCAACGTCACAAGGGAAAATCAAACTTCCCGATTGGGCTGTTCGGTGGCTTTTCCATTAATTAGAACATACCGCAAGGAAAAAGGGATTTTGAGATATTAATCACATTTGTAGACATGGCAATATTTCTTATATTTTTTAAAAATGCGTATTATAATCAAATATTGTACTCATTGTAATTTTAAAAACAATGACTACATTAAGTTTTTAGTTTACTTTCATCAACATTAATATTAAAAAGAAAGGAGGTGTTACTAAGTAGGTGTAAAATATTATATGGTGTGATTGCAACTATTCTCCGTATTATTAAAAACGTTTTGTTATCAATTTTCTTTGAGTATTGATCTTTAAAAATTGCTTTGGACAGAATAGCAACAAAATTTTTATTTATCTTTTTTACTAGTAGAACCATTTTTGTATAAATTGTGCTCTACTGATAAAACCAGTTGCTTTTTTTAAAATGTACTTCTCATCAAAAGTGTGGATTTTACTAACTCCATGAAAATTGGAGTAAAAAATATCTAAAACCACATAGTTTTCTATGAAGACTAAATTTGAACTTATGCACATCAACGGTTCAAATGTATCTATGGAGAACGTGGCCTTTATTTAAAAATAGAAAAAAAAATAGATTTGTTATTTTTGACATGAAGGAATTGATTTACAATACCCAGTAAGAAAACTACATGTTGACCTAACATTTTATGTGAGTTGAATATGATCAATAGTCTCTATGTTATTGACATGGTGTTGTTGACAATAACGCGAAAAAGATAAAACAGGCATAGTGACGATGGGAATACCCTATCCTATTAACATAGTGACGATGGAAATACCCTATCCTATTAACATAGTGACGATGGGAATACCCTATCCTATTAACACAGTGACGATGGAAATACCATATCCTATTAACATAGTGACGATGGGAATACCTTATCCTATTAAGAAAGTGACGATGGGAATACCCTATCCTATTAACAAAGTGACGATGGGAATACCTTATCCTATTAACATAGTGACGATGGGAATACCCTATCCTATTAACATAGTGACGATGGGAATACCCTATCCTATTAACGATGGGAATACCTTATCCTATTAACATAGTGACGATGGGAATACCATATCCTATTAACATAGTGACGATGGGAATACCCTATCCTATTAACATAGTGACGATGGGAATACCCTATCCTATTAACATAGTGACGATGGGAATACCATATTCTATTAACATTGTGGAGAGTGTTTTGTTAAAAATGTCGTATAAAGTATAAACGGTGACGCTGCAGACGCAAAAACGATGTGTGAGTTTCAAAAAATAACGATAGAAACGATGCTTTGATATATCGCATCATAATTGCATAATGATACCAATAAAGTTTTGTTTTTTTTTAAAACCTTAAACGCCATTTTTTCAAAGTCACAATCTCAGAATTCTTTGTATATAATCTGATACTTTGAATAATAATATGTGTGCATATATATTAACAATTCATGACTTTCAAAGTTTATCAATGTTGAAACTGATCTTTAACTTTACACTTTATATTTCCTTTTACAAGAGTCCAGCTTCAGTTTTCTCAAATAGAAATTAATAAACGCTCTAATTCTATCAATTAGAGTTCGATTTTAATTAGAGCACGACCTTTGATTAAAATATATAAAAATTTTAGGTAAACAAACACACTATTTGCACGTCTGTGAGATGAAAGGGTTATTCTAATCAAACATCAAGCTGTGTGACTTTGTTCACTTATATGAAACAAGGAAACAAATACAGTTAAAGGTGATATCTTTTATCTAAACATTGCCCAAGTGTGTCTCTTTTTATAAATCACACCGAGAGAATCTATGAAACAACGACAACAGGAATACAACGAACTGACACACCTTCTAGTTTTAGTTCCTATGTGTCGAGTATTTCGCATTCGGAAAACATTCATATCAGACTTGGGAAATAATTTTAGTCTGATTAGACTAACATAATACAATCGTCTTGGAATACTCAAGGAAACCAGTTTATGTGAATAGGGTTTGATATATGTCAGAAAGATGAATAACACGGTAAGATATGTGTGTCGTCTACTTCTTCTACCATTGTTCCCAGTGTCAAGAAGAAACACAACCTCTCGTGATTGGTTGCCTCCAAACTCTTTCTTTCCCATGTGTTAGCTGGGACCGTGGTGCTCTTTGGGATTCTGTCTGGGCAAAAAAGCAGTCATAGAGGAGATATTCTTCAGCAAATGGGCTGCAATTATAATTTGCATCTGTGTCGGTGTTATAGCGGTAGTGTCTCTTCTGGTTTCAAGTTATCGTCAACGACCACAGGTGCAGTCGACTGGAACCGAAGAGGATCCGTGTATAAATCTACAGTTAGCGTTTCTCTGGGGGTTTGGACTTGCTTTGATGATCTATCTCAGCATCAATATAGTTACTTATTTTTAATGCGCCATTAACAGACTTGTCGACTCCCTATACATAATGTTTACTGTGTTTCAAGTTGTGCTTTTGACATACAACAACAAAAATCCATTTTGAAAGCTACTATACATTTTCATTTTTCTATCGCATTTATTCTCACTGTAAATTTTGCTCTTTGGTATAGTTCAAACATTCATACTTCATTCGCTTCTGAGAACAAAACAACAGGATTCCCCAACAGATCATGTTTTCTCTCCTCTGAAATTCAAAATAAACTTGGAAGTCAAATATCTTCAGTTTTGTTACATGTAGCACCGCAAATAAAATTTTATATCCTTGCGTCCACTCTCTTGATATCCCTATGGCAGAACTCTAAAAGATTTGGAACCACACAAAGAAGAGAAGATTACGAGGACCTAAGAACTAGTCTTCCTACAGTAGCAAATGGGAAAAGCATATATTAGCCGTTACATTAGGTATATTTATTAATATTCCTATTGTGATCTCAATGGTACTTCTGGATTTTGTTTATGAATGGCAAAACAAATACGTAGTTATTTGTTTAGATATTAGTGAAAAGCTAAGCGCTGTTTGTTCCTGTATTGTAGTGTATTCTTGCTTACAATATCAGAAAAGTTTGTATGAAGTCCACAAGGTTTCTCCTTCTTAGAGACTATATTTTGATTCTGAGTTCCACTTGATTGATGGCCTACTTTATGATGGGATTCCTGGCAGGTGTGACGGGGTTTACCTTGTCGAAGACCACGGTGGTCAGTCGAATTTTCGGAATGCCCGAGACGTTTCTTCAAACCTACAGACCCTGAAACGTACTACTACACCTCTATAACGAACCGTACCGTTCCGTGCAAGAAACGAACCGTACCATTCATAAAACGAACCGTACCGTTCACAAAGCGAACCGTACCGTGCAAAAAGCGTGCATGATAATTTATGCAAGACCCGCCCCAAAACGGCCAAAAAGCGTACCGTACCGTGCAACTTCCATATAATTAACTAATGTCGCTCGATGAATACGGACGGAGATTATTGCTGACCTGATAAGTTCAATATTTTGCTAGAATTTTTATATACGGGATTAAATAACACATACTTAAATTTCACGCTGTTATTTTTATTAAAACCGTTACAAAATGGTTTAATTTATTTCCTTTCTTAGAACTTAATCATTTCTTTGGTTTTCGACTAAACTTTCATCGCCGATTTCTTAAACATCTTAAAATATTAATGTTCACACAATGCGTGGTAATACTATGTTGATTATTTTATGAAATGCGTTAAACATTGTGTACATACTGGACTTTCCATAGCATTAAGTGATTCTCAGGAGAGAGAGAGAGAGAGAGAGAGAGAGAGAGAGAGAGAGAGAGAGAGAGAGAGACAGACAGAGAGAGAACTTGTGTGTTAATTATTATACTTAAATTAAAGTTTTATCACTGAACTTTATTATTTCGCTTTAGGTTTCTAAAGTCGGTCCTTTGAGCGGGATTTTATTTCAGGACTTCACGTGCTTCGCCTGTCAATCAGTTTAAGTATAACAGTACAGATCATGCCATGCGCCGCGTGCTACTTGGCCCCTCCTACATAGCTAAAAGAAACATAAAGAATGAAAACGTTTTAGTTTTATCTTTTCTTTAATCCATATTTAAAAGAGTGTTCCTACTTTAAAATTATTTAACAATCATTTCCTTCCGACTTCATGATTATAACTCATGTACTGGCGATCAGAGTCCCTTCCCTTGCTGCCGTATTTTTTGTTACTAGATAAGTTCTTAATATATTTGTCACTTTTAACATTCATTTGTTGATTACCGGGTATTTTTCCGTGTCCTGTTTACAACGAGTATGTTAGTAAAAAGGTAAATGAAATATAAACAGTTAAGCCTGCCTTTGTAAAACGTCAGCTAAATCGCATGGATACAGTGAAGAGCGGGCACTTGTTCAACAGAATGATAAATATCGCTTTATTAAAAGCTATTGACTTATTGTGTATATCCAATTGTGTACATATCGTAAGAAATACGTTACATGTACATGGACAGTTTAACGGAATAACAAAAACTAACAGTCATATTTTGACTATATACGCGATGTTATTTCAGGTAAGAGAATCGATGACGGGTTACATGTAGTGTGATCTGTGTATACGAACAAGTGCAGAAAATCATAGAATCAATATTTAAAAAAATAAAAATCCGTTTCGAAAAACTTTATAACAGTTGATTTTAAGATTTCTAAACTAAAATTCAATGTTTATCTTATCATAAATTGCATGTATTTAAACATCGTACATTCACCAGGGGGATTTGATCGGCCACAGTTTGCAATAAAGAATGATCATAAGAACTACGAATAAAGAAAAAGAAAGATGCTTGTAAAAAAAAACCAAGGAGCCGAAAATCAAGACAACGATAAAGGAAACTAAAGAAATATCGGAATAAAGTCGGGGCAATTTTTTATAGCAATCTTAAATGGAAATATCTAATGACTTCAATACAAGTACATGTATAAATATAGAAAGATGCTTGCTAGGATTATCAACAGGTCGCTGAATTAACAAAAATATATCGGATTTAAGTCAAACAGTTCTTTCAATCTATTGTAATAATTACATTTATTTAAAATTAAATACGAATAATACATGTAACAAACTAATCAAAATTAAAACTACCGCCTCCTGGTTTTTAATGAGTATACATGTACGTTTCACGAAACGTATCAAAAACGGGGGAACGGATGGACGTTCTGATTTTAATTAGATTGAAACACAAACGTAATATATCATATCAATAAAGAAAAAATTGTCATAATTATTTCCTTGCTGAAGTCAATCGGGAAAAAACTAAACAAAATAATATCGAGAAAAATCAAAGCGTTCAGGCCTACCTCATTAATAAAGCTCGCAAACCGTTCACAAAGCGTGCAGCTATATTTAGCAAAGCGTACCGTGCAAGAAGCGAAACATACCGTTCAAAAAGCGTACCGAACCGAACCGTGCAACTGGTGTAGTAGCACGTTTCAGGGTCTGCACCTACTAACAAGACGATGCTGCCACAAAGCACCTGAAATCGTAGAGAATCGACTTGTATTTCGTTTTGTGCAATGATTCTTGTAATAAAAACTTATCTTACTGGCTGTTAGACTCCATTAACAAGCACATCATTACCAAGTCTCGATACATTGGCTTCAAGGATTGGAACGTTGAAGAGATCCTTTTTATTCCTCCTGTGACGTTTTATAGGTTCTTTTTCTGGATGGGTGCTTATTCGATGTACAAGAGATTCAAACCCAACTATTGACAACATACGTTGTGAAAATTTCGATAAATATATTAAATGTTTTATTTTGAAGTTATTCATAGCTCTCTCTCTCTCTCTCTCTCTCTCTCTCTCTCTCTCTCTCTCTCTCTCTCTTTTAGCGTTTACTTTTTTGTTAGCTATATTACCGATTTTTTGTTCGGTTTGATTTAAGACCATTCTTCATTTTAAAAAAACAAAATATAATGGACAATGGACAATATAAAAAATACTCTGGTACTTCAACCTGTGTCTAAAGATTTTATTTACAAAGAATTGAGAAATCTGAATATTAACAAAAGTACTGGATTAGATGATATACCCGCAGGGTCTTTAAAAGATTGTGCTTTTATATTAAAGACCAATTATGTCCATTATTAATAATTCTATAGCCACTGGTATTGTACTGGAAGATTTTAAAAGGGCTAGAGTCAAACCTCTATTCAAAAAAGGAAACTCCCTTGAAGTCGGAAATTATCGACCAGTCAGTATACTATGTATAGTATCAAAGATTTTGGAAAAATGTGTCCATGTTCAACTTTTAGATTTTTTAATCAACAATCACTTATTGTATTAATACCAATCAAATTTTAGAAACAAATTTTCTACAGATACTTGTTTCATACACATGTTAAATTTTATTAGAAGTGATACTTCTAAAGGGCTTTTTACAGGCATGGTAATGTTGGATTTACAAAAAGCTTTTGATACTGTTGCCATACAATTTTATGTGACAAACTAGAAGTTTTAGGTGCTCTATCCACTGAATAATTTAAATCTTATCTGTTATGTAGACAACAACAAGTCTCTGTCAACAACATTTCATCTGATTTTAGGATGACAAATTGTGGTGTTCCTCAAGGTAGTATTTTGGGTCCTCTTTTATTTTTAATATATGTAAACGATATGGCAGCTAGTGTTGATGATGACTGTAAACTTATTTTGTATGCCGATGATAAAGCTATTTTAATGCACACAGAGATCCTGATCTTATTGCACAAAAACTGGGCAGTGTTCTTGAAAAGTGTTCTTCATGGTTATTGGACAACAGATTGTCACTTCATTTTGGCAAGACGGAATCTATTTTATTTGGTCCACCAAGAAAACTTAAAAATGTTACAGATTTTAAAATTTTGTGTGATGGTCATGTTATTAAAGGTTCTGATAGTGTCAAATACTTAGGAATCTGTATTGACGAGTTTCTTGCATGTGAAAATATTGTTTTAAGCATTATTCAAAAGGTAAACGCTAGACTTAAATTTTTATACAGAAATGCATCCTGTCTTAGTACAGAGTCCAGAAAGATCCTATGTTGTGCCTTGATACAATGGTATTTTGACTATGCTTGTTCTTGGTATTGTGGAATAAACAAACAACTTAAGCATAGATTGCAAGTTACCCGGAACAAAGTAGTAAGACTCATTTTAAACCTGGGTCCCAGAGACAGTATCTCTGGTAGCATTCTAAATTATTTAAATATGTTAAGAGTTGAAGATAGAGTTGCTCAATTAAGACTCAACCTGTTTTTGATATATACCATGGCAATGCAGCAACATATCTTGATGATCATTTTGTATTGAATAACAATATTACAAGAAGTGCAACCAATAAGAATTTTCTTATACCTAAGATAAAAGGTATAGAGTCTTCATGTTTTTTTCTACAATGCTATCAAAGACTGGAATGCATTGCCATTGGAGGTCAAGGAAATTAATTCTAAACAAAAATTTAAGAAAGCCGTACAATATTTATTGTCTTGGCGCAATGGCTGAAGGAGTAACCCTAACACATGTTGTAGAATGTTTTTCATCCTCTGAGCTTGAAATGAACAAGCCAGGTTGTGTTAGCCACTCATCTCCACGAAACTCTGGTTTCGATTTACACACAAGCAGTGTAAATATTGGAATATGTGTCAGGAGACAGTTAGCTAAATAAAGACAGGCCGTATGTATGGTTTTCCGCATAGATCATCCGCCTTTATTTGTTTTGATTTTTATACTATTCTCATCTTTCCGCCCAATATTCTTTATCTTTAACTTCGTTTATAAAAACCCATTGGGTTTTTTATCTCCTGGAAAACTCGATGTTGATCAAAGAACAAGTTATTTCATATAGAATAAGTGTTTGTTCAAGTGCATTTTCGATTAAAACCATGTGTTTGTACAAGTACTTCACTCTTTTTGATCGGGGAAATTCATTAGAAATTGGACATTTGTAAGAGGAAGTTAAAACCTCACATTGTCAGCAGATTAATTAAATAATTGCATGAACAGTGCCTAACATATAATTAAATCAACATGAGATCTGTAATATCATTCTATATGTTAAGAATTTGCACAATCATGCTACAATCATACACCCTTCCAATAAGTAAATGACTGCTATTGATTTTCAAGATATAAGGTCAAAGGTCAAGCTCTTCTGTCAATTGAATATCTTGAGAACTGTTTGTTTGATAGATATTTAGCTGGATAGGCTGATTAAGGAGTAATTCATATTCTGATTTTGACCTTGTTATCACAAGGATAAAAGCCAAAAGTCGAACTCGTAACTCTGGACATGGAGAAAACAGTATCAGCTTAATTAGCTATTAAACAGTTCACAGCTATGTTCTCTGCCTCAGAAACACGTAATGCTTAAAAATATCGTTAGAAAAGTCGATAATGCATAATTATAGTTAAAGTGACACAAATTCATATTTTTTATTGTATATCAAATGTAAAATGCATGTAGATCGTACATAACTATGAAATCATTAAAAATGGATGTAACAATTGTTAATTGATAATACGTCGTCGATATACCTAAATGTCGAGTTGAATGCCACAGCGAGTGATTTCTTTTTTTGCCATGTATAAGTCTTTCAATAAATTCTGCGCAATATGAATATAAAAATAGGTCTGCTAACAATGGTGTGTAAATGGTGCCCATGGGAATTCCAACAGATTATCGGGAGACCTGATTTCCAAAAAATACAAAGTATTCATATCTAATTTACACTGCTTTTTGAAATTACTGCTGTAGAGTACTCTTGAAGTTTCTCCTTTACTGCTGTTAATATTTTAGAAAGGAGTAAAGAAAGAGGCTTCGTAGAATATTTAACGTTTATTTAAACCTCGTTTCAGGAGTGATAAAGCATTAACAGCTCTAACTTATATAATACGTGTATATCTTAACGAAGGTAAAAACTAAATATACCGTGATTTTGGGATTAAAATTATTTGAAATTAAATGTATCCCAAAGATGGGACCGGTCGTCACCAAAAGGTTTAGTAGAGGTGACAATAAAACCCATTTTGTAAACGTTTTTGAAAATAATGATTACGTATTTTCTCTATCAATGATAAATGGACAACATATTGTTTGATTTTAAGAAGGCTCGATGGACGTAGACATTTTAGACTGTATTAATCTTCTTTAGAAGAAAAGCTCGTTAAAAAAATAGAGGAAAATACCAAAATTTAAAATGTAAAACACATAGGTTTTTTCTTAAACCAAATAGTAGTTTATAGCTAAACAAATCATATCTTTAAATTTTACGTAGATCTGGTGGTTAATTTGTTTACCATCAAGTTTTTCTACGCTTATTTAAAACCTTTTCTTCATCTCTACTCCTATTGTACCTTTTATACAGACCATTTTCTATTTGCAACATCCAAAACGAAAAACTCAAGAAACAATTAAATCTTAACCTCTCTATTGCCACTTACAAGTATAAGTGGATTCGAGTTGTCATTCTATTTATGGATGATGAAATCATTAATGTACCGGTATCAGATATTCCCACATGCTGAACTTTAGTCTTGACAACACCCTGTTCCTTTACTCCATAAAGTCCTTCCCATTTTCCTCATTAATTGGAAAAACCCTTATACATTTTTCCTGATGCATTTTAATCGTATGTAATTCGAATGTTTTCCCTAATCCATGTTTATGTTATGGTAATTTTAATCACAGAGACATGATTAAAAACCAAATGAATTATTCGGTTAGTGTCGGGGACTTATGAAGGCAATAAGAAAGTCTAATATATATCAGAAGGTTTACCTTAATATGTTTTACCATGGTATACATTTATATGTACTTCAGTGGACGATTTAAAGCAAAGGTGATTCAAAACGTCATATTGATTTAAGGAAGAAGGAATCATTTTTTAGTATTATAAGGTGATAACAATCGGGGGTCACCAAATCCAATAAAGCCGAATGGTTTTATGGTAGATTTGATCACACCCCAACGTATTTGATAACCTCACAGTATTTAAAGAATGATTACATTATATAATTTTTCAGAAATTGTACGATAAAATACCGAAATCGTCATTGACTACATTACAAAATCAATTCGTATTGTTATGACAAACACAGACTCTGGAAATTGTAAATATAACACAAAACTATCTACAGACATGTGCATACAAAGTTTAGTGCTATCTCTGATAGAAAAAAAATCATTTTTATACCCTCTTAAATGAGTTAAAAAATTAGGAAATACATATAAGTACATCAAGTAAAATTGTGAAACTGACATAAGAAAGTAACCCAAATATTGACGATATCTTAATAAAATAAAAAATGAATCGCAATGGACGAATATGCAAGATAAGGAATGATAATATACATGATCAGATATACATGATCAGATGGGTTTGTATCTCTTGTACATTGAATAAGCCCCCATTGCACAGAAGAACCTGTAAAACGTCACTAAAGGAATAAGAAGGTTAACAACGTCCCAGTCTTTGTAGTGAGTGTAGCGATAACTTATGATAAGGTACTTGTTATACGAATCCAGTAGCCAGTACGTCAAATTTGAAACTACCAGAATTATTGCACAGGAGGAAATGAACGAAGATCCCGATCGAAATTCTTGCCCTAAAGGGCGATTTGTGCTTATCAGCAAGTGTGTTTGAAGAAATGTCTCTAACATTGCACAGATTCTATTTACAAACGTTGCTACAGACACAGTAGATCCTGGGATACTTTCTAAAAGTCCTACCATCAGGAAAGCTATTGCTCCAGTGGAGCTCAGCATCAGAATGTAGTCCCGTAGAAACATGGTCCTTACTGTAATAACAGAGGTAGTTCCAATCTTGTGGTAGCAGGCACACAATATGATGAAGGAGAAAATAGAACTCAGAGTTTCACTGGCATCGAAAGAATTGATTGCATTCGTGCTTTGCCAATCATAAACAAAATCTAAAAGCACTACTGATATCACTATTGGGATATTGATAACTACGCCTAGTGCAACGGCTAACACGTGCTTCCCGATCACTCTTGCAGAACTGTGAGTACGTAGCTCCCCTGAATAATGGACATTTTTTACACTTTCTCCATGTGTCGTTTGTGAAGTTCCATATCGTTTTGAGTTTAGCCAGAGAGATATCAAGAGAGTGGACGCAAGGATATAAAATTCCATCTGGGGTGGCAGCAACATGAGAGATATTTTTTTCCCAAGGTGTTTTTCAATTTCTGAAGAGTGGTAGCACGATCTGTTTTGGATTCCTGTTGTTTTGTTCCCAGTAGCAAACAACGTACGCATAGTTGAACTATACCAAAGAGCAAAATTTACAGCGAGAATACACACGATGGAAAAATGGAACTGAATAGTAGCTTTCAGTATGGATCTTTTGTTGTATGTGAGAAGAACAACTTGAAACACAGTAAACATTATGTATAAGACGTTGACAAACAGTAAAAAAAACGAGTGTGGGAAATCGTCTGGTCTGTCAATGGCGCATTGTATATAAATAGCTATATTGGTACTGAGGTAAATCATTATAGCCAGTCCAAATCCCCAGAGAAACACTAACTGTAGATTTATAGACGGGTCCTCGTCTACGGCAGTTATGTGAACTTCTTGCCTCTGACGAAAACTTGAGACTAACAAAGACAACGCAGCTAAAATACCGACACAAATACAGAGAATGATCACTGTCCATTTGCCAAAGAAAACTTCATCTACCACTGCTTTTTGTCCAGACAGAACTCCAAAGAGCACCACGATCCCAGCTAATACATGGGAAAGAAAGAGTTTGGAGGCAACCTCTCCATCACGGGGTGTTGTGTTTCTCTTTGACACTGGGAACAATGGCTGCAGGAGTAACCCTAACACGTGTTGTAGAATGTTTTGCATCTTCTTAACTTAAAATGAACAAGCCAGGTTGTGTTAGCCCCTGAACTCCACCAAGCTATGGTTTCGATTTACACACAAGCAGTGCAAAATTGGAAAATATGCCGGGAAACTGTTAGCTAAATAAAGACATGCCGGATGTATGGTTTTCCGTATAGATCATCCGCCTTTTATTTGTTTTGATTTTTTGTACTGTTCCCCGGCTTTCCGTCCAACGTTCTTTAACTTAAAAAGCCATTGATTTTTTTCCCCATTTCCTTGATAAAAAAATTCCCGATTTTTTCAACTCGATGTTGATCAAAGAACAAGTTATTTCATTTAAATAAGTATTTGTTCAAGTGTATTTTCAATTAAAACCATGTGTTTGTGCAAGTACTTCACTCTTTTTGATCGGGGAAATTCAGTAGAAATTGGACATTTGAAAGAGGAAGTTAAAACCTCACATTGTCAGAAGATTGATAAAATAATTGCATGTATAGTGTCTAACATAAAATTATATCAACATGAGATCTGTAATATCATTAAATAATATACAATCATGTTACACTCATACATCCTTCCAATTAGTAAATGAACGCTTTTGATTTTCAAGTCAACTGTTGAGAACTTGAGAACTGTTTGTTTGATAGATATTTAGCTGGATACACTGATTAAGGAGTAATTCATATTCTGATTTTATATCTGGTTTTTAGTTAGGTTTTTAGCTCACCTGAGCTGAAAGCTCAAGTGAGCTTTTCTGATCACTTTTTGTCCGGCGTCCGTCTGTCTGTCTGTCCGTCTGTCTGTCTGTCCGTAAACTTTTTACATTTTCGACTTCTTCTCCAGAACCACTGGGCCGATTTCAACCAAAGTTGGCAAAACGCGTCCTTCGGTGAAGGGAATTCAAGTTTGTTACAATGAAGGGCCACGCCTTCTTTCAAGGGGGATAATTAAAAAATCATTGAAAATTTGTTGATATTTTCAAAAATCTTCTTCTCAAAAATCATTTGGCCAGAAAAGCTGAAACTTGTGTGGAAGCATCCTCAGGTAATGTAGATTCAAGTTTTTCAAATCATGATCCCCGGGGGTAGGGTGGGGCCACAAAGGGGGTGTTGATTTTTACATAGGAATATTTAGAGTAAATCTTTAAAAATCTTCTTCTCCAAAACTGATCAGCCAGAAAAGCTGTAACTTGTATGGAAGCATCCTCAGGTAGTGTAGATTCAAGTTTGTTCAAATCATGATCACCAGGGGTAGGGTAGGGCCACAATGGGGGGTAGAATTTTTACATAGGGATATATAGAGTAAATCTTTAAAAATCTTCAACTCTGAAACTGATCAGCCAGAAAAGCTGTAACTTATGTGGAAGCATCCTCACGTAGTGTACATTCAAGTTTGTTCAAATCATGCTCCCCAGGGGTAGGGTGGGGCCACAATGGGGGGGGGGGGGGTTGAATTTTTACATAGGAATATTTAGAGTAAATCTTTAAAAATCTTCTTCTCTGAAACTGATCAGCCAGAAAAGCTGTAACTTATGTGGAAGCATCCTCAGGTAGTATAGATTCAAGTTTGTTCAAATCATGATCCCCAAGGGTAGGGTGGGGCCACAATGGGGGGGTTGAATTTTTACATAGGGATATATAGAGTAAATCTTTAAAAATCTTCAACTCTGAAACTGATCAGCCAGAAAAGCTGTAACTTATGTGGAAGCATCGTCACGTAGTGTACATTCAAGTTTGTTCAAATCATGCTCCCCAGGGGTAGGGTGGGGCCACAATGGGGGGGGGGGTTGAATTTTTACATAGGAATATTTAGAGTAAATCTTTAAAAATCTTCTCTGAAACAGATCAGCCAGAAAAGCTGTAACTTATGTGGAAGTATCCTCAGGTAGTATAGATTCAAGTTTGTTCAAATCATGATCCCCAAGGGTAGGGTGGGGCCACAATGGGGGGTTGAATTTTTACAAAGGGATATATAGAGTAAATCTTTAAAAATCTTCAACTCTGAAACTGATCAGCCAGAAAAGCTGTAACATATGTGGAAGCATCGTCACGTAGTGTACATTCAAGTTTGTTCAAATCATGCTCCCCAGGGGTAGGGTGGGGCCACAATGGGGGGGGGTGAATTTTTACATAGGAATATTTAGAGTAAATCTTTAAAAATCTTCTTCTCTGAAACAGATCAGCCAGAAAAGCTGTAACTTATGTGGAAGTATCCTCAGGTAGTATAGATTCAAGTTTGTTCAAATCTTGATCCCTGGGGGTAGGGTGGGGCCACAGTGGGGTTAAATTTTCACATTGGAATATATAGAGAAAAATCTTTAAAAATCTTTTTCTCAGAAACTGATCGGGCAGAAAAGCTGTAACTTGTGTGGAAGCGTCCTTGGGGGTAGGGTGGGGCCACAATGTGGGGGGGGGGGGGGTTAAACTTTTTCTTTTACATAGGAATATATAGGGAAATATCTTTAAAAATCAATTGCCTAGAAAAGTCCACAAAAACTCAAATGTTATTATACCCGCACTTTCTAAAGAAAGTTCGGGTATATTGTTGTTACCCTGTTCCGTCTGCCTGTCTGTTCGTCCGTCCGTCTGTCACGTTTTACTTTCTCAAACTGCTCTTATATCTTATAAACTAACAAACTGAACTCTTGGAGTATGATTTGGGGTGTCATGTTGTTTTGTAAAAAGGTTTCAAAAATTCTCTAGTAGTCATGGGGGTCAAATAATTGGTAAAAAAAATGACGTTTTTTGACAAAAAACCTTCTTCCTCGAACTCCTTTTACATTTTCAACAGTAGACAAATCATCTCTTGGAATATGTTTTGGGGTGTCTTATAGATGCGCAATAAGGTTTCGGAAATTTCAATTTTGTCCTGGGGGTCATTAAATGGCTGAAAAATGACATTTTTTTGACAAAAAGTCTGGTTTCAAAAAACGTCAATTTCTTTTTGCAGTAGCCAATTGATCTTCTAGAATATGATTCGGGTTGTTGATGTTGATGTGTAATCATGTTTCAAAATTTTTGTTTTTATCACGTGGGTCTGTGGTCATTAAAAAATGACTTTTTTTTGCAAAAAAAAATATGGTTCCCAGAACTCTTCTTACAATTCATGCAGTTGCTATGTCATCTCTTGAGATATGATAGGGGCTGTCCTATAGGTGTGCAATAAGGTTTTAAAAATTTAAATTTCATCCAGGGAATCAAATAGTAGCAGAAAACTGACGTTTATCACTCTTATAAAAAACCTACTTCCCAGAACTCCTCTCATGATTTAATGAATAGCCATATCATATCTTGGGGTATGATAAGGGCTGTCCTTTAGTTGTGCAATGAGGTTTTAAAAATTTGAATTTCATTCAGGGAGTCAAATAGTAGCTGAAAATTGACGTTTATCACTCCTAAAAAAACCTACTTCCCAGAACTCCTCTCATGATTTAATGAATATAAGCCACATCATCTTTAGAGATATAGTAGGGGCTGGGCCATAGATGTGCAGTAAGGTTTTAGAAATATAAATTTGATTCTGAGGGTCAATACTATGGTATCTGCAAAATGATGTTTTGTCCCATAAAAAAACCTTATTCCTGGACCTCCTCTTATTTCTTGTGATTGAAATAATATACCATAAGATGCATAAGGAGGAAGAATATATAAATTTATGCTTTAGGGTTGGGGATCACAAGCATTTTTTCAAGTTATTTTATCATTTCTGATTTTGGGAGGGTGGAGTGGGTTTAAGGTGACCCCCAGAGGCCATGACCTACTAATACCACAAAAAGATTTGCCTTGACATGGTCATGGTTCAAGAAACAAAAATATATATGGTTTAGGAGTGGGGATTTCAATGATTTTGAGGATATTTTAAAAATATTCAACTATTAATGTTTTCGGGGATGGGTGGGGAGATTCAGAGTCTCTTCTCACATTTTTACAGTAGCAAAATCATTTCTTGATTGGTCTTTTTCTGTATGATGTCAGATGTACATAAAGAGATTTTGGAAATTGCTTTTTAATCTTAAAGATAAACAAAATGTTATATGTAATTGTAGAAATTGTAAAGTCAGTCAACAAAAACCTAGAGCTTGCTGTCAAAATCAAAGCAGGGTCAACATTGGGCTAGGGCTAGGAATTACATTACACATGAATAAGATAGATTACTTGATTAGTTCTAACTCTGGAAAGTCACTGGGCATTTCAAAGGGGGCATAACCTATATACATGTACCAATTGATGTGCAATGACACAAGGAGGAAGAATAAATATGGTCTAGGGGTGGGATCTCAACAGTTATTAAAATGTATTATCATTTCCTATTTCAGAGGAGGGGGGTGGTTGTTTAAAAACAACTCCGGGGGGCTGGGGGAATAACCCAAGGGGTAGGGGTCAATTTGTCTTAAATGTATCTTGACATGATCAGCAGAATTGGACAGAATGATCACTATAAGGCATCTGCAGAGTGGGGCCCTAAATAGTTACAAATCAATCTACAAAAAATATTGATAATATGTTATACATGTATTTAGAAACGTCTTTATTTTCAAAATGATTAACAAATTAATCAGTCAAAATGAGCTATAAATAACCGATTGGCAATTCTGCAATTGATTGCATGATCCCTAGTATAATATCACATGTATTCCTTTTATATATGATTTTACATGTATGTTAACAATCAGGATTAAAATGCACAAATTTTCATAAGTCATAAATCTTGACATACCACATATCTCTTGACAAAAAAGAATAAGCAGTTTAAAATAAAAGAAAATTAGTCATTAACTCTTTTTCTATTACTGGTGTATGATGATGGGGTAGGGGGTATAATGGAAAAAAAGCTGCAGCATGCCTTCATTCTCACTAGAAATGTATATCTAATCCATACATCCTGGGGATGGGGAACGGTTAAGGCCCCTTCCCCTTCCTCCCTATTATAACTCATATAAACATGATATTTAATACCCAAATTTAATACAAAATAGGGTCAATATGGAGTCAACTCAATAGTGTAAGTCTGACAAATGAAAAAATAAAACAATTCTACAATTAAAATGACAGAAACTGTAGATAAGCTTATTTAAATAAAGATGATGATACAGTATGCTGGCAAAGGGAGATCACATTTTAGAAAGTGAAAGTAAAACTTAACTGTTTTGTATACCGGTGTCTCATAATATTGCGCTTCTACGTGTATTATACTTACCTATATTGGTCAACATCATAATGATAATCCAATTAGCACAATACGAATTCCTTTAGCTGATCCTCACAAAAGAAATGTTTATTCATGTTAATTAATTCTATTCTGCATATCAAAAAAACTTATGCATGTACACCACGTGAAACCCATCTAACCAAAGAGCAGGGTAAAACTAGTATTCGCTAATGCAACCTGTACACCTGTGTTGTGTACGTAACTTCAGACAAAGATCATTTAATTGTAACATATTGCATGTATTTTCATAACTTTATTCTTTAAAACCCCTTGCACAATTTTATTAGGTTATTAACCATGTAAAGCACAATTTTCAGCTTTAAGGTGGTATGGGACACCCACATATTGTGATGTACTCTTTATTGAACAAAACAAAGTATAAAATATAATATTTCCCTCCAAAATAATGTTACCTAACAGCATAGTGCAATGGGTTAGAGCGTTAACAATGTATCTGTAAGTAGAGAGTTTAAATCCCGCTGGGGCTTATCTTATTTTTACCTTAAGTTTCCAAAATATTTTTTAAAAACTTATTTTTTTGGCCAAATATTCATTTGTAAAAATAATTTAAATTCTAAAAGGGTGAAAGTAATTTAATTAGAATATAACTACATATAATATAAATAACGCACTTTTATCCGCATAAATATCGAAATGTGTTTGATAGCACCTTTTAAAATCGTTAAAGCAGTCCTGCAGTGAAAATCATTGCGCAATATGACATTTATTTTGCACTGTTTACAATATTCTTTATTGCAATTACATGTACAGGCTTTTATTGTTGTCAAAATATTCTGATTAATTTTTTATTTATCCATGGATAGTGGGGGGGGGGGGGGGTCAGAGTAATAATTGTGTTTGCAGGGGGGGGGGGGGGGGTGTAGTCTGAGCTTTACTTTTGATAATTTTACTACATAAATGATTTTTTTTTTGGGGGGGGGGGTTGGTTCTGGATTTCTCACCCCCACCCTATCTCTAAATCCACTCACACAATGGTGTTGGCACACAAAAGCATATATAAAGCAGGAAACCACAGAGGGGTGGGTGGGCATAATTTAATTTTGTTTGTAATAATTATAAACACCATACTTTCTATGACATGAAACGTTTAGATTATTGATTAATTTATAATTTACATGCAAACAGTTCAACCCCAAATTGTACATAAAGGCAATATGTGTATTATGGGATGTGAACTCAGCATTTATGAAAATTATAATTTTTAAAAAGTACCGGAAATTGCATGTGGCCTTCTTTTTGACTAAAACTGGTACAAGAGAGTGTTATTTAGAGGCAAACACTTGGTGTGGGTATTACTGTGTAGTGACAGCATCTAGCTATATATGGTTTCATTTATATGCAAGTATTTTGAATTATTGTTGATTCTTAAAAATTGTTTAAACTCTGGCCCCTGGACAATTCTTTGGCCTCACAAGGGGTTCAAAGTTTGATGTAGGTTTATTATCCATATATAAACAGTTGTTTAAGTCTGATCATTTTCTCGAGAACTGCAATGCTCAATACGTAATATGACTGTAAAATCATCCTTTTACAAAAGAGGTCAATGATAAACATAAGAATATACAGGGGATTTTTTTTATACAGGATCTATTATACGACATTGTTCAGATACTTTGTATATGACTCCATAAAGCTGATTTTATTATGTTTATCATTGCTCAGGTGAGCGATGTGGCCCATGGGTCTCTTGTTTATTTTTGTTTTAATAATTTTTCTATTTAATTTCTAAAAAATATATCATTTATTTATTTCTATTTTAGTTTGTCATCCATATAAATTAAAGAGCGAAGTGCCGATCGCGTAGCGAGCTCCATAGACAACGGAGGAAATTCGAGTTAAAATCTGCACATTGTTCAAAGAAATCTTTTTGGACCCGCGTGAAAAAGTTCTACATATTCCAATTATCTTTTGCGGTGCATAGCAACATGGTGGAACAGGGAGCGTTTCTAAGGAAAAGTCTTACCTCTATCACACATCTATTTCATTTAACAATAAACAATCCTTTAAAAACACTGAAGTAACCAACACATATGCTTCAAAAACTGTACCTATCTGAACTTTTGCTGACATATGACGTCATTTCCTTCCCCGAATTTATTCGACAATTTACGAGAACGGTCGAGAGCAAAAGACAGTTAAGTATGATGTCACAGTGATCTAGCACTATAATTATTAAGAGGTGGATCAAGCATCTGCACTGGGTGTAACGTGTAGTAAGTACTCAGTAACAGTGTTAATGGCGACTCTTTGGCTGATTAGGCCTAGATTTTTACTGCTTAGTAAAATACACATGCAAGTTCCATGCTTAATTTACTGCATATGTTAGGTAGGTGATGAAAAATAAAAAAAAAGGATAATTTTAATTATAACTACATGCAGTCACGTCATTTTGTAATAAATAAATAGAAAAAAATAGAAAAATTAAACAGTTAAAATATATATTTGTAAGTTGCATGTGGTCAAACCTTTAAATAATATTGGAATATCACACACATAAAAGGGGGAGGGCACATGTCTACAACGCATATATAGGAAGCAAAAATATATATATAAAAAAAATAAAAAGATTGTTGTAACAGAGGAAAATAATTAATACTCAGATAACAAGGAACAAAAAGAGAAATAACACTGACAAGCAATTCATTGTTTACTGATTTTATTTATCAATTCATTGTTTACTGAGTTTATTTATCAATTCTTCCCCCAAAAAAGTAAAGGAATGATAATACATGATTGTATTTGCATAAAAAAAACCAAACGACTTCGTATTTATCGAAAATTTTAATAAGTCTGTTGGGGTTGTGGCAAGTCCACTGGCCGCATTTAACAATGATGAGATATATGGAGCCCTTTCTGCGCTCGTCCCAACGGTCACACCGTAAAACATATTAATTACTAATTTTACATTCTACATCTTTAGTTTTTATACATTTTACATACTGTCGTATAAGGATCAAGGAACCATGTCGTGCTACGGCTGGTACTAGTTACAGAAACATAGTGTAGGGCCTGAGGTGGAGCACCTGATGACGACCTCAAAAAACATATTTGGTAATATTTGCATTTTCCAATGCCTTTGTCTGTGATAACACTACGAATCGATTTTGTACTATACAGCTTAATAACGTCAAATGACGTATTGTTGGGGGTGCAAGCGGCTGAAAATTATATAAATATAAGTAATAAGGAATCATTCTTTGAATATTATGAGGTGATACTTATATATTCATATTCTTATCATCATTTTTTATTATGATTTATTATGATTTTAATTTTGAGATTTTACATGACCTCGCTTATATGCGGCCGCCCACTGATAAAATAGTACCACTGTCACCAGACTTGGTACACCGGTGGTCCATTATTCATTTATATTTATTTTTTTTAAACTGCAGGACAACCCATACGTCCTGTACGGAGCATGTAAGTGTACCTCATCGCATCTTAATTTCACTGTGTCAGTGCATTCGAGAGGTGATTAGGTATTGAGGCCGGATCGTATCGAGATGGAAGTGTTGTGGTATACCATAATACGTTCACCATAGGTTAACGAAATTAGTTAACCGCTATACTATACTATATATACAAAAAACAAGCTCTTCTGTCACGGGGGAATATTGTTACTTAAATATCTTGAAAACTGTTTGTTTGATACATATTTAGCTGGATACACTGATTAAGGAGTAATTCATATTCTGCTTTTGACCTTGTTATCACAAGGATAAAAGCCAACGTCAAACTCTTAACTCTGGGCATGGGATAACAGTATCAGCTTAATTTACTATTAAACAATTCACAGTTGTGTTCCATACTTCAGAGACACCCAATGCTTAAAATTATCGTTAGAAAAATCAAGAATGCATACTTTTAGTTAAGGTGACACAAATCCACATTTTGTTGTTGTTTATGTACATGTACATCAAATGTAATATACATGTAGATCGTATATAACTATGAAATCATTAAAATTTGCAGGACTTATGTTTCGTGGGTAAAAAAAAATCATTGTCACCATGACCGGGCTCTCTGATCAGTAATAAGAACACAAATTTTATAAACAATAAATATTTTATACAATATTTATAAATATACAAAAAGTCAAAAATTCACGACCCGAGACAGTCCATCGACGTTGGCTCCCAACATTTCGTCCCCGCCAGTCACCACGGTGATATCCTAAGCCAGTGTCCACTGTGTAGTCCAACTCCAGTTCCAGGTTCAGTCCCGTGTCATCCCTAAAGTCCAGAAACTCTTCCGTATATCCACCATTGGCCGTCAATCCTCATAAACACCTCTCAAGTCAATGCATAGAGTCTCGTCCATACATAAATGAGACTAAACCCCGGGAATCCCGTCTGGAGATTTAGTTACCAGGCAGTTACCAAACTCTGTACATGGTCATATCCGTGTGTGGAAATCGTGCACTCTGCCCACAGAACTGCAAAACCCAAACGTTGGTAGAGTCTATTATGCTGACCAATGACAAAAATTGAAAAACATGAGGTTCCATACGGGATAAAAAAACCAATTTCAATCATAACACTAGGGTTCAGTACGGGATAAAATACACAACATATTAAACAAGTTATAATAAAGACATTACAAGGATTTGATCGTGAGAATCATGTTGGTTGGAAACACGATTATCTGGTAGATCCAATATATGAATCAATGCACAATTAAAATGATTTTAGGGATTGTCTACGAACAATATATTATTGTCCCTAAAGAATATTGACGACTCCACAGTTTTCATTAAGTAGGATTTAACTATCAACCGTTTTATGCAATTGTTTCACGTAGTCATTCAATCAAACCATGGAATGAGTAAATTTTAAGTAAAATGGTTGTTTTTTTTAAGCTTTTAAGCCCTTTTTTTGTTTGATTTTGTTAAAATGAGTATAGATCTGTCCAAATGTTAGCGAAATGCTCTGTTTAATTATTCGTTTAATAACTTTGGCAGTGGATTTCGGGTTCAAATGATAAAAATTCAACATTAATGAGGAAAACAATATAAACTATCGTTTGAGTATCAACGATGTTGTATGGCTAGAATAGTACTTCACAATTTAATATGCAACGGATCTCTAACAAAATCTACCATTTCTGAAACATTTCGGATTATATAGTATTGTTTGTGCTGGATCTAATATGCATACAACAAATAAAACATTGTCCAGTATATTTGTTTTTTTAATGAAGAATAATCTTAAAACAATTTGAATCATAAATCAGTAGTATTTATAACAAAACAAACTAACAAAAATGTCAACACTGAGAGAGAGAGAGAGAGAGAGAGAGAGAGAGAGAGAGAGAGAGAGAGAGAGAGAGAAAGAGAGCTCTGAATAACTTCAAAATAAAACTTATTTAATATGTTTATCGAAATTTTCACAAGGTACGTTGTCATCAGTTGGGTTTAAATCTCTTGTACATAGAATAAGCACCCATTCCAGAGAAGAACCTATAAAACGTCACTAGGGGAATAAAAAGGACCTCTTCAATGTTCCAATCCTTGAAGCCAATGTATCGAGACTTGGTGATGATGTGCTTGTTAAAGGAGTCTAACAGCCAGTAAGATAAGTTCGTTATCACCAAAATCATTGCACAGAACGAAATAAATGACGATTTTCTACGATTTTCTGTGTGGCAGCATGATCTTGTTAGTAAGTAGGTTTGAAGAAACGTTTCCAGCATTCCGAAAATTCGGCTGACCACTGTGGTTTTCGACAAGGTGGACCCTGTCACACCTGCAAGGAATCCCATCATAAAGTAGGCCATTATTCCAGTGGAACTCAGAATCAAAATGTAGTCCCGAAGAAGGAGAGACCTTGTGAAAGTCATAGAAACTGTTTTAATATCGCGTAGACATGCATACACTAAAACACAGGAACACACTGCGCTTAGAGTTTCACTAATATCTAAACAAATAACTACGGATCTGTTTTGCCATTCGTATACAAAATCCAGGAGTACTGTTGAGATTACGATAGGCATGTTGATAAATATGCCTAATGTAACGGCTAATATTGTTTTCCCGTTCACTCCTTTAGGAAGGTTAGTTCCTAGGTGATCGTAATCTTCTGTTCTTTGCGTGGTCCCAAATCTTTTAGCGTTCTGCCATAGAGATATCAGGAGAGTTGAAGCAAGGATATAAAATTCTATTTGTGGTGGTAACAAGGCTGAAGATATTTGACTTCCAAGTTTATTTTGAATTTCAGAGGAGAGAAAACATGACCTGTTGGGGAATCCTGTTGTTTTGTTCTCAGAAGCGAATAAAGTATGAATTGTTGAACTATACCAAAGAGCAAAATTTACAGCGAGAATACATGCGATAGAAAAATGAAGATGTATAGTAGCTTTCAAAATGGATTTTTTGTTGTATGTCAAAAGCACAACTTGAAACACAGTAAACACTATGTATAGGGAGTCGACAAGGACCAGAAATATCGAGTGTGCGAAATCGTCTGGTCTGTTAATGGCGCATTGTAAATAAGTAACTATATTGATGCTGAGATAGATCATCAAAGCAAGACCAAATCCCCAGAGAAACGCTAACTGTAGATTTATAGACGGATCCTCTTCGGTTCCAGTCGACTGCACCTGTTGTTGTTGACGATAACTTGAAACCAGAAGAGACACCACCGCTATAATACCAAAACAGATGCAAATTATAATTGCAGCCCATTTGCTGAAGAATATCTCCTCTAGGACTGCTTTTTGCCCAGACAGAACTCCAAAGAGCACCACGGTCCCAGCTAACACATGGGAAAGAAATAGTTTGGAGGCAACCTCTCCATCACGAGGGGTTGTGTTTCTTCTTGACATTGGGAACAAAGGTAGCAGGAATAGACAACAAACATATCGTACCGTGTTAATCATCTTTCTGACATATATCAGACAACCTCTTATATCAAACCCTATTCACATAGACTGGTTTCCTTGAATATTCCAAGACGATTTTATTATGTTAGTCTAATCAGACTAAATAATTTTCCAAGTCTGATATGAATGTTTTCCGAATGCGAAACACTCGCCACATAGGAACTAGAACTAGAAGTTGTGTCAGTGCGTTATATCCACCTCGTCGTTGTTTCATAAATTCTCTCTGTGTGATTTATAAAAAGAGACACACTTGATCAATGTTAAGATAAAAGATATCACCTTTAATTGTATTTGTTTCCTTGTTTCAAATGAGTGAACAAAGTCACACAGCTTGATGTTTGATTAGAATAACTCTTTCATCTTACAGACGTACAAATAGTGTGTTTGGTTACCTAAAATTTTCATATTTAAATCAAAGGTCGTACTCTAATCAAAATCAAACTCTAATTGATAGAATTAGAGCCTTTATCAATTTCTATTTGAGGACATGGAAGCTGGACTCTTGTAAAAGGAAATATAAAGAGTAAAGATCAGTTTCAACATTGATAAACGTTGAAAGTTATGAATTGTTTATATATATATATATATATATATATATATATATATATATATATATATATATATATATATGCACACATATTATTAATATGAAGGATCACATTATATACAATGAATTATGAGATTATGACTTTGAAAAACTGGTGTTTAAGGTTTTAAAAAACGGATTTATTGGTATCAATATGCAATTATGATGCAATATATCAAAAGCATCGTCTCTAGCGTTATTTTTGTTTTCAACTGTCGTAACTCTTTGACAATGTAAGGGCGACGACAATCATGAGCACACGTCCTTTTTGCGTCTGCAGCGTCACCCTTTCTACTTTTTACGACATTTTAACACTCTCGACACTGGTAATAGGATAGGGTTGTTACATTTACGATGCTGTTTTTATTTGTATTTATTTTTAGTTATCCTGTACTGGACCTCTGTTTCTATTTCCCTCTTTGGTACCCCTCGATACCTGTATATATCCACCTGAGTTTAGGTTTTTGGCTCTCTTTGGACTGGGTAAAATCTACCACGATTTTCCTGCATAGTATCAGTAATTGTAGCTTAATTATTGTCTAACTTAAAATACAGATACAGCTTCTGAGGTGAGTAAACCAATTTACTTATTCATTCCCATTATATTTGTTAATTAAATGGTCCTGGGATAACTTTATTGTTTCAATGCGTTTTATTTGTAATTTGTATTGTTTGAATGTTCTTTTTGTATGTTATTCGTTTGTAATATTCGTTATATAGTTCATTATTTCTTTGTATAGTGTCGTAAGTAGAGTATATTCATAGGGCTGTCGTAATTTGAGTAGTTAATGTGTATGTCTTGTTTAGTGACTCTAAAAAGTGTAATTTACAAGTAAATGTCGTCACAGTATTTAAAGTTACGTGTAAAGTAATTCAGTGTAATATTATGTATTGTGAAATGCAAGTAAACGTAATGCAGCGCTGCCACGTGTAGCACTTTGTCTCACTGTTATGTACGGTGGACCATGTGGGTCATTACTTGTATTGAACTTTATGTGTATGTGTAACTTAATGTTTATGTTTGTGTACGCAGGTCCCGAATAGTGAATCGTGTCCTGAATAGTGAATAGTATACAGGAATGAAGTGGTGAAGTTTTGTGTCCACCCGACCTACCAGTCTGTCAGTCCATGAATTTGTAAAGCATCTTAACTTTGTAAACATAAATTGTGAAAAACGTCACTTTAGTTTCTGGTTTATTATCACACGTTGGAGGTGTTTTAAAGCCTGTCGGTCAACCCGCAACAGGGGTATTCCCACCCTCTCTATGCCTATCATATCATTTTAGCGTTATCGTCAACAACACATTGTCAATAATATAGAGACTATCGATCATATTCAACTCACATAAAATGTTAGGTCAACATCTAATTTTCTTACTGCGTATTGTAAATCAATTCCTTTATGTGATCTTTAATCATATGCAATAATGATTATAATATTACTAAAACATTTTCGTTCTCTACATTCACTCATTAAATTTATCTTAAGTTAGATAGTATTTAAAATAAATATAAATTTAATAATAAATTTAATAAAAAAAACTCACCACGTAAAACAGCGATTTAGTACTACTAAATAAATAGTTTATGAGTCTGGTTGACGAGCTGTGAAGCAGCCTTAGAAACATCAACATCTGTCTTGGGTGGCGCCATGATATTAATTCTCAAAGTTCGTTCTAAAAGCAAGGTTATATATGGTGACATGCGCACTCACTCACACAAACCTGAAAAACCAGTTAAACACACCCATTCATTCACTGATCCACCCACCAAACGCAACCACGTGACCTCTCGTACTACATACACACTATGAATGAATGCTTGAATGAATGAAGCAGTGTGCAGCATAACTAATTAATGATATGTGATGATAACGAACAGTGTTTAAATTCAAGAGTTCAAGAGTTCAAAGGAAAATTACAAAAGAAGAGCAAGAGGGCCTCTAAAAAAAAAATAGAGGTAGGACCAGGTGCCATGGAGGAGTAAGCATCCTCTGCCGACCAGTCACACGCGCCGTGCGCCCAATGTCATATCGTTAAAATGTCTTTATCGGGGAAAATGTCGTAATTTGGGAAACATATCATGATCGGAGAAAAATCCGTGGACAATTCGGTATTCAATCAATAGTCCAAAGCAGAGCAATCACAGACCATCTGTGACATTTACTTACTGAACATTGCGGTAGATAGAACGATAGGTAGATAGATATAAATGATAAATAAATTGTCTTTATTTATAGGTAATGACCTGTTGCAACATTCCAGGAAAATATTTTAAAATCATGCATTATAAGCTCTATTTTTCAGCGAAATTGAACGAATGTACATATCGTTCAAAATTCTCAATATGATTTTTAAAAATTGATGGTTTGAACATGCCCTTGTGCAAAAAAGGTAATATTTAGTAAATTTTTATTTGGGGCAGACATTTCGCAAGGGCAGACAAAATGTAACGATAATTTCAATGAAATGAAGGCTGAAATTTCATGGCCGCGGATATATTGTAACGGTTTTGTCGAAATAAAGGCGGACATTTCGTGATGCCGAACATAAAGTTACGATTTTTCTGAATAAAGGCAGACAATTTTGTAATGGTGGTCATGATGTGAAGTCGGAAAACAATTGTTTTATCAGTGACATATAGAGACTACCAGATCGTATTTACTTCCAGTGCATTCTTTAGTCAAATCTTGGCTTCATATTGCCTATTGTAATTAAATGACGATCTGAAACGATGTCTAAAAGATGAGGGACTGTTATATTGTACCAAATTTGATTTAATGTCATTTTTTAAGAAAGGCTAGACCTAATTACTTTCGATAATATAAAAAGTTGTCACATAACAATCTAAATATAATTAGCATTGAGGGGAGTATGCCGTAAAGATGATTTATCACTTCAAAATGTGTTCTGATTTTAAAGTCATAAACACATTCCTGTCATAGTTTACCAACTTTTATTTATAAATGCGTTGGTACTTTTTCCTTCAAATATTGAACTTTTCTTCAATTTCCCTGTGAACATATTTACACGCTTTTATTGGACAAACTTTCGCAACAAATAAAATCGTCTTCCTTGTACATACGTTATCTTTTGTGGATTTCATAAAAATGGCGGTCAATATTTTTTGTGGTGGACGACTCTTTCAGGTCTTGACATCTCCAATTTTCCCAAAAGCGTTAAACTCCCAACAGAATAATTCTGGACACAACGTTGCATTTCTACTCTTAATGCAGATAGTGTCAGGCATGTTTGTCGTCATTGCCGTCTTTGCCGCGGAACAAGCTAGATCTGACGAAGCAAAGACTGGGAATTGGGTAATTGTGATGACGTTTGTTACATTGGGACTTGTATCGCTAATCGCCCTTATGGTGAAAGGCTGTCAAAATAAATTAAAAATCGAAGGAATGGAAAAATCTTCAGCGGCAGACACATCTCTTAGTCTCAGGATCACGTTTCTTTGGATCTTTATGCTCGCTGTGGCTATCCAAGTCTCCATCAATTTTGCTATTTACATTGAGTGTATTGAATCGTATTCTATGGAAAGTGTACGAGTGGTATTCTCACTCCTCAGCAATATCATATTGCTATTGTACCTTCTAATGCAAACAAGTTTCATTTCTTATTATCGAGATTCTCCTTTTGTTCACGACTCTGTTGTAAACATTGCAAGCATTTTAATTATTGCTACCAACTTTGCAATATGGTTTAACACGATGGTGAGCAGCATTAATGTGTTTGATCTGTACAAGAACCAAACTGTCCCGCAATACAGCAACGAATCCTATTGTTTTCGTACTTCAAGCATACAAATGGAGTTGAGCAGGAAAATCACGCCTTATTTATTACAAGTGAGGATGGAATTCTGTATCCTTGCCTCAAGTTTCATCACCTCCTTTTGGAGGTGGCCCATGGGGTTTAATGAAGAAAGCGTCGAGGACAACAATAGGATAACACAAGGTAAAAGAGACGAATATCAAATAATTTCCAACCATAGAACGCATGAGGTAAAAGGACCACATGTTTTCATAACAGTGATTGGAGTGCTTATTAATACCCCGTTATTTATTGCAAACCTACTCCAGGCTTCCTTTGTAATTTACCTGGGAAAATGCATTAGCTCTCTTGGCAGTATCATCGCTATCTATGCATGCAGTTACATCCTTACCAAAAGATTCAATAGTTTCTGGAGACCATTGAAACTGACCACCAATGAGCATATTTTGATCCTGGCTTCTTCTGGAATGATGGCGGTGTTTATGTTAGATTTACTAATGGCTTTGGCTAGCCCTAACTCTGTCACAATGTTTGCTCCCAGTCGTGTTGTCTGTATGTTAGAAATATATCTGCAGACTTATTTCCTCATCAAAATCAAACGATATCGTACAAATGGTCAGTCATGTATTATCATTTCCTCCTCGGGAATTTTGCTTATGATTACAAATCTCGTGTGTTGGTTTCTAGATTCCTACAGTCTTCACAAAACGTTCACTAGTTTTGAGCTCGTTGAGAAAGAGACTTGGCTGTACATATGGAACACCATGATTCCACTACTATCATTATATCGGCTCTTTTCTGGGATCATCTCATATTCAGTGTATACTAGGTTCAAACCTTAATGACGATGAATAAACAGATGACGAAAATTATGTGGATATAAATCGACTTACTTGAGAAGCGAAGCTGGTTTAAAACAGAAATACTTGATTCCATCGGAAGATTAACCATTTTTTCTGCAGTAAATAATGGCAATACCAGACTTGAATATAAATATAGATCCGAGAAGTTTATAAATAAGCTTTGTCTCGGTCTTTGAAATAAACTCTTGTGAGTATTCAGCCGCTGCGGATGAATGTGATGTGATGCAGGTTTCCGTATTAATTTTGTTTATATATCTGCAACACCAATTAATGATGGAAGAAATAAGACGATTCTAACTTTAATTCATGGATGGCATAAGCAGTATGTCAATCATACTTTTGAAAACGAAAATGTAACATATTAAATTTGAAATAACATATGTACAGCCTTTATATTGACATTGACAGCTATCATAAACTGCTTAATATAACTGCAGATAACGCGCTGTGTATATCTGAGTACGGCGAAGTAGTTCTCTTCTCATGACTTAGACAAAGTTAAAGCTTAATTTCTGTGCAAGTGACAGAAATTCTTATTTATTCATACATTTGATTAAGAGACAGGACATTCAGTTATTTAGTTATTCGATTACACAATTTACAAGGTCCAAAATCATGATAAAATTATTCAGACACTACTTTGAAATTTGTTTTAGTAGTTTGACAACATTGATACTGACATAAGAGTAAAGCTTATCATAGCAGCCCAGCAAATAAACAACTATATTTTCGTGAGTAACAAAATAAAAAACCATCTTGATGCTTTCATTGAATTACACTTATTTTTCTTTTATTTCTGTTCTCGCTGTTAATATGTTCATAACGTACTTCATTAACAACTAAAATGTAGCAAACAGAAAACGCCCAAATAAGGATTAAAAAGGACTGAATCAATATCAGGTCCAAACTTTAGGGAACCCCGATATTTCAACTGGAATTATAATTTTATACATATTATGAATTATATAGAAGAATATGCCAAACGATGAGCCAAACATGAAAATGAAGACATTGACACGTTCACAATTTCAATATTCCCAACAACCAAAATGAATTTGAATTACCTTACTTAAATTGGATATCTAAACTTCATAAAATTCCTTACATACAAAGATACATAGCGGGTACCACTAAATGTTCTACCAAGCATCTTTCATTACTCCTTGTTAAAATATTAACAGCAGTAAAGTAGAAACTTCATGAGTACTGTGCAGCAGTATATTCAAGATGCAGTGTAAATCAGATTTGAATGCTTAAAAATTCCAAGTAACTTTTAGAAAATTTAAAATCACAATTACACTTTATACAACCATTCCCCTCAATAAATTAAAGTCCAGGCTTTTTTTATATCATTGATAGATACTTCTTCAATAAAAATGGATCCCGTTAATTTACTTACATTGTCATCGGTCATTTACAGAACAATTTTATTAAAAACCATTCCGATTGCCTACACAAGTACTCTATAAATGATATAAAAAGGTGCTTGCGTTTCTGATTGGCAACATCTATGTAGCTTTTGGAAATCAGGTCTTCCAACAATCTGTTGGAATTGCCATGGGCATAAACAGTACGTCATTGTTAGCAGACCTATTTCTATATTTATATGGAGCAGAATTTATTCAAGACTTATACATGAAAAAAATAAATCACTCGCTGTGGTCTTCAACTCGACATCTAAGTATATCGACGACGTATTATCAATTAACAATTGTTACTTTCATTCTTACGTCGACTTAATATATCCCAGTGGACTTGAAATAAAAGATACCACAGAGTCTGAGTCATCTGTTTCATATTTAGATATTTAATAGAAAAAGACATTAATAGTAACATAACAACAAAATTTTATGATAAACGTGATGTTTTCAATTTTTCTATAGTCAACTTTCCTTACTTATGTAGCAATAAACCTTCATCATCTGCCTATAGAGTTTTTGTCTCTCAGTTGATTCGATACGCAAGGGTGTGCTTTACGTTTGATCAATTTCTAAAACGAGGCAAGCTACTGACAAACAAGTTGATTAAACAAGATTATCAACCGTCTCGATTGAAGTCATCACTTTGTAAGTTCTATGGTCGGTACAACAACCTTGTCACCAAATGAAAACTTCCGCTAGGTCGAATGCTGACTGACATTTTTCATTCTTATCCTACTGATCCTACCTCTAATTTTTGTAGAGGTCCGTGTTTGCTCTGCTCCGGTTTTGTATTTTTCCTTTGGACTTTTGATTTTGAATACTGTTCATTATCTCCCATATTTCATAGGTAATTATTTTCAAAAATTTCTTATAATGTTTTAAATTGAAGTACAAAGCAGCCCGCAGTGTGTTCCTTAAAATGGCATTTATTCATTGTACCAATTCTTTAAGTAACATATTATGAAACGGATGATTTCGTTTAACAGGCCCTATTTGTGATATAGGCAACATATATTATAGCATCATTAAAAGATCAAATACAAATACATTACAGCCATAATTACGTACAACTGTTTGAAACAAAAGTAACGTTAACACAAAATAATGATTCCGAACAAGTAAAACCAAGGTTGGCTGATGGACTAGGTAAACATAAATACTGTTCTCGTCTGTTTATATCACTGTGTTAAGTATTACAAAATCTTAACTGTACTCAAAATATGGCACAATAAAGACAAAGTCATCAAAAGGTCAAAAACAAACAGTATGTACCATTGATCTCAACTAGACTATTTGGAAAATAAAATCAAGATCATACAAAATAAATGGTCAACATAATAATATGAAACAGATTAATTGCTTTGACTCAACCATTGTAATAAGTTTTGTTTTCAAAAACACCTTGAACACTTTATTATATTTGGAAAATATGGCATAGTGAAGTCAAAGTCAAAATCAAAAGGCCAAGGTCAAATATATCATACAGTTTAATTGTTCTCTACCATGTGAGTCTTTATTGAAGTATGAAAAAATCATGCTATTCTTTACAGTTCATGTCACTTGATTGCCTAACCAAAATAACAGGTTTCCTGTCATTTGATTGGCTAACCAAACCAATGGTTTCCCTGACAGTCCCGGTTCCACTCTTTCTCACAGATCCAGCACCAGTCTGTCTTACACACAGTACAAGTCATGTGCATACAACCACCTGTAATCAATACCAGCTACAAGCTTCATTTCATTCATTTATATTCTACACATTATCGCAAGTGTGCTGTGGGCAAAAGGATAACGTCATACAACAGCAATTGGTCTATTAAAAGCTGGTATAACGTTACCAACAGCTTAAGGGTAAAAGAGTTAACATTTACATTCATGCAAGTGTTTAGCTAAATGTTCTATCATTGATTAACAAAATATGGCCCCACATTCCCTACTTCTTGTTCCTATTTATAACTTCTGCCAAGCCGAATAAAATAAGATAAAACAATTACTTCCTCAAAGTTAGATCAAGGTAATAATTGCCTCTTCTTAATATACAAGGAAATAACAAAGGCTTTATATGATTATTATTGTTCCGACAGTGAGTCATTGTAATAATGAACTAGACATTGTTGAGATGTTGACCATCTCAAAAGGTCCTGCTTATATAATGGACATTTAGAAGAAAAGCATTTTAGTGGAATTTGCTTATTACTTATAATTTTTTCAGTTGGCATATAACTTAAATTCAAGCTTCAAGCCCTCCCTTTGCCTACAGGAATTCTTTTGGGTTAAACTGAGCAAGATTAAGCCAATGGTAAAGAACTGGACTTTACAGAGATATGCCATAACCTTCACATTTAACCTAGAAATGTGGTTAAAGGTCACTGCACTTCCTTTACCCAAAAGTTCTATTTATGTGAAGCATAAACCAGATAGGGCTAAGGGGAGAGTATATGTGTTCTGCACAAAATGTTTTTGCGTAGTCTGATATGACCTTGACTTTTGACCTAGAAGCAAGGTTCAAGCTCACAGCACACCCTTTACTCAAAGGGCTTATTACTACAAAGGAAAACTACAAATAATGAGGTCTTTTAAAGTACATGTAATGGACAAACTTACCTGATTTTTCTGTCTTTGCTTTACATTGAGGGCAGGGCTTGGAGATTTTCTCTATGGTTTCCATAGATTCGAGTTCATTTTGAGCTCTCATGGCTTCTTCTCGATTTATCCCCCCTTCCTGTCAAAAAAAAGTCTCAGGTTTGTTATCTTTGGTAATGTAAACTTTCCCATCACTATTGTCTTTCACTACAACTCTTCATTAGTCCCGTAATTTGAAACATTGATCCACATTTGATTTATGCAACAATATTGTTAAGTTTGTGAAGTACGAAAATAAATATAAATCATAATACATGTACATTGAAAATATATGGCTAGACCGGTAATCAGACCCGGGACCCCTGCAACTCTAGTCAGGAGCTCTATGACTGAGCCACCCACGCCGATATTCCCGGTCCATATAGCCCCAACTATTACACTTGACACTTGGTTGTAGGGGTTCTTCTGTTGGGTTTCATAGCTCTAATTTTTGCTCTCTTACAAGGCTTTTATGCTCTTAATATAATTTTACATATAATTCTTAATTATCCAGGCTTTAATAAATCAACAAACATACAAATATATGTATATATTATATGTTTAAACATTACTTACCTCTGACTACTTACCTCAGCTGCTATTTAAGTACTTTATTGCATATTCATTGTTTAGCATGATAAATAACTAAATTGATAAATAAATGAACTTACAAACAACTGAACTGATAAATAACTGAACTGATAAATAACTGGTAATCAACTAAACTCATTTCTAACAACTTGTAAATCAATTTTTTCCCACCTGATCAGTGTCTGGATCACTTGACGACTGTGAACTACATTCTTCGTCTGGATGATAAGCACCCCGGCAATCTCTACAGAATCCATACTGCAATAACAATGTCAAACTCTTCTTAAAGGAAGTGATTATATTTATTGGGCCACCTTTAAAGAATTGTTTGCTTGACTCGGTGTTAAGGAGGCTGGCAATTGTTAACAAATCAACCATCAGATCTGCCTTATACTTTTAAATCAGATATTTCTGGCCATTAACTATTATTTAGTAATTAATAAAAGAAAAAATTCGAATATTTTAAATTTGAATTTTGAGCATTTCCTATATCTTTATACAGAGCTCTTTCTTTTAAAGGAGGTAAATATAATCTAAAAATTGCCACGACCATCCAGCTCTCTTAAAACTAAAATTTGATGGAGGAAAATGAATTTCATTTTAAAGAAAATTAAATTAAAAAACTGCCGCAAAGCAACAGGATTACAAAAAACAAGGGAAGAGGAAACAGGGCAAACAAACATTTGATAAAGATTGTCATCAGCATTCCATGTTCTTTGTTAATTAAGGTATCTCACCCCTCAATGTTGTTGTATCAAGAATTTCATAAAAAGTTTATCATTAAAATCTGCAGAAAAAAACATACTTTTGAAATACAAAGTAAAGCGAGGTCAGTATTCATCCCTCTGAGTTATGGCACATTTAATTTGACCTTGTTGCACCTAAAATGCAATTTCAGCCTAATTAGCATTTGTAACCAGTATTTTTTGGTCAGACAAAATGATTTCATGAAATTTTGTTTTCAATTATGCACAATGATCAGATTGAATAAAGAGATTAAGAAAAAATTCTGTATGGAGCTGCATACATTTTTTCATGACCTTTTTGCACTTAAAATAGGCCATTTCTTTAATAGTTAAATTTGATTTGAAATAAAAGCTTTTTTAATATCAGGAATTTTATAAAATAACTCAGTTTGCCTAGATATGTATTCAATATTATTTTGACTTAATAAAACATGGGGGTCAGTGATGTCATATTTTAGATGCAAAATATGACATAAAAAATTTCAGACTTTTTCTATATATTTCCAAGATTTAATGCTAAAAGTCCATCACAGTCTCAAGGTTTAATTTTGTACAAGTTAGACATAACCTGTAAAATATGTTACAAACCTATCAACTGTTAAAAATGTGCGTTATGAAGAAAGTATAAAAAAAAAAAAGAAAGAAAAGAACATTGAAATTTCATAAAGTTGTTTTATTTCTGTCATTTTCGTCTAAAAAAACCTTCTGCAAGAAAAAATAGTTCCCCCAAAAACTTGTTTGTTTATTGAATTCAAAAGTGTTTTCTTTAAAAATGTTGCATAATTATGAAATAATAATCTTTCTGTGGTGATTAAATAAAATTATACTCATTTTAAATATAATGATCATGTGCGCAATGAAATCAAAACGTGACAAGTGAGATACCTTAATTTTATTAATAAACATTCATTCTAATTTTGAACCCCTTTTGACTTACACAAAACGATTTTGATGAAGATTTTATATCAATTTGGATACACCACTTTCTGGGGAGTTTACTTGACAACTTGGACACGCCACTTTTCGGGGAGTTTACTTGACAATTTGGACACGCCACTTTTGGGGGAGTTTACCTGACAATTTGGACACACTACTTTCTGGTAAGTTTACCAGACAATTTGGATACACCACTTTCTGGGAAGTTTACCTGACAACTTGGACACGCCACTTTTTGGGAAGTTTACCTGACAACTTGGACACACTACTTTCTGGGAAGTTTACCCGACAACTTGGACACGCCACTTTCTGGGAAGTTTACCTGACAACTTGGACACACCACTTTCTGAGAAGTTTACCTGACAATTTGGACACACTACTTTCTGGTAAGGGTTGTCCACCAGGAACCCTGACCCACATCCAGGGGCAGGGCACATCAGGCCCCCACTCTGTAGCAGGTACTCCTCTGCACCAAAGTTCTTGTATCTCTCATACTGTGGCAAAAAACATATGACAAAGACTTCAGTAAATCAATATAACTTCTGATTTAAACAAGATATCTGTGAACCAATGCTCACTAGTGATACCCCAGCTCTGATGTGAATATACAAAAATAAGCAAAGTCGTCCTTCAACAGGAAGTTGATCGAATTTGTTCAAAAATAAATCCCACCATATGGCATGCCTTAACAAATAGTGTGTTAAAATTTCAAGCATCTACGTTTAGAGTTGCTGAGAAATCTTTGATGAAAATTTGTTAAAAAATTTAGGCTTCAAATAAAGAAAGTCGTCATTTAACAGGAAGTTGACGTCTGATTGGTACGAAAATGAATCCCACCAATATGGCATACCTACATGCAAAAAAAGAGTGTGTTAAAATTTCAAGCATCTGTGATTAATAGTTATTGAGAAATCTGTGATGAAAATTTGTTACGGACAGACAGACGGACAGACAGATGGACACACACAAGTGTAAAACAGTATTCCCCTCTAAACTTTAAGATTTAAATGCAAATGTTAAGGTTTGACACCAGCTATCCCACTTTCTCCGGCAGCTGTTGTAAGCTGTCTCCATCCTGCAGCCAAGAGCTCAGAAGTTTGCTCCTAAACTCCTGTTGCTTGTTTTCGTCTCCTTAAACCTTCCAAGCCACTGGCTTTAAGGTTTGATTGTTGACTAGTGGGTGCACCAATCCCTCTGGTGACGGTAACAGGTTTTTCATGGGAGGTAAAAGAATGGGGTTGTCTATTGACAAGGTCAGAAGAAGGGGATAGTACCAGCTGAATGATCAACAAATTTACATCAGATCTTCCTCAATATTTTAGGTATGATTATTTAAGCCATAAACTATTGTTTAGTAAAAATGTTTCCTTATATTTAATCTTTAAAATTTGAATATTATGTAATATACCTTTAAACAATGCTTTTCTTCTAACGGAGATTAATATAGTCTAAAAATGGCCACCACCAACTAACCCTCTTAAAAGGTTCACTAGGATATCAACTTGGTTGGTCATGTGATCAAATATATCCTGTGAAGGATATGTCTGTAGGGTATTCTCATACTAACTGAATAATAATGTCTTTCAAAGAAACGTCCAAAGTGTTCTGCAAGCCCAAGGACTTTTCAGAAGATTTCCATGTGTGGAGTTTTTCCATTAACTCTCGACTCTCTATTCTCAGGTTATGGTAATGGAGAATGTGATTATCAACCAACGTAAAGCCACACTCAATATCAGCTCAATGTGTGCATAAATTGCAAATAAAAGTGTAGTAAAATTGGTGTTAAAGGAAAAGTACAGAAAGATAGAATGATACGGAGGAAGGCATAACACTTTTACAAATACTTTGGAAGGATAAAATGACACAGCGCAGACAAAGTGATAGATTTTTGCAAATGCTTTTGACATCTCCTTGCATGACATAATTATTCAGTTTGAATGAGAACACCTTGCAGGCATTTTGTCAATGTAGTGTTTACCTGTTCTGTTCCCAACAAACAGAAATGATGAGCATCCTTGATCAGAGAACCAGGACAGCCTGCTATGGAGAGAAATAACAACATTCAACACATGTTAAATTATTCCCTAACTACTGTAGATTAATCATTACATTTGAGGATTTAATATCAACGTTAAATTGTGAAAAAAGCATTTCTCCTGAATTTAAAAAAAATCTCGCTTTTATTTTTCTGACAGTTGTGAACTATATGAAATTATAATAAAAGTTTGATGTTCAAAATTTTTATTCTCACGATATTGATTTTAAGAATACAGAGGAATCGCAGAATTTTGCACTCAAATATAATAAGGAATCTTCAGTAATCCAATAACACCCTGCAGTCAAAATCTAAATGTAATTATAAAGGTGTAAAAACTACTAGTATTTATTTCATATCAAATTTCATACCAAAATTTAATTTTCAGATATATACATATACTAAAAAATCAACCTCTACATATTTTTTATTAAAAAGAAAACTCTACAGTATAAACACCTGGATTTACTTACCTGGACAAGGTAAGCTGTAGCCTGTGTCGGGATCCTCCACGAATCGTCTCTCATTGAGCTGTACGATACAGTATGACACAAAGCACTCCATACATATCACATGTTTTTTGGCACAAGGAAAAACTAAGACTGGATGTCTGGTGATAATGGAAACAACTTTCATTGAACATAGAGAATATTGCAATGAACCACCTGAGCATATGTTCAAATTGATTATCAGTATGGGTGATGTATATTCCCACTGTATATCAGTACAGATAATTACTGTATACAGGGAAATAATCGCCCCCGTTTCATTTTCGCCCCTTTTGCCCTCATTGTCAGCAGGGGAATTTAAGACTGGGCGAACTCCAATTTCTCAAATTATCTCTCTTTAATCACAACTGTATCTGGGTGAATTCAAGACGGGGCGAAACTGTTTGCAAGTGTAGAAGGGTGAAAATTACACTTGGCGAAAAATAACCCTGTCTACAGTAATCGCTTACTGTAGGTACATGTAATATTAATATTATTACTTTATATCAGTACAAATGGGTAATGTACTTAATGTGCATATCTGTACAGGTTATACATTCATTATTTCATCTGTTGGGTTTTACCTGTCTATGAAATAGATATGGATGATATACTTACTGTACATCTGTACAGGTAATACATTCATTATTCTGTCTGTTGGGTTTCACCTGTCTAAGCACTGCACATTGATCTTGAAGTTCACTGACATCACCATGGTCACTGGTACATTTAAAATAAAATTTCTGAAAAACACAAAAAACCATCTATAAGCTTAGCATTATGGTTCTATAATAAATAAACAAAGTAAAAAACTCACTTCCAAGCATTAATCATAACTTGGATTTAATCAAAGGCACCTGAATTTTTAAAATTTTAATATATAGTAAACAAGGTTAGCTTTTTTAAAACTTAAGAAAGTCAGCCAGTGGAATATAAATTTTAGGTTACAAGAGACTACACAATCTATAAAAATACAAGATATAAATAGTTTCCAGGTCAATAATAATATGTGGGTGAACATTTATTTTTATGACTGTGTGTGAGGAGACAAGTGTGTAGCGGTACACGTATAAAATGCGACAATTCGCAATTTAACCTAGAAACTGACCAGTTTCATAACTTCTTTGAATTTCTCTAACAAGGACTGTCTAGTAATTCCTTCCCAGAATTCCAATTTACGCAAGCACATTTGAAGTTTCATCCCAACTTAATTAGTCAGCCTAGGGGTGACTAATAACATTCAAGAGGGAAAAATCTCCCCCTTAATATATTCAACTTGTTACTAATCAGGTGCCTGTTATACAATGAAAAGGTGAAAATCTAATTTCTATAACCAATGCCAGGGAAGACAACTCTTTACTTACTGAATCCTGGGGAGACTGACAGCTCTGACAGGTGCCCTGGATTCTGCCTGCAAGCTGTACATCATCAAAACAGGCAGGTTCCTACACAGAGAAAAAGGGACATACAGTATGTCATCAAAACAGGCAGGTTCCTACACACAGAAATAGGGACCTACTGTACATCATAAAAACAGGCAGGTTCCTACACACAGAAATAGGGACTTACAGTACATCATAAAAACAGGCAGGTTCCTACACACAGAAATAGGGACTTACAGTACATCATTAAAACAGGCAGGTTCCTACACACAGAAATAGGGACTTACAGTACATCATCAAAACAGGCAGGTTCCTACACACAGAAATAGGGACTTACAGTACATCATTAAAACAGGCAGGTCCCTATACACAGAAATAGGGACTTACAGTACATCATTAAAACAGGCAGGTTCCTACACACAGAAATAGGGACATACAATACGTCATCAAAACAGGCAGGTCCCTACATGCAGAAATATGGTGAAATCAGGATAGCCCACTGGTGCAGTCTAGAGAAATAAAGTCTTCTTGTGCAATGTTCTACATTGCAATAAACTATTTGTGTACGTTTTTACATTTTCCAATAGCTTACATAATTGACAAATTATATCTATTTGCACTTGAGAGTAATAATTATTTTCACACTGCAAAACTAAAGATAAGCAATACAATATAACTTGTAACAAGTGATGTGTTAGTGTTTAATTAAGACCAAATGATAAATCAATCCAAATCAAAAAAACTTGTCTATCAGAATCAAAACATCCAAAAAAATCATTAATCAATCAAAATAAATCCATCTGTATTAAACAACCAACTTGAATTAATCAATCGATTAATCAATCAATCAATCAATCAATCAATCAATCAATCCATCGATCAGTCTGAGAATCAATCAATTCTGGCTGTAACTGACCTGCAGCAGGATGATGTTGCCTTGGAGACAACGCCCACACACCACTCTTAGTTTCCCCGGTCTGAGCGCTGCACACTTCTTGCAGTACACAAAGAACTGATAAGGATAAACTGTAAGCATGGGAAAGTCACATTAATATATATATAATTCTTCATGAAAGACCCAAGTGAGTTTACACACACAATTCATCCATAAGACAGAACAGATTACTAAATTTAGACCTGATGTAAAGGCTAATGTAAATAACTCTCAATTCCTTCAAAGTAATGAAGCTGAGGCATTCAAAGAACAGAAAGGCACGAAAACTTATTATATAACGAGCCACAAGACGTAAAAAAAAAAGTCAAAATTGATAGCATATAATTGTATCGATCAAAGCCATAGGCTGCGACAGGAGGTTAACTTATTACATGTCCATGAGAAAGTGGATTCAAACTGATTCAGCGCCCCTCCCCCACAAGTTAACTCATCACCTGATCATGAGTTGGTGGCTCCCAACTGATTCAGCGCCCCTCCCCCATGAGATAACTCGTTACCTGATCGTGAGTTGGTGGCTCCCAACTGATTCAACCCCCCTCCCCCACAAGTTAACTCATCACCTGATCATGAGTTGGTGGCTCCCAACTGATTCAGCGCCCCTCCCCCATGAGATAACTCGTTACCTGATCGTGAGTTGGTGGCTCCCAACTGATTCAACCCCCCTCCCCCACAAGTTAACTCATCACCTGATCATGAGTTGGTGGCTCCCAACTGATTCAGCGCCCCTCCCCCATGAGACAACTCCTTACCTGATCGTGAGTTGGTGGCTCCCAACTGATTCAACCCCCCTCCCCCACAAGTTAACTCATCACCTGATCATGAGTTGGTGGCTCCCAACTGATTCAGCGCCCCTCCCCCATGAGATAACTCGTTACCTGATCGTGAGTTGGTGGCTCCCAACTGATTCAGTCCCACCTCAGCGGTGACTTCAAGAGGAGCAGGTCGCCTCTGTTTGAATGCATGTAATACTGTATGGTTCCCAACACCAAGTTTCTACAATAGGTGTAAGATTAATCAACAACATTTAGACTATAATATAAATGTCATGGCTGGTCACACATATATCAACAATGTTGTACATTATTTCACCTTAATTTAAAAGAGTAAACTGACTTGACAATAATTGGCATATCAAAATGACAATTAAAATTAACACACAAGTAAGAATAAAATATCTATGATTACAGCTATATAGTAAGATGATATCTAAGCTGCTTTAATTATAGCTAATGTTAATTGATGACAATGATAAGATTTTTACATTTCTCCACAAGCTTATAAACATTCAAAACCTCTCTAGATAACAGCAATAAATAAAACCTATACATAATCATGTACATTTTTCATACAGCCCATCCTTAATCTGCTAGAGAATATGTGTTGAGGGACCTGCCAGTCGGGCAGCCTCGACACCCAGTGACTTTTATTTTTTACGACAGTATGTCACAACATGCCGATTTCAACCCATTGTGTACCTATAATGATATAGCCAACTAAACAGCATGTCCACAGATCAAATCCAGCAGGACCCTTATTATTTATTTTCCCCCCAAACTTAATTTTTTTCTCTTTCATTTTCAAGTCGAGCGAATCTGAGAATTTCATATCTCTAAAAATATTATAGAAGATTAGGGTTGTATACAAAACTTTTTCCAAGAGTGCATGCAGACGACCTTTAGCAAAAGGGGACATCAAAAGAACAAAAGAGTATCCCATGGATACAAAGTAGATAGGTGTGTCGTTGGGGATTGTATACAATATCAGCAGTCAATAACTTACGTCCAGTGTTTGGTTGTCATTTAACACTTTCCCTGCCAAAATCAAGTGAAGATCAGCTTCAGGAATCCCTGTCTTACTACTAACACAGTTTTTCAAACTTCTAACGGACGAGTTGGAGTCTACTTCTAATTGACAAGATGAAGCGGGGCTAAATTTAACGTTAACAAGAAGTTTTGCCATCTTTTGAAATATTTTTGCAACAGTGTGCAAGTTGCACGACACCAACTTTCACTTTGATTAACAACAGCAAAATATATCTGTGTAGAGTTGAATGCAAATATTTTGAAGCGTATAGTAGTTAAAGATCAAAACCATAACATGTAGAAAATTATACATGAAAAATGAAATAATGTCACTTAGTCATATACATGTATTCACTATTTAGCACAAAAATTAAGGCCATTAGGGTAAAAAAAATTACTTTCGTTTTCACAATAATATACATTTCGTAATATATTACTACGCAACGAACACCACAAGTATAATTTATCAAATTTCATAAATCAGAATTCTTTATCAGCGTTTCTAAATCTAAGAATTATTTTATATGTATATTTATCTTAAACAAAAGTACTTCCTCGCTCTTTAACAAGTAAAACTATTCAACTATATTCTGGCGCATGTAGAAGATTATTGAGTTCCAAGGTCGTACTGAAAAAACATGTGAAATGGCGTTATTTCGAACAACCACCAGGCTGCTAAAGCCCACTTTAAAGGGAAACATCGCCTCAACAGTTTCTTTCTACCACAAAAATGTAAGCTTGTCCCATCTTTCTTCAATCAAATATCAAAGATTCTCTTGATAACTGCGCATTTTAATACGTAGCGAATTTCCTCTGACCTGTTTTGTTTCATTTTTGTAGGTGATTGATCATTACGAAAATCCAAGGAATGTTGGATCAATGGATAAAAAAGACAAAAATGTCGGTACCGGTCTTGTTGGGGCACCTGCATGTGGAGATGTCATGAAACTTCAAGTGGGTAAAACTTTAATATTATAGTTACAAAAATGCACAGTTGCATAACTTTCGAGTTATTACACCATGCATTAGTTCATTTGATTTGGAAAAAAAGTGTGATAAATCAATCTTCCTTTCTTCTTTTGTCATTAAAATCATTATTGTATCCCATTATTTGTTATTAATTACTGTTAATTGTTCCTACCAAGATTCTTATACAATGTAGCATTGGCTTCTTCACATTGTCTGAACTTGAAAATAAACAAATATGACAAATCTTCTTCCAGAAAGAAAAAATCCCTTGTCTATCATTAGTAACTTATTGGGTGAAATTTTCCATATGCAAATTAAAAGGTACAAATCGACGAAATTACCACAAAAGTTCAGATGACATGTTGCACCATTTATTTATTTTGTGGTATGTCAATTTATTTCACCCGATTTGGTTGGATAAGCAAGGATTTAACATGTATGTGATGTATGTGTACGTTTATCTGCAATAATGTAGCCCTCTCCGGATTTTTTTAATTTTTTTTTTTAAGGCGTCGAGCTAATGCTCGGCAGCCTTCTAGCGATCGTCTGGATTGGCAATCGTCCAAAATTCATGCGCTGCACCGCCTTTTAAATGCGCATTATTAAGAAATAAGTTCCTAAAAGTATTAAACGTATTACAAGATTTTTTTCCATTTATTCAACTAAATTGTGTACAAAAAACCCAACTTTGCCTCCCTGGTGATTGACAACTCATTGCATAAGAATAAATTTGCTTAATCAAGAAATGGCGGATGAATACAATCAGGCCTAAATGTAAAGATTCACTAGATATTATTTTAGTTTATCGCTTACATTTTAATTGGAGACAGTGCCTGATAGAAATAACATTTTAGATGTAATTTTATTTTTCTTATCGGGCACGGTCTCCAAAATAAATGTAAGCGATAAACGTATCTAGTAATTTCGTTGCAAAAAATAAACTCGATACTGCAGTTAGTTTGGTCGAGCATTTTAGATAGCACGTGTTGTGGATTTGTTTGTAAACAACCATACCATAGGAAATCTTGTTTCAAACGGGAATTGAAATAAATAAATGTATGTTTTATTATTATAATTAGGGACACACTGTTAATGTATTCAAATTATGAACCTGTGAAAGTTGTTCAAAGACTGTTTGAAGCAGAAAGAAACAAATTATTTTTGAACTTTGGAATTTCTTCGATTTTTGCAATTATGATGAGTTATTGTATTAAAAAAGCACCACTACCTATTTTATAAGAAAATATACTGATTTTTGTTTTTAAAGCAGCAGAAAACATAATTCATATACTTTCTATTCTAAGTCTAATATCATTTGATATGACTATTAGTACAGAAATTAAAATTATTGGTATCATTCTATATAAAAGAAAAAAATGTCAGCTCGACGCCTTTGTGGCCGTTCCGGCCTTTGATTTTTATTTTGGGAGAGGGCTACAACTCCTTAGGATCTCTGTAGTGGTGCAAGTGCTGGAGTGATTCACTCAATGATTTTGGCTCAAATCGTATATAAATGACAATAACATTTGCATTTCTTACCTCAACTCAAACATTGTAGTTGTGTATGGCTTAAATTAATCCAAAAATTTCAAGTATAGTCCATATATCGGTTATTTTTCGTGTATGTCAACTACGCAGGTTGAATTTGTCCGCCATATTTACTGACCTTGATCGGTTTATTTTGGGACAGCCAATGAGAATTCAGGAGTGGATCTTATTTACTTATTTACACTGACATTCACATCATCAAGCCCATCAAAACTCCAAGTGTAAATCCCATAAAACCACGCGAGAACTGGCGTGGCTGCTGAAAAAGACGACTGGTAAACATGCTGATGTGTTTTATCTGGTTTTGGTTTATATACGGTTAGTTCGTTCGACCTGAATTAAAAAATCATTTTATCTAAAGGAAGTCAAATAAACTATCTTTTCAGACTGAAGTCAGCTGCATTAAAACATTATGCACCATTACGGAGATCCTATAAAAATGTTGCCCTCTCCAGTAAACATCAGATATAAAAAAAATCGGAGAGGACTGCATTATTGCAGCTAGTGTACGTTCAGCTTGCTGTTCCTATAAAATTCTTCATTTTTCCTTTTCATTGTAATTTTTTTCTGCAGTTTAAACATACAAGTTGTTTTGGTCCTCAACAAAACAAAACATCTATCTGACTGTCTACGGAAAGATGTTGGGTTGTTGGAGTCCATAGAAGGCTTAGATTTGTCATTTACAGCCGAACGTATTTCTGTAATAATAAAAAATATAATGATTAGCTTTTAATGCCTTTTATGTAGATTGATATATATATATATATATGATAATACTCTTTTACACTTTGTGGAAGAAGATTTCACTAATCTTTTTAATGCATACACAGGCATGTTTCAACTGCATTATTTACCTCTAAAAAGTTTAAGCAGCTAGGTTCGAAGTTTTGGTCATCACGGTACAAACCAATACAAACCAATTATCTTGTAAAGTTATAGACTTTCACCTATTTACACCAGAAAAATTGATCTCCTTTCAAAGATAGAAATATTCAAAGTAAATGAAAATAATTTCAGTATGGGAACACAAAAAATGCATCAGAGGTGTGTTTAGGAAAGGGAACCGTTTGATTTCGTTGATTTCATTGGGTTTTTTCAACCTGGACAGTATGCATCAATTGTATACAAAAAAACTTCAGAAAGACTAGTGGAAACATGTACACAGATTTATTTTGGATTTGCCAAAACAATCTTGAAATCTGATTTCCTTTATTTTTAGCAAATGTCAAAGTCATACCACAATCATACCTGCATGTCTGGGGTGAATCTTAATAAGGGGCAAAATAATGTGGTGTCCTCTAATGTTAAGTTTATTTTACAAACAAATGTTTTATATCATTTTCCCATTGAAATATGGCTATTTGACCCAAAAAACTACTGCAATGCTTATTATTAGATATACATACATACCAAGCAAAACCAGTGTTCAAGGTATCACACTGGTAAGGCCTAAGAAAAATAATTGTGTGTTAAGGGTGACACTGATGAAAAAATTAGATTAGGTAGGTAGGAATTCTTTTTTTATTTTATCATATTTTTTTCTGCATGAGGACACAAATACAAATATAAAATCCTAAGAATGTTTGTTTGTGTCATATTTAAAAATGGGTTTTTAATGGAAGTATATATAAATTATTTAAAATCACAATCGGATAAAAACAGATATCTAAATATGGTAGGATCGGGGCATTTTTGTAGGTTAGATCTGGTTATCCTAAACACACATTATTTTTCATAGGCTTGTTTTCATTATATAACACTATAGAGGGAAAAAAATCTTACATTTCTCTTGACAAAATATTCAGAGGAAAAGTTATTTGTTACCTTTCTCATCAGCTAACACCAGAAAAAGGGCACACAATATGGCATTTTCTCAAAATATCTAGCTCCAAACAGGTCTACCCTAAAAACCACGTTTTTTTCCATTTGTATGTAAACAGACTGCACACTCCCCAGGAAGCTGCTGCATGTGCCTTGAAAGAAGTAGTCCCTACGAAAAATGATCATCATCTAACAAAATACATGAAATATCCTTCTCATTGGTACAAAAATTTTTAAAACTGAGTAAAGGAAAATGTAAAAATTCAGTCAAGGAAAAAAATAATTCTGAAATATAATTATATGGAACTAAAATTGACTAAGTTTATTTTGATTGGTAACTAAGTTATTTTTATTGGTCGATTATCGGTGTGATACCTTTAAAAGCTACCTAAATTTTTTATAAAATCTGACTAAGCAGTTTTCAGAGTTGACTTCAATTTTCTTTTGGTGGATCAGAATTTTTAAAAATGAGAAAATTTGAATAAATTGGTCCATGGTCAGTCAGCTTATGTGAGAATAACAGTGGGTTTCAGACAGTGAGCAGCAACATATTTGTAAATGTACAAGAACTATGATCGTGAATCTTTTTGCAGATCAAAGTGGATGAGGAAGGAAAGATAATTGATGCCAAATTCAAAACTTTCGGTTGTGGATCAGCTATTGCTTCTAGTTCCCTAGCAACAGAGTGGGTCAAAGGGAAAAAGGTGAGGGGACAAAGTAAAAAAATTATACCGGAACATTATGGTAAGGAATGTACTTCAGTGTTATCACAAGTAGCAGCAGGGTGCATGCACACACTAAAGGTGGTATGGGACACCTGTCAATATTAATGTGGATAAAAGTGCGTTATAATCAAACTTCTTTCACCGGTTTAGAATTTTTAAAATTTTACAATATTTGACCACAAAATATGTTTTAAAAATTGTTTGAAAAGGTAAAAATTACAAAAGCCCCAGCAGGATTCAAACTCATGGCTTACAGGTTCGTAGTTAACGCTCTAACCCATGGCACTATGCTGTTAGGTAACAATTTTTGAAAGAAAACAATTATAAAATCATATGTGATTTTATTGTTTATTTTGATAGAAAGTACGTCACAATATGGAGGTGTCACATACCACCTAAATAGCTCACACCTACACCTACATACTAAGATTGTACCAATCGCAACTTCTCGGGCCTTTTTGGCAAGCTCGGAAAAACATCTCGAATGTATTAACATTACCGGTTGTTAGAATTTTAAACAAAATGGAGTCGCTTCCCATTAAAATAAGTATCGGATAAACAGCTATGTATGTTGCTTCTGTGGTATATTTGAGGTTATATCATTGACTGTAATGAAGTCTAGCTCACATCTCAACAGATCGTAAAATATGTTGTATTTATATCAAGTTTTACAAAAAAGGGGGGGGGGGTGTCATGGCCGCCTATGTAATACATTCGAGGCGTTTTTCCGAGCCTGCCGGAAAGGCCTGGGAAGTTGCGATTGAGATTGTACTTCACTCAAAAAAGATTCACGTCTGCCATCTTTTCATGTTTCATCATTTTGTTAACTATATATAGAGACAAAAGTAGTGAATTCTTCACCTTCAATTTTTCATGCCTGTCTTTGGCAAGAGAGGAAAATTTTGATAATTTTTGAAAATGAATTTTATTCAGTTTTTGAGATTCCTTTGGGAAAAAAAAACCTGTTTTAATTTTTTCATGAATTCAGAAAGTAGAAATGAATGTCTCATTTGTTTTATTGTTGATCCTGTGATGTTAACTTGGCTACGCTTTGTTGTTATTGAATACAGACTTGTATCTTTGATAAATATTGAATATAAACATGTTGTACTTTCTTTTCTGCAGTTGGATGATGCGATAAAGATAAAGAACACGGACATTGCCAAGGAACTGTGTCTGCCTCCAGTCAAGCTTCACTGTTCAAGTACGCGGTCATCATTGATCAAACAGCACCTAATGTCTATATTCTATGGTGTCATTAAAATCCGAGGGCATCAATTTTCATGGATTTATTGAAATGAAGAGTTTTGAGGATACCTATATTATGGTCAATGGCCCTAACAATAAAATCTGTTTTCACATAATTATAAATGAATATTGATGACTCTGTTTAGTGTTTAAGTTCTACTTTACTATCAACTTGAATATGTAAATTATCTAATTTTGTTGGCACCCAAATTTTTATACTATAGTACATTGTATTAACTCCGTATAACATTAAATGTCCCATCCTCTTTGTCAATTTGTTGCTCAGAAGCATGTGTAAAGCAGAAGTTGACTGACTCTTAATTACCTTATTAAATCATTTTACATTGATGTCATAAAATAGAAATCTAGAAAAAGAAGTAAACTTTCATTTATAGGAGGAGTTGCCTCTCTTTGCTGCTTCAATACTTGTCTCTCTTTCAGTGTTGGCTGAGGATGCCATTAAGGCTGCTCTACAGGACTACAAGCTTAAAAACCAGGACAACATCAAAGCTGCGGCCTAGATCTCGGACATGACCACCCTAGATAACAGACAGGGCCGCCGCCATGTGGAGACTGCAGTGTGATCAGTAGCAGTGACTTGTGTTGTATATCCATGGAATGCTGGCATTTAACTCTTCTTGTTTTTATCGGTTTATGTTTATAACATGTTGATATTACAGTAATATTGTGGAAAAAGTACTGGTATTTTGATTTCAATAAAAAAAAAATCAACATTCAATTTTTTTGTAAATAACAGTTCTGATGATTTGTTTTTTCGTCAGATGTGAATAATAAATTAATTATAGAGAAGCTTTGATTCATTGCAGAGATAAAGTACATGTGTCAAAAGCCAAATAGTTATAACATGTTTCAATGATATTTTCTTGTGAGTCTCACTGTTAAATAATAATGTATACATAATAAAGTTTGATTGTATTTGTCGCTCTGTTAATTAAGAATCCTGGAGAAGGTAGGAAAATTCCTGTGTTGGAACTGGAATTGAAATGTAAAATCTAAGGAGTCAAAAAAAAAACCTTTTACGTCAATGTACGTACATGGATGGATCATTTTGAAATTAAACATTTAGTACATGTAGTACATTTGTGGTTTGATTCTCAAAAATGTTCATAAAAACCATATAAGTATTTTGTATATCAACATATTGAAAACGCTATGATTAAATAACAATCGCAGTATAACGCCCAAATTGTAGATCATTCTAGAAATCAATTCCCTCCCATTGGTACATAATCAATTCAATGTATTGCTGCATAAAAGGAATTGTTTTTTGTATTTCTACACTGGTCCGAGATAATTGTAAAACGTTACGAATTGTTTTATATATATTGATTTTCTTACTAAATTGTATATTGGTGAAAATATCTTGAACAGTTTCTTTGAAAACATGTTTTATGTCGAGGTTATATGGTAAAAAAGGCAACAAACTTCAATTGCTCTTGCTCCTATGTTTGTTAAACAATTCATTCAGTGACAAAATCCTTGGCACAATATCAGACTCAATTACAGCTGTCTATATAAACCGGGTAGTTTAAATAGGTAAGTTGATATTTGATACTAGTACTGCTCAAAAAAGAAATGACCGAAACAAACTTCCCTTATCTATTATTAGTAACTTATAAAGGTATTATAAGGGTGTACTGATTGCATGTACATTGTATAAGTAAATGTCCGCGGAAGTTCACGTGACATGTTGCGCCATAGCTTTATTTATCTATTTTGTGGCAAGTCATTTTATTTTACCTGTATAGAAGGATAAGGAAGTAAACATAGTTTATATGCAAGAGATGCACGTGATGTACCTGTTTGTTCAGCTCAGTGGTTGTGATCTTCCTCCATTCACTTTGATACGTGTCGTTTTATTTCTATTCCTATACATACAGTGTTCATATGTATTCCGTTCCCTTGTTAGAGAACCATAAACCGCGGGCACTTAATCTTAAAATATATTTCTTTAGATGTATAATACACCTGGTAACCTATAGTGCGGTAAACTATCTACCTATAAAAGAAATGGGTTTATTGTAAAATGTATGTGACATACACGACTGTAATGTGAAAGGTTTTCTTATTTTAGAAATTTAAAAAGGTACAAGTTAATGTGAAAAAAAATACAATTAAACAAACTGTATTTCATCCTTGACAATAAAAACATCTTTGAAAATCTTTTTAATTTTTTATTAACAAGAACACATCATTTAATAATGAATAACAAAATATTGCACCAAACAAAAACGGAACTATCATGTAAACATCTTATGACTTCATAAAACCCGGAATGATGAATTTTTACACTATCCGACTTTGGCACATCAGTTCATTGGATTTACCCAAGGCATGAGATCAATGATAAATTTAAAAAATGATAAAAATGGATTTTTGGTCCTTGGGGGACGGAATCGTTTTTTGCACATGACCGTTACTTGATGACGACGTCATCAAAATTACTAATCTAGCTCACAATCGGTCTCCTCCAGCATAGTCTCCTGGAAGATATAAAAGGGCAACAGTTATAAATCTAGAAAACCAGCATTAGCAACTTTTTAAATGGACATGAATAAAAATTATTTCATACAGGGTGACACAATGCTTAGAAATACAGTGATCAGTCTGATTGTAAGTTCGGTACAATTTGTTACAATATGGAAATAAATGAAAATTGTTGAAATAGAAATCTGTGTTTAATTATGGTAAGGTTGGAAATTGTTAAAATAGAAACAAAATCGGTAAAGTTGGAGGTAGTGTAGCAGACGACACTTACCCATCCGCCGCGTTCCTCCACCCAGCCGGAGTACGTCTCCCGGAAGTACTGGTACGCCATCTGTGCTACACTCACACTTCCTTTAGCCACGTGGACAGCTGTCCGGGTCAGATAGAAATAAAGCGCGATCTGTTCCCAGCCCACTGAGTGCTGCAGGGAGGAGTGGACCACGTGACGAAACTGGGAGTACGTGTGCTGCCGGGCGATGTCCAAAACAACCGGGGTCAGGGAGCCAAGCTTATACTAAAAAGGGCAAGAACAGTTTTGTTAAACATTTGGAAACTCAATTTTTTAACGATTATTATGAAAACATTTGGGGGGAGGGGGTCAATTATTTGTGAATTGAATTTAACAATATCCATGTGAATTGAAATTAACAATATCCATGTTTAATACCTCTCGAGAGAATCTGTCTCCTTCTTTACGAAACTCTTCAACAAGTTGTTGTACAAGTTGATCATCTGTAAAACAGTTTTATATATGTACATTGTACCGATAGAATACTTAATACCAGCAAACATATCACCAACAAAATAACGTCAGTAATTTATTGCATAGATATAAGAATGCCCAGAACTTACCATTCCTTGCGGCTTGGTCTTGATCCTGGGGAGACTCCAGACCCGAGGACGAGCTCTCGGTGTTGTATCGCTCGACCGCCTTGTCACCAATCAACTTAAGGCGGCTCGCCACTTCCGCTATTCTGTGTTCTCTCTCCTCCTCCGACAGAACTTCAAACGGTCGGCCATCTAGCAACAAATGGAACAGATCAATGTCTGCCTTGTTCACAGTACCATACAACTTTAATAAGGAGGAGCGAGAAAGCTCTGTGGGAACGCACTTTGAAAAAAATACGCAGTCGCACTTTGTTTTGGAACCAAATCAAAAATGTTCAAAGTGCGTTTAATTTTGACCAAATTCAACTGTAAATTTTGAAAATGGATAACGATGACATGAGTTAAGTATAAATTGATGTACTTTTATCCACAGTAGTATCTTAAAGTATCCTATTCCTTCTTAAATCTTTTCAAATTTTCCCGACATATAACTGAATGGTACAAATAAACTATTCTGACCTTTCTTGTGTTTGTCCGCCGTGTCCGGGGCGTCCGTCTCATCTCCGTCCACCTCCACGTCACTGTACAGCGACACCTGGCGGGAATACCTTGTCTCACTCTGGTACCGGAAACTACCATTCACCACCTGTTCCTTCACTTCCTCCCGGGAGGTGATCCTTCGGACCAACCGTCGTCTTCCCCTGTTTGGAGACGATAAGTCTAGAGAAAGGCCGCCCTTGTCAGTACGACCAGCTGCGTGCTCTGTCTTTAAACTGGTAGTAGAATTATCCCGGGAAATTTCACCGAAAATCATCGACTTAAACACGGCATCCACAGGGTTAAGTGTTCCATCCACATTGTCCCGGGGGTGATTGGACACCCCTGCCCCACGGGCTCCTGGGGTACCGTTGTTCTTTGTGCCCCCCTCAGCCTTGCTTGTCGTGCTTTTGCTGTGGTCCTCATCACCTTTACGGAAAAAGAAACGAATCCTCTGAGTTAGTCGTTTAAGTCTTTTAGCTTTCATGGTTCTAAGTAATCTGTGTATTTACAAACAACTCTCTCTGGTATATGAACAGGAGAAGTGAAAGTAGAAAACCCCAGAGATAGGGACATTGCGCATATGGAGCAGGTGAGCAGCGATAACGTTTATATACCCAGTACATGTTCGCGCATGCCCACCCACGTGTCGTGACCAATTAATTACCAGCTAATATGTAGGACATGTAAGAAGTGAGCGACCTCAGTTCGGCGCGCGATTTTACGAATAAAATCAATACAACATAGGGAAAATAGAGTGAGTACAATTCACAGCTCGATCCATCGCGGAGGACATTGACCCCGAGATCGGCGGGGAGTCAGTAACTTCTCAGATACAGAGGCTGACCAGGATATTGGGAGATGGAGAATCAGACGAGAGCCATTGGCTGGCGGTGTCAATGATCGTGGAGAACTATTATACAGGTTCATATCAAACGAACAGTGTCACTGCCACTGCCTGTATTATTATGTTGGGGATTTTTCTTCATGTATACATGAAAAATCTCTGATTAAAGAAAGTTATGTGAAGACGAATTTCACAGCCTGATATTTTTTTTATAATGTCACATAGCTATAATTTAATACGCCCCACTCCAAAACGAAATCTAAAAAGAAAATAATTCGATCTGTCTTGCCACATTATTGAACCTTTTATATGAAATTTAAATCAAACAGATTTTTTTTTTTTTTTAAATATAGAAGGTTTGGAATCATACATGTCCCAAAATCTTGAGAAAAAAAAAACAAAGAAAAAATTTAGACATTTACGACGAAAGGGAAAGGACTTTTATCGATCACTTTGGCAATTAAAAATATAATTTTACAAGTAAAATTGGGAAACCTCCCTCCTATCCCACCCAAAACTATACCCATGACTGTGTAACAAAACGAATGCATCACTTCTCTGCTTTGTTCGGGAAGATTCGGGGAAAGTTTCTGTGTACTGTCTGACCCCATAATGTGTAGTCCTTGCGATCTGATTCATAATACTTCAGACACCGAATTAAAATAAAATTGTATGGTATTAATACCCGCAATAGGAGCTATAAATCGATTACCCTGTGGTCAATGAATTCAACTTAAATTGGTCACTGAATTTTAACAGCATTGGGCCTGCCAGGTGTTGATGATCTGAATGTGACCGTAGTTGACCCCGGGAATACGAGTACCGAGGAATTAATGACTCTTAATTCATGCATAGACCGCGGACAGGTGCATTATACTGCACGGTATTGTAAACATGATCTCATGCAACTGAATCTATATCCAGCTTACAGAAGAATCTATATCCAATGTACAGAAGAATTGTGTATTTATAGCAACTGATGTAGCATGAAAGGAAAGCATTTTATCAAAGGGGAATAATTTTTTTTTTTAAAAGTAAGCCTCCGGATTTTGCGGTCGGGTGACATCTACGTGAAACGGGGGGTTTTCTTTATATTTTTATAAAATGTTGCAATTTTGAAATATAAATCTAGCTAAGCTTGTGCGGCCAAACTCATATTAATACTTTTTTGAGATGACGTATCAGTCCAGGGGGTGGGTCTCTTTCTGGACAGTGCTATAATTATTGCGTTAATTGGACCGTGATTGACAATCTAGTTTACCTCAATTTCTATAAATTCAATTATGTTCTATACTTCCTTTCCTTTTTATACAGACTATTAGATCTCAATGATGTTTTTCGGTTAATTTGATCATCGCGGTGTCCTACAAACGTCTACGTAAACTCGGTTTTCTGTACAGTGTGCCAAATATGACTCATGTTCTGAATATACCCTTTCTATATTCTCCATACACTGTAAAAGTCGATCTGGACCATTCATTGGAGTATTGACAAATCTTATTTGTATAAATCTCGATACATGTAGCAAAATGAAAGTAAAGAAAATAAAAGAGCGCTGAGAGAGAGAGAGAGAGAGAGAGAGAGAGAGAGAGAGAGAGAGAGAGAGGGGGGGGGGGTTGATGTGTCTTATCATGATATGAATATGAATAAAATGTCAACCTTCAAACATAACCAAAGATTTTTCTTTCGAGAAGTATCATAAAGTTGAACAGAAGCAACAACTTTAATATCGTCGGATACCCACGGGTGATCACGTCTTTGACGCGATCACCCGTGGGTATCCGACGATGCAACTTTAAAAGCATGATTATATATATGTACCAAAAATAAACATACCCCCTCCCCCAGGAAAACAGTCTATTATAACAAAGATTAACTCACCAGCGTAGACTTTGCGCGGTCTTCTGAATGAGAATATCCGCTTCAGTCTGCTCTGGGGAATCGTCTCCGTCTGTTCTTGTATGACCTCTAATGAGGAGGACTTCATCTTCTTCTTTTTCCTGATCTTCGCTGTCTTCTGTCGCTCCTGCTTCTCCCGCTTCCTCTGACGTCTCTCTGTCTCCGTTATCGTCTGCTTCTGGAAGCTGTGAAGAATTCGCTCTTTTACTTTCTGAAGGCGACTTTTCTTTTTGCGGGCGGACCCAGAACTCTTCTGATCCTCGTCTGTGTCTGGGGAGGGTACGATTCCTGACTCTTGTCGGTCAAACATCCGGGTACCAGAGGACCGCCTCTGTCGCTGACCGGAAGTGGCTCGACTGGTCAGTCGTACCGTCCCGATTTGTGACGGGAGAGTCCTGTATTTTTCTTTGTCATAGTCTTTCTTGTTGAAGTCACTGTTAGAGCCAAATAACACAGAAATTCTATTCTCCTTGGAGGTGGCCTGCTTATAACTGTCTGAGCGTTTCAGTGTCACCGCCATAAATCCGTTACTTCCTGTCAGCTCCGTCCGCGGGGGGACAAGAGGTTCCTGGCTTATCAGCTCTGACAGGCTCTCCCTCTCCCCTTTCCTCATAGGCATCGTGGGTCTTCTCCCAATTATTCGCTGCGGCATTTTTTTGTTTTCTGTTGGAGGAGAAAAAGACAAAGAGCTTACATTCCATTTTAAGTTGTCATATCCTGGACTTAACTGATACTAGTTAGCGAACTCTCGAAGTACTATATACATGTAATTATGTAACTAAAGCACTGTGTACCAAGGACTTCCGTATTTTACAATAAGGGGTGCACTTTAAAGGGAGTTTTTAACATTTTTTTTTTGAATGACAAGACTGCAGAATAAAAAAGTATACATTATACAAGGAGCTTTCATAATTTGAAGTAAGGACCAAGTTGTGCTTTTCTATAAATTATATTTTCACATTTGTTTATCGTTAAAGGTTTGTACAAGTATATCGACCAAAATTTAATTTTCGATCAGTGGAAACTTACAAAGGCATTTACATAACATCCATGCTCAATCAGCTGATCAGTGAAGTAAGTTTATTATTTATTTTTTGTTTGTTAGTAGATCGCTAGTCTGTTATTATGCGCAGGTGCACACATGCAGGTGTTTTCAATTGGGGGCAGCGAAGCATTTAATAGAAAATGGCGTCGTTGAAACTTGAAATATAAGTTTATAGTATTCTAACACGTATAATTTGTGTATATGTTCTACCCATGCTCAGGGTTTGTCTTCTCACCTGCTTCATGCAGGTAAAAACACCTATAAAAATCTTTGTTGCTTGGAGACCTTAAGATTTTTTGCACAAAGATCCTATGTCATATCGTAAATAAACGTAAATTTATTTAATTTTTTAAAAACAACTCATGAAGACGTACTTGTCAATAAGAATGTTCAGTAATATCCAATCAGTGTCCAATCACTTATACATCGAGAACACAAACATGGTTTTACCTAGCTGTTCGTTTGGTTTTCAAACTTGGATTTGAAATTGGGATTTCCTTACATATCTCAGCGGTAATTTTAGCACTAACGTCATAACTCACCTGGCATCGATGTGTATACAGGTATAATTTGATATAATCCCCGTATTCTCCCCTTTGTAGTCTATCATGTAGTGTGGTTCGACAGTTGGATCACATCTTTCAAGTGTTGTTGAAATGAAGCCCTTGGTTTCACTTTTGTTGATTTTGTTTTCGACAGGTGAGATAACACAATGACTCAGGTAAATTCCTTCCGTGACATCACTGTGTTAGTCTACATTGGGCCGCGACACATTAAAAAACAATACACCCCGTTGTGCTATTAATAGATATCTATATGTGTACAGGTATGTCACCTGTCGAGCATATCAGTGGTTTCCCAGAGGGTTTCCTCTATATGCTCACTCAGTGCTGATGAAAATGATCCCAGCATGTTTCATTAGTCCCGTCATTAAGTCCTCGTGTCATTCAAGCGACTGGAATTTGTGTTCAATAAAAATTTCGTAAAGGATCAGACTTTGAGGGCACAGAGTGGTTACGTGGATATCCGGGTACACGGCCCCGGGAGAGAGACGTCGTGAGCTGCACAGAGTGCACTGATCCCGCACTGACGGATGTCGCGTGCCTCTGTGACTGACCACATCTCATATATAGGACACTGTCCTTTCCGACATTTCATTTCTTGAATAAAATCTCCAATAGCATTTTTTTTTTTTTGCATATTTTTATGCCTATATGAAAATCATGAAAATTTTAATTTACTGCAGATTTTATTTAAAAAATTATGTCAAAAAGGACACTATATACTTATTGTTTCAAATAAAAAGAACCTATTTATGATTCTGATAAAAAATAATAATATACACGTCTTTAAATTCTTTAATATATATTATTTTTAAAAAATAAGTTTTTGTCTGATAATGCTTAAACAATTACGACGTCGACATATACATATGTAAGTATGCTTATTACGTTTTCACAAGTCCGAAAAAGCTAACGTTTTCCTGGCTTTTTTTTTTTTTACGATTTTGATATTTTACTTGCCATGAAAACGTCAGAACCGGCGCCATTTCGAAAACAGAATAATCGCCGACTCCAACTGAAAGCGGCATTCTCCGCTCAATTTTCATAACATATATTTAAACACACCAATATATCGCTTAAAATAAAATTCTACTCAATATTTTCATAGTCACACTGATAAACAATGGTAGTTGACCCTATATTCTCGGGAGATTGCAAAAATATGCACGAAATCAAAACAAATCTCGACAGTTCGATAAAATGTGAGTCTGTTTATGGGATGTTAGAACCTATAAAAGTGATATCATTGGGAAATAATTTCGTCGTTTTATTAATTAGTTGTGAATTAAACATTTGATTCGACTCGCAAATATCTAAAATCCGGCCGAATTTCCAGTTTTTGTAATGGCGCCGGTCCTGACGTTTTCCTGGCAAGTAAAATATCAAAATCGTTTTAAAAAAGCCAGGAAAACGTGTGATTTTTCGGACTAAGTTTTCACGTGCTGAATTCTTTAATTTCATTTTAAAGATTAGAGAGTGCAATGATATTGATACATGTAATTTTAAATTGTGGAAAACACAGGAGTAAGGTTCATACCAATCTATTTCAGCGAATTGTCAAAAAGATACACATCAAAATTGAAAATTTCCTCTAAAGAGTGAAATATTTCAACAATATAATATCAAAGAATTTAACATTACATGCATCTAATGTAGTATTAATAAACTCTGAAAAATTTACAGTATGTATTCTTTGGGCAGTGTAAAGAGGATGTTTTTTTTGTTTTTTTTTTGGTGGGGGGGGGGGGGGGGGTGGGGGGTGGGGGTTGCACAAATCTTACAAAAGTCTCCAAAGGAAGGGGGGGGGGGGGGTCTGGGGCATAATTATGTTTGCCAAGGGGGATACGAGGCTTACTTAGGGTATTTTTACGACGTGAATTTTGAAAGCTGGGAGGGAGTCCCCAATAAGTTTTGATTGTTGCTAGTACATATGTAACCGGTATGTCATCAAACTTCCTATAGTGATAACAGCACACACCTTGGGTGTTATTAGCAGTGATATGTAATGCCAAATGTTTTGATCATGCCGACACAAACAAAGCCTGATTTGAGCGGGTCACAAGTTCACTGTGATAGAGGCTGTGTCATTTCCCGTCATAGTTTAGGTTACCGACTGCTGAAAATAAGCAGATCCTTGAGACAAGGCCAGACACGTCACCATTGATTGGTTGCCATATCAACGACAATGATAATGGTTATACAAAGGTAGTTTCACCTGAAAAAACGCAATTCACACACATGCGCGTATCCAGCAGTTTTTTCCCAAAAGGAAGGGGGGGGCGAGGCATATTTTTGGGGTTATTTAATACTACATGTATGTCAATTTAATAAATTATTTTTTTTTTAATTTTCCATGTGTCATTTTCCACAATATAAGGGTGAAGTGGTATTCCCTTCTCCCCCTCTTAAAATAAACTCAGGTCACCCCCTCCAACAAAAAGAAAATCAAGAAAATTCTACACGAGGGTCGAGACTACACTGTTACAAGTTCAGGTAGCAGAACTCCTTCAATTTATCTTAGGGACGTTCCACTCCAAGTGTGCAAGGTGTATGAATGACAACTCCGACTGTACACACGTCTCAGCATATCAAGCAATAAAATACAAAGCATTCATCAGCAGCAAAATATATTTGGACCACCTGTTCTCATAACAAACAATATTGTGTCCGACAGCAGTTGTTTGTGCAACTACATTTTGTATTCAAATTGCTTATTGGTTGGTACAAATGCATGCAAGACTGCAATCCCTGCCAACTCCAGCATTTGTCTTCCTCATTTTAGAATTTTAACACCTCTAATATACAGCAATGTATATGCCATGGGACTTATCACTGCCCCAGTATTATCTACTAGTATAATATTGAACTTATACAGGTAAAACAACACAGAACAACCCAGTCTCACTTCGTCTTTATTAGTTTAATGAAATCCATAACTCTCGATCACCTTCTGATGGGGAGCGATCTTTTTAGCGGCGTTCTGCTTGGCCTTTTCTCTCAGAGCCTGAAACACACACAAAAGGGGTGAATTTATCAACTGCATAGTACAAATAAATACATAAAGTGCTAGAAATACAGGTACATAGGAGTATGTGCTCAAGAAATCTGTCTCAGTTGGTGGTACATGATCAATATCACAGAGAATCATAAGACAGTGTCAGGTGTAAAGTAACTCATCATCAACAGATCTCCAGCAAAGTTGCATAAACCGATACAACACCCTCAATGGTTCCATTAAATGTGTTTTTCAACTGACTTACCAGTAAAAAAGAATTGTACAGACTTACTAGGAATAACTTTTTCCTTTCGAAGGGATTCTTTGACTGGTTTTGACTTACCAATCAGAACCTTGACTTGTTTTAACTTACCAATCAGCCATGACTTGTTTTGACTTACCAATCAGCCTTGACTTGTTCTGACTTACCAGGAAGAACTTTGACTTGGTCTGACTTACCAGGAAGAATTTTGACTTGTTCTGACTTACCAGTAAGAACTTTTTCCTTTCGAAGTGATTCTTTGACTTGACCTTCCTCTTGGTTTCCAGAGTGGAGATAACCTTCTGGTACTTCCAGCCGACTTCATGTGACAGTCTATTCAGGTCGCAGTACTGAAAAACAAAGTGACACAATTATACCAAAACACAGATATAAACCCGACTTCATGCGACAGTTAAAGTCACAGTACTGCAAAACAAGACAACTTCCATAACAAAAGGACATAACCTTCACACAACTCAAATATGAGGATAGCTCTACAACACACACTGCTGCAATACAAGACAGCCCAAACTACCAGAGCGGTGTTTGAAGTATCCTTAGTGTCAAACAGATCAAAGTGATATCCCACTGACAATACTGTCAACCCCCCCCCCCCCCCCCCAACAAGGTTGGTCAGTGGGTGGTTCTGGGATTGAACTTGACTGTGTTGTCAGTTTTGTGAGTTAGTCGTCACACAACAAGTAATGTTAGGTCTTGTTGTCAGGGACTCTAACCTAAAACTCATCACTCAACTCAAAAACCCAAACAATTACACACAATACAACTCAGAGTATCAGCACAAACATCAACTTATAGCTACCCTTACATAGTAATATAGTATTCATGAATGACAGGGAATGCAACACTGATATAACTAGGAATATCTTCCAACACCTTCCCTTTATTATGCGCAGGCAACCCCCCCCCCCCCCCCCCCCCAAACAAAAAAAAAATCCCATTACCTAAACAATACAGCAGGCTTATTCATGAAAGATCTCAAACAAAGGGTCATCACTCCAAATACACAATTATGTCTCGCTAACCTCTAAAATAGAACAAAAATATTATCAGCCCCAGGACAAGCGGTCAGTGGGTGGTTCTGGGATTGAACTTGACTGTGTTGTCAGTTTTGTGAGTTAGTCGTCACACAACAAGTTATGTTAGGTCTTGCTGTCAGGGACTCTAACCTAAAACTCATCACTCAACACTGCAAAGATCTCTTACTAACTCAATAGAGGTACAAGATTCTAAACAGGAATGGACATACACTCCTCTCTATTAAGTAGGATATTGAATCTTTATGAAAAGTTTATTTCAAACTATAAATGAGTGAATGCATTATTGCAGCTAGCAAGGCCATTTGAGTACAGTATTGATATGAAACAGTCAATAAAGTCTTGTATGATGATCATAGGGTTGCAAGTTTCCATTTATATAAAGAAAAGCTAAAGCTTAATTTGACAACTTACATGCAAAAGACAACTACAAAGAACACACCCACCCCCAATTACCCAAATTTAAATTTACCTCCTCCTTTCAATGGGGGTAAACCTTACACAGAAACCTAGTGTTGTCAAATCGGTTGAAAATCATAATCGATTAATGGATAGAATCAGTTGTCTCTTACCAACTGATGATCGGCCAATATTCGAATCGGTAACAATTGTATCAAATTCATTGAAATGGGCACTAAATTTAATGCTATGGCATATGTGCTATATGCACATTTTTAAAGCTTATAAGGTGTATGCTGTATTGAATTAAAATGTTACATATCTTTTGTAATTGAAAAAAATAACGCAGTTTGCAACAGTTTTCATTTCATTAAATACAGAATAACAAAAGAAAATAATAGGTATAGGTATGTAATAAACCGATTATAATCGATTATAAAATCTCAAATTGATTATCGTAAATCGACAACATTTCCAACCAATCATCGATTAAAAATCGATCATCATTACAACACTACAGAAACCTGTGGGGAAGACTCCACTGTATTACACAGACTTGACTTTTCATGTAGTTACAGGCCTGTCTCAGCTGGTGGTACATGTACTGGTTTCATTTACTGTACATATCAAACCATTCGGTGTTTATGTAAATCATCATCAACAGGTCCAATATTCACTACAATACTCTGCATCAACTACATGTACTTCATACACCATTATAGTGCATATATACTGTTTAGAGGGGTAACAATGTGATTCCCATAGTGCTTCAGCATTGTAAGACAGGACCCTGATAATTCGATCATACCTGAGTTTCATAGAACAAGAAACAGTAACTGACAAAACAGGTAAGTGAAAAACAGCATGTGTTCACATTGTTCCAATCATGGTTTTATTCCTTTGTCATGAAGATAAAGGCATCAACTGACTCTGATCAAACAGGTCCCGCACAATTCACTACTCTGTATCACATATTATAATATAAAAATTTATAAGTCATATCAGTTCATTTTCAGAGCACATTCTAAAGGGAAGATATGTCAGCATTTTTTATCCCTTCCCCCCAGCCCACCTCTATCACAAAATCAAAGTACTGAAGTGTTAAACTGAACAATGTCTAAAACAAAAAAGACAGGTCTTTAATGAGGAGAATATAGCTAACTAAAACCTTATGAGATGTTCTTGCATGATAGTTGTCAGGGAAGCTTTGAACACCTCTATCAGACACAATGTATTCTACAATCTACATATGAAAACTTATCAGGCCTGTCTCAGCTGGTGGTACATGTACTGGTTTCATTTACTGTACATATCAAACTAATCGGTGTTTATGTAAATCATCATCAACAGGCCCTATATTCACTACATTGCTCTGCATCAATTCATACCTCCTCTATACGGTGCATATAACAAAGAAGAAACAATACGATTCCTTGGTATGGGGTTACCTGGTTTCAACTTTGCCATGCAAGGCCCTAATAATTGAACTATATCAGGGTTCCACAATACAAGAATCAGTAACTGACAGAACAGATAAGTGAAAAACAGCATGTGTTCACATTGTTCCAATCATGGTTTTATTCCTTTGTCTTGAAGGTTAAGGCATCAACTGACTCTGATCAAACAGGTCCTGCACAATTCACTACTGTATCACATATAATACTATAAAGATTTATGTCTTTATCAGTGATTTTTCTGAGCACATTCTAAAGGAAGATATGTCAGCATTTTGTAGCCCCTCCCTCATTCCACTTATATTACAAAATAAAGATATTGAAGTGTTAAACTGGTTAAAGGGGCATGGTCACGATTTTGGTCAAATTTTATTTCTTATTATTTACAATCCTTTAGAAATGCATTTCTAATGATCAACGAAAATTTTGGTATCAGTTGTAGAGTTATAAGCAAGCAACAGAGCTCACAATTCTTTTTCATGTTAACAAGGCTCGTGCCCCGTTTTTGTTTACATTGGTTCAATAAACCGTAAAAGTTCTTCTGGTTTCAAGCTGTTTTACCTCTCTTCTAATTTGTTTTAAGTATAAATAAACAGTTTCTAGCATTTATCACATTCATTTTAGGTCTAAAACTGGAATTTTCAATTCAACTTTCAAAACGTAAACAAAAGCTTTGTTTACATGGCAGAGAAATGTGAGCTTTGTATCTCGCTTATAACACGACGAATGACACTCAAATTTTGGTTAACTATTAGGAATGCCTTGCTGAAGCATTGTAAACATTAAAAATGGAAATATAATTTTTGACCAAAATCATGACTATGCCCCTTTAATGACAACCATTTTATTGTAAAACATAAACGACTGGTCTGCGGTGAGAGATGTTTATGAGGAGATTCTTGGAAACTGTAACCTTACGAGATTTTCTTGCATGTTAGTAAACAATATAATGTCAGGGAAGCTTTGAACACCTCTATCAGACACAATGTATTCTACAATCTACTTATGAAAACTTATCAGGCCTGTCTCAGCTGGTGGTACATGTACTGGTTTCATTTACTGTACATATCAAACTAATCGGTGTTTATGTAAATCATCATCAACAGGCCTAACAGATCAACAAACCATCTCCCCACTCCCCCCATAAAATATATTAAATTAAATCAATGAAATTCAATTACAATATTTCCACACATCCATTCTACACATATAAATCAAAAATGACATATTTCCATAATGCCAAAACTGCTTATGTCAAATGGTAAATTTAAATGATGACTACTTTTTCTTAATCCCTGATAAATCATCTGTTACAACAGCCTTTATTTTACCTTTCTTGAGGGGTTGAGTCTGTTCGCCCTCAGGGCTGAAGGTACCACCATCCTCTTCTGTTTGTCATAAGGGGGAGGGATTCCCTCAAACACCTTTAGGCGCTCCATGGCCTCGGCACCACGACTCGTCTTATGGGGAACCATTCCTAAAACAAAGGGGTCAGAGTTCACAGCGAGCTCTCTACAACTGACCATTTCACACACTATAGGTACATTTAATCTCTGGACTGCTCAGAATTCACATTACATCAGATTATAATATCAGGGTAGGTAAGGTTTTCTCATCACATCAGTCCATCCATTATTTTTCTGTCATCTTAAGAGCTTCATGTTACATTCAGTTTATTATTTTTTACATTACATGCATGTACAAAAATATATTCAGTTCAGTTTTCCAAGTTGTGATTAAAATGCTTGCATCCAAGATCACAAGTTTGACTTTAAGACCAGAAATAGAAAATAACTATCAAGAAAATTTCACCCATCAATATATTTTGTGCGTGTGTATGTGTATTGGGGGAAGGAGAATCTGCTGGGGTGAGGTTTACCTCGGACAGCCTTGTAAAACATTTTACTGGGAGCCCGGAAGTGGAATGGGCCTCTGGAGGGTTTAACATTACATCTCAGTCTCAGGTATTTCAGGACCTTCACTGGAAACAAATACCAAACAATCATGTTATGAAGCAACTTGAGAGGAACTTTCTCTTCATGTTTCTTTATAAATTAATTGTTGTTACTTTAAAGAAAATGGAAAGCCAGCATCAAAATAAAGAAACAATGAAAAATAGTAAAGACATACCAATCCTCATTTTACATACCTACTTTTACAATTAAAGGCTGAATGCTTAAATCTTGATTTTTTATTTTAATATTATAATCAATATACAAAAATGAACTAGGGCAAAATGAAAGAAAAAGGGACAACAGTATGTATACTCCACTTACGTTTGTTCCTATAGAAATTTCCAGAGATGTTGATTCCTTCACATCTTACCACAATAACTCTCTGTCCTGTTGAAATATCAAACATCTGGTTATATTATCACAGTTTTCGTTTCTTCTACTTATGAGAAAGATGTTACAAGATTATGTTAAAAATAACAATTACAATTCAGATAAATAAAGAAAATTTTAAATTTAAACACCACATCAACAAAATAAGGTGAAACAACTTGGAGTTGTAGCAGATTTTTCAGATTAAACATAATAATCACAATTCTCAGACAATGTAGGTAAGAAGATGAATCATCATTAAAACCTGCCACTTTGATTCTTTCAAATGAAGAGTAAAAGAGAAGAATGCCATGGGGTGGTCTGTATAACTAGCAGAATCTAGCCAAGTACTCATACTGTTTTCCCTAGTTTAGGACTTTACATTTTTTCACATTACAGTAGAACAAAAAAGCAGATTCTTAAAATTTCAATTATGAACTACATATATCAGAATTGTGCCTTTCTACATAGCTTGAATTTCTTGAATATCATCAACAACAACATTCACTTTTAGAACAAAGATTGGCGATGAATATCATTATGTTTTGGAATGCAGCGCTCTACTACCAGTAAGAAAAAAGCTATTTAATGAAAACTATCTTAGAAACCCCAATACTTTAAGTTTTAAATTACTTATGTAGTTATGTTGACATCAAATCCCGTAAATCTTCAAAAAATGTAAACTATTACAACTTTTGAGTTGGTCGGTTCTCCTAGGTAAATACGTAGGAATGCATGTATTTCTTTAATCCTGCTTTACTATACACGTACTACTTTACTTACCCCTGCGTTACTACATTTTATATCCTTTTGTAATTATTTTGAATTTCTCTGTACCTCATGAATTCATGTTTTGAGTGAAATAAATGAACTTAAACTTTTATGTGCCTCTTTCACCACAAAGAGAATATAATTTAGTTCATTACCTTTTAATTAATGCAGAACTTTCTATCAACCCTGTTTATTTCAAGGTGAAATAATTGAAAAGCATTTCTGGGTATATTTTTCTCTTTTAAGTTAAAGAGAGATATGCGAACAATAACTTGTTGATTTAGAATTATTCTATTTTCTTTCTTCTCAACTGTTTTTCCTATGCGCTGTTGAACCAATAGTTTTCAATTATGATTATTTAAATCAGCAATTACACTAAATCTTTTTAAAAATCTGTTACCAAGTTTTATCATCATTAGACTTCAATGATGCGCAACCAATATAAAATTTGAGCAGATTTCTCAGGTAAAATAATAAATCACATCTACTCATACAATGTAGGTAAGAATAGCATCATCATCAAAATCTGCAATTTTTCATTACAAGAAATTTCCTAATGAGTTAAAGCTAATTATAATTATTGTGGTGGTAGTGGGGAGGGTGGAATGGTTGACAAGTCATAACTTCTGTTTATCCAGAGAATCAAACAGATGAAATGGCAATAAATGCTTTTTTGAAAGAAAGACTCTTTAATATCGTTATGATGAAATCAAATAGTTTGTAAAAATTTAAGTTCACCAGAGGTATTCAGCAAAGTGAGTGCTTGCGAGAGCCAAAATTCCCAACACCTGCAATACAAATAATGTCGAGCGCTCATGAGGGCCCCTCCTCAAAATACGCCCCTGAGTACAAGTCAATTGAATTGAAATCAAGGGAGTTTCACTATATCAAAACTAACTTTATTGGCTATCAGAAATTACAAATGATAGTTTAGTTACCTTGTAAAACTGTTTTGGCTACAATTGAAGCCAGTCTCCCCAATAAATGCCCTCGGGCATCAATTAGCAAGGGCTGAAAGAGAAATCAATTTCAATTTATTCATTACACTTTTGTGTTTCTTATCCTTGCAGTAGGACATGAAAAATCGTTGAAGTATGTTCTTTGATAAGCACAACATGAACAATAATGTGTTTCATATCGTTTTCATTCAAAGCTTTATTATCCCTGGCTATGGAAGGACGCAAGTAAACAGGGATAAATGCGTCTATGGAAACCAGGAGAATAATGTTAGTGAAAGAAGCATGTTCGTAACAAATTGTTCGCTATCACGTTTTTACTATGGAGGCTGCCATTTTCACCATGACAAGATTATCTCAACAGAAAGTTTCTCACAGTTATTTTTGTCAATAATGACTTCCTAGAAATCTGGTTTTTATAAGAAAACTGTTTGTATTTATTTTTGACGATAGATACATTCATTCTTGGTCAACTTATTTAAAATATCGGCGACCCCCTATTTCAGGTACCTTCGACTGAAGACCCATGGTTGAAAAAGGAAGTGCTTTGGGGTTCCACGTGTTCCGTTGCAGAGGGCCACCGGAAGCGGCTAAACTAAAAAGAAAACGCACAAGATGACATGAAAATTCCGGAAAAGTATTTGTGCGCTTGACCAGCGAAATAAATAACATATGTCTCTGGCTTGACCTACTATAGATTTCATGTACGAAATATGAAATATCACTTTTAAGATTTTAAGGTGTGCGTTTCATAACGTAGCATTGGAAAGGGGAAAGGGGGGGGGGGGGGCTTGCCCCACACTTTTTTTTCGCAACATACAATTTTGTTACACATAGAAAATTGAATTTTGAACATCTTGCCCCCTCCCCCCACCACCACCTTTTTTTTTTTTTTTTTTTAATTTTTTGAAGTATGAGAAAAATTTATCAAATTAATATTTAAATAGAAGTTTTATTGTGCCCCCCCCCCCTCATCCATGGATTAGAATTTTGAATATTGGGAATTATTTATTAATTTATTTTGGTATTTATTTTAGCTGCGTCTTGCCGTGATGAACCAAAAAAATCCTGGCACGTAAGAACAATGTGGAAGGTGCACATGGGGCCGGGGGGGGGGGGGGGGGAGGGGGTCCCAAATTTTGTCATGTCAACCCTTATTTAATTTAATAACGATCGAACCCGATGTCCCCTCCATTTTGATTCGTGCAGTGTGAAATAATATTTGGAAAGCTCATACATAGATTCAATTTTATGATACAAGGCACCACTCCTATGGATCTCCATTGTTTTTTATGTACTCATGCTTATTTGACAAAAAACATTAGAAAGAGGGATCTTAAACGATAAACTCACTAATTCTTGGGCGGTTGTGATTTACATCAAAAACACTTTGACGTAGTAATCAAATGTCACTTGGAGAATGTTACATAAGAATGTTATCTTGTTCATGTGTGATCTACAAGGGGAGGGGGGATTATAGGGCCCCGACCCCCGATAACTTCCTTCTTCTGTCGGTGCAGAATGAAATACATGTGGATGGACATGAACATTTATTTTATTTGAAAAGCTTTATTTTTAAACTTTGGTACATCTATGACGACAATGCCAGTAAAACTAGTGACTACACAAATTTTATCAAATTATCTGAGAAGTGCTTTCTATATTATTAAAAGAAAAAAAAAGAAATGATAAAAATACGGGAATGATAAAAATTATTGTACAAGCCTAAATAGAATTAAAATTACAATCAAGAACCCACTAGTCAAATTACCTATCAGTAAGACCCTTATGCCTTGAACATTTAAAAGTCATTTGAAATAAACCGACTTCTTAATTTTTACACGCATTTTCAAGAAAGGCTGCGACGGAATGACATAATGTTGCATCTTGATAAAAAGGCTTTACCTAATGAAGGGAACCAAAATCCCCAGACTTGTACACCGAGACCGTGAAGGACACGTGGACAGCGGTGGGGGTACCCCGTACAATAACAAACATGTCCGTGTCGGTGAGTTTCTCAACTAATTATTTCTTTAATTTACTGTTGTTTTAAATTGTCATAAAATGCGTATTCCATTTCTTTCATATTCTATTTTTTCTCATCCATATACCATTAACTCAAATTTATATTAACTCTTAATAACTTAAATGCAAAAGCATATTAAATTGCGTAATTTTTTCTATGAATTTTATTTTCAATTTGTATTGTTTGACGCTTACAAGTTTCTCTCTCTCTCTCTCTCTCTCTCTCTCTCTCTCTCTCTCTCTCTCTCTCTCTCTGAGAGTGCCATGGTATCTATGGGATATTACGGTTACGTAATACGTAATGTAACATTTTAACACCCTTGCTCAATATATCTTTATTGGCGTAAATTGTTCCGAGCTCCGAGCCACTGTCTTTGCTTGCCTGATACTGCTAATCCCATACATTGGTCATTTAAAGAGTAATCCCCCATTCTACTGGATCAGTCTAAAATAGGAACTTAATCTGTCAGTTAATATCAAGTATAATCCACAACACTAAAAAACAAACAAGTCTTAGAAATCCGTGGAACCGAGGGACAGAGGTTGATTTCTGGAGAAAATAGGGATTCTGGATATATCTGTATTATAAGGAACCGGTGGAGGATTCATGGGGACTTAACTCCGTAAAAAGATACTGCCCTGAATCTGACTTATCGAAGTGATCAAAATAACATATTTACAATGGTAAGTGTCTAGATAAAATTACTGGTAAATACGTACATGTTGTTCATCTAAATAGCTGTGTTGACACAAGAAATAATGATTGATCTAAAGATACCTTCAAGTTTTCTAAATTCATCTATTATATACACAACACTGAACGCAATCATTAAAAACGAAAATCTTTGACTTTCTGACCTTCCTGTTTCTTTACTTCAAAAACATTCTATTGTGTCTAGCACTCTAACCGATTAAAAATGTAAGTAAATCAGGGACATGAAGAGAAGAAAGCCCCAACAGAACAGCGCACCTGACAATGCTCTCGTGACAGGCATTCAAAACATCAATACAAAGCCCAAACACGTTATGGATGCCTACAATAACTGCTGTAGTCCATTTAAATAATGCAATTTCCTCAAATTGACGCCTTTCACACAAAAGACCCCCAGAAATATATACATGTAGAGAAAAAGGTCCCCAGACTGATTTTTCATGTGTTGATATAAGGATATGTTTCACTGAACAAAAATCTCATTTCTGTTATACATGGTTCTACATCATGTCGCTCCCTCAGTATATCGGGACTATGTAGAAGCGACGATACTATACTATAGAGTATAGTATTTCTTAGGTATTTACTGAGAATAGAGAATAAATTATTTATTCTAATCAAGTGTGAACAGATTGTGAATTTCTCTCTGTCGCGGAAATTACCATTGTGAGTAAGTCTTCATTTGTTTTTGTCAATCTAATCAAAATTAGGCCGAGCTACGATAGACTATACAAGTATAGCATATCGTAGTGGATTTTAAAACTATTATAAGATAGTATTTATATATGTATTTCTTTTTCCTTCTTTTTCCAGGCGTTGTCCGTCGACTCCGTTCCCTCCATACAAAAGGTGAGTGTTATTGCTACCTTCAAGCACATAACAACCGCGGGGGTGGGGGGGGGGGGAGGGATATGACCCCACACTTTTTTGTCATATGAAAAAATGAAGTGAAATAAACAAAATCAACATAGAAATAGAAGTTTTAGGTACTACAACACCCCGCCTATCTCCACGAAACAGGATTTTATAGATTGGCGGATTATGGATTTGTTTTTAATAGTAAAGACTTTGGATAAGTCTCCCCTCCCCCCACTTAAAAAAACGATGCTACGTGCCTGACCTTGTCTCTGACGCATCTATCAAAACAGCGTCGCATCTTTACCACACCCACCCGTTCACCCAAACCCCGACCCTGCAAAATTCTTGCTCTCGCTTGTACACCCCCAGAAAGCAAATTAACATTCTATGTACAGCGAGTTTCGTTTCTTTCCTCTTTATTTTACTTTGATAGCTGGTAAACATATTACATCGGAATGCATAAGACCATATTGAAATGAGGTTCCGTACCATGTGCAAAAGGCCTTGAAATGAATTAGAAAACCTGGGATTAAAATCCGACTAGTTTACACGATTAAGCAACCAAATGGAGTGTAATAAAACCCCCTTTCTGAATAGAAATTGACAATAAATCAGGATTATATAGGAATTTAACTCCAGTAATTAACAACTGATTTTCTTCATATTAGAAAAATAAAAATGAAATGAAAATTTTTCTACTGTAGATAATAAAAGTTTAATATATAGATTAATGATTTATGTATATACACATTTATAACTCTATGCTCCAGCAGCAGCAAAGATCTTGATATCACGGGCTGGTTACATGTGATTTGATATCACGTGTTACATGTACAAGTGTATTCCCTTTGTATACAAGAAAGCCATGATAATATAAAACATATATCATATCATACCAGACTTTGTGGAGGACATCGAGTATAATGTACAAACAAAATTCAGGAAACTTAACAGTCAAATGATAACTAGAAATGGAAATTTTTGTATCCATGATTATAATATGGGACATTGTTAATTATATTCTCAATATGTATTAAAGGGGACATTTTGACATATTTTGACATTAGGAGAAGTCAGCGGAACAAAAATGTGTTCGTCATTAAAGGTTATGTTACAAAATGATTTGTTTGTCATCGAGATTAAGTTCCACAAGTATATATATATCCGTTTATCATTAAGGGTTATGTTCCACAATCATCTGTACATAATTGTTTTTTCCATATCTGTTTGTCCTTTAAAGTTTGATATGTTCAACAAAGATTTTGTTGATTTGATGGCTATATTCCACAAGGAAGATACACAACCTTACCATTAAAGGTTTTGTTCTACAATGATCTGTTAAAGATTTTGTTCCACAAGGTTTTGTTTACCATTAAAGGTTGTGTTCTACAATGATCTGTTGGTGATTTTGTTCCACAAGGTTTTGTTTACCATTAAAGGTTGTGTTCTACAATGATCTGTTGGTGATTTTGTTCCACAAGGTTTTGTTTACCATTAAAGGTTGTGTTCTACAATAATCTGTTGAAGATTTTGTTCCACAAGGTTTTGTTTACTTCCACAAGGTTTTGTTTACCATTAAAGGTTGTGTTCTACAATGATCTTTTGGTGCTTTTGTTCCACAAGGTTTTGTTTACCATTAAAGGTTGTGTTCTACAATGATCTGTTGAAGATTTTGTTTCACAAGGTTTTGTTTACCATTAAAGGTTGTGTTCTACAAGGATCTACCGGTCTTAGAATGTTATTTCTCAAATGGATAATCAAATTAGCGCCTTTGTTTCAAAATGTCCTTGTTATTATAACATAGAAGGTTTTGCTCCAATGCTTGTCATTGTTTTTATAGGTTATGTTAAAATAAATGTCGTTAAATTGTCGTTGAAGGTTATATTCAAATAAATGTCGTTGTTTTTGAAGGTTATGTTTAAATACACGTTTTTTCTTTAAAGATTAATATCTATTATAATAATTATTAAAGTTAACGTCTTTGCCTTAGAAGAATTTGTTCAAGCATGTATTTGTCTTTGAAGGTTATGTTCCACAGAGAGACTAGTGAAGACAAAGATGATGAGGTCTTTGGAGTCTGGAGGCAGCAACGGCGTGTCTCCATAGCAAAATCCTCAGACGACGGGTCAAAAACCAAGGCGCAAGCGCAGATCAATTCTGACAGAATGACCAGACGTAGGTCAACTTTCAAAGGAGTGGCCAATTCAGTCCATTCGCTGCTGGGCATACGCCGAATGAGTAAGGCTAGAGTCAGTGTTAGCAACGCAGAGGACATGAAACCTAAAGTGAGATATGAGAACACGTATAAACTGGGTCCGGACAGCGGAAAGGTTGCGAGCTCAAACCAGATAGAGACTGCGGTTAAGAGCATACTGGAGCAGTTTCTGGACAAGGAGAAGTACTCCCCGGACACGTGTAGCAGCCTAGCGTGTAGTCTCTCTATCATGATTAAGAACGCGGTGAAGGACATGGATTTACCCCGCTATAAGATCATCACTAACGTCATCATCAGTCAGCGCGGGACCCAGAGCATGCAGACGGCCAGCAGGTGCTTGTGGGACACCTCCACCGACAACTTCAGTCACGTGACTTACAGCAACGCCTCCCTGTGTGCCGTGGTCACTGTTCACTGTGTCTATTTTGAATAATTATTAACAATGTTTAATGAAGGTATACATTTTATTGTAATTCTTATTTTAGAAAAATGAATAAAAAATCTTATGTAAGAAAGTGTGTATGAACATTACAGTGCACAAAAACAATCAGTTACATTTTTTTTTGCCTTACTTAAATGAAAACTTAATAATCAACTGGAGTTATCGCGCGTTATTCAGTTTGTTGCCCAACATCGTTAAGAAACGGTTGCAGTTTTGATACCACACCTTAGCAAGTAATGATTCAATCACGTGTAATACATATAAGTAAACTGTTGTTAATGATGGGAATAGAAATATCTATAACACTATTATCATGGTATACAATTCCATAGTATAAGTGGTTCTTTACATAGTATAATATTTTATAATCTGTGGCCATTTGTAGAACCTTCTCTGTAGATCTGTATATATTGTTCAAGGAGTTCGAGAATTTCATCACATGTTTAAAATTACGCACTGGTGCCTGAAATAAAATATGTTGTCATTCCTTACGGCATGAAATAACAGTGCTTATTTGTTGATTGTTCAATAATTAACTTTACGGATCAAAACACGGATGAACAACTCCTAATCATACCAACACTAATCATACCAACACTAATCATACCAACACAAGAGACAGCATGGTGCATCAATATTATCATACCGTATTAATCTGATGCTGCAGTGCATGTTACTAGTACCCTAAAGATAAACTCTTGACCCTGTAGCTATTCATTCTCACACGATTTCAAGATCCTTTGAAGTTTATGTTGTGAAGCTTCTTTAAAACACTGTACATTGTCAATTAAAAACTGTACATTGTCAAGTAAAAACTGTACATTGTCAAGTAAAAAACTAAACTGTACATTGTCAAGTAAAAATCTGTACATTGTCAAGTAAAGAACTGTACACTGTCAAGTAAAGAACTGTACACTGTCAAGTAAAGAACTGTACACTGTCAAGCAAAGAACTGTACACTGTCAAGTAAAGAACTGTACACTGTCAAGTAAAGAACTGTACACTGTCAAGTAAATTCTTTTACCCCACGATATAAGTGTAGCGAATTTCCTCCAAACGTTGTTTATTGTTACTTCGACTTGTCAGAAAAATAATCTGTTAATATTTATCAGCAATGCCAGAAATACAACTTCGTGTTTAAATCTTATACATGAGGTTATCAAAACAGCTGTCACCTTTCCTTTAAAGTGTTCAACCAAAAAGTTAAAAAAAAACCCCAACATTATACGACAAGAAGACATAGATTAGAAATGAGAGAAGAGACAAATAACTCTTTAACAGTACCAGCTATTGTATCTCACTGGCTCTCCGAACATCTTCGTTCGATTTCCTTGATAAGTTCCACTATTTTGACCTCGTACGGTTTCCTGACAAAGTCGTAGAAGTAGTCTCCTGCCGTCATCAGAGCCAGCCACACATCTGCTGCATAGCTCGAGTCTACAACCAAGGGAATGAACTCCTGGAAGTGTAAGCAGCCTCTGAAGTTACATGTAAGAATAATAAGTAACTGTTTCAATACCATAATCCTAGATACCGGGGCCATGAATTTTACAAATTAATAAAGAAAAAAAACCATCTTTCTTCATAAAAAGCAGAATCTTAGATTGCCTCCTAGGCGCTCAGTAGTTCTAAAAATAATTTTTTGAAAAGAATTATATAGCAATTTACATAACACCACATTGGGGGCCTTGGATATCACGTGTTTGGTCATGATGATCTTACTCAAAATAACCATCACGTGCTTAGCATTTTCTGCCAGAAGCACAGTAGTATAAATGAGCAAAACTTGCATAGATATCTTTGTAAAGATTCCTCTTTCCTTACAATGTAACATTTACCGTCTTGTGGAGATTGGTTCCATAGTTGCAGAAGTAAATAATAAAAGTTATCTAATCACGACGTAAGATCAACGGCAATGGAATATATGATAAAACAGGAGGCCTCATTTAGAGAACTGGACGGACCAAGTTTTCATCTTCTCGTCGCACATACTTACATAATGTTTTATAAATTAAAAGACTTAAACACAAATACATTCATATGTCACAAATCAAAGTGTCCAACATATACCAATATCAAAGCCACATAAGTGTAATTGTGTAATTTCTCTGCTACAGACCATGCAGTTTTAAACTTTAAATTCTGATAAAAATGGAAATTAAATTGACAATAACTGTAATGAATAAATACACCATAACTTTTCAATTGTTTTAAGGTAACTTATGTATCATTTATAACAGTTGTTTGTTTGAAAAAGTCGCTTTAAAATTCAAATGCATGGATTTCTGATTTCAGACTTGTAAGTATTTACAACCCCTAACAGAGAGTAAATTCTTAATATTGTTCATTATGAATTCTTCAAGATTTAAACTAAGGTCATAAACTTATAAAAACTTATTCGGAATGAGTGAGTATTGATTTTTTTGTTTAGGTAGTAAATTTTGCTTAGGTAAGGAAAGTAAAAAAATCCCAAACCATCAACGGTTCCAACATTTACAAGCTTCCAAAAATGAATAAAAAGAGTTTTCATAGTTCCCCTTTTAGAAAATTATTTTATGCCAAAATGAATCCAAAGACGTGTATACGTCACTGAGTGGTCATCGTTACCTCTTCTACAGAACTCACTCCTCTGGTAGCTGTGTGACATAGAAATCAAAACGACCGAGGCGTCCTGAATGGCCTCTGCCATTCGGTCGAACACGTTCGCTCGCATTTTTTCGACGTCCATCCATACATCAAATCCTGCCTCTTCAATTGTTTTATCTTCAGCATGAGAGGGCGCTGTTCTCGTGAATAGCTGATCATCACGTGACGTCTTTTCTTTTCAGGCGACTCCTGTGTTGCGGTATCCATATCCTTCTTTTCAGGCGACTCTTGGGCTGCGTTATTTACACTTTTCTTTCCAATGAACTCTTTGGCTGCAAAAACCATAAAAATCAATGTTCGTAAAGCATTTGTAGCATAAAATGAAAAAAAAAATTGGCGGCTTTTGTGAAATCCATTTATTTAAACTTTGAAAATAATGGTTTGATTATTAGCTGAATTTGAAAATAGGCCACCAAATATTAATTTTGCAAAAAGAATTTGAGAAAGAATTCGTTTATAAACAACTCTTGTGTTTTAATGCCATTTAGGAGGTAATTAAAACTAATTCATCCATTTTGAAAGATATTTAACACTGGACGATTTCAATCATTCATCAAACTTTATGTTAAGATGCTACAGTATATATAAGAATGTAAGTTTTATCATTCGGAGATGTGGATAGATGGTAAACTAATGAAATGTAAGAGTGCCTCGGTCTGCATATTTCTTGGATAAGTGAAGTTGTTCAGACAGCGTCCATAGGACACCCTTGGCTGACTCCCGCACATCCGGGTACCGAGAAGACCTTGCCAGATCAAACAGAGTGGCCACCACGTCTGTCTGTGTGTCAGACACAAAGGTCACCTTGTTGTCGTAAGAAAAAAAAATATAACAAGGAAAAACGACAGCAAATATTCATGTGTAAGAATCCAAGGTGCAAAGAATAAGGAAAACATCTGTCCTGAACAGACATGCTTTGCTATGATTGATCAACACTTTAGAATTATGAACTGCGTTATTGATTCTCGTACTGATTTGTTTAATTTCCTCGGACTGCTGCACCCCTGCGAATGTTATTGTCATTCAAATTTAGACCACGTTGTTTTATTTGACCCTTTCAGTTTTGCAGTAAAAATATCTTGCCTTGTGGTTATAGTCCATTTCCTATAATCTAGGTACTTGTAGTCAAATATAAAATCTAGACGTGTATTAATTTTATACTTTATCTCCATTAATTGGTAGATAAAATGAGTTCTAGAAATAAATGTGACAATAGAAAATAATACTATTTTTTTATGTTGCAACAATTAACATGCTTAGTAGCGATCCCCCCTAAGAATTAATTTCCGATCCGCGCCTGACCCAGTAATAGCATCAATAGTGAAACAGACTATACTATTTTATGCAGAATGTTCCTTGAGAATGGCTTGATATTAATACTATAATTTTACACAAAACAGACACCCATTCATTTTTTAAAAAGCATGCTATTGCACACCAAAGCACCAAACATGGCTATGATTTTAACAAGCAACCCAATGTTTTATTATATTTTCAACCAAGTGTAGAGCGTTTGAACACGAACGATAACTCTGTTCTGAATATTATCGTTTGATTTAAATAACCGCTAGATGATGAAATAAGACATAGATCTTAATAGATTTTCACGTTTTAACATATATCAAAGTAAGATATGATACGAAAAACGACCAGTACTTACGTATTTTGAGAATATTATCCGAACACTCATACTTCCGCTCGAAATTTCACAGGAACTGAACAAATCTCGGGAAAGTCTCGTGAACTTTCATTCGAGCGCCTCTGGATTTATTATATATTTAGCAAAGATAAAGAAAACTTTCCGGGGTGTGCTGGGCTAATTCTACGAGAGGCGGCAAAACTCCATACTCCACCAGTGGTCTCTTACCGGAATCAAACATTGCTAAATTCCCGATAACTGTAAATGATTAAATTCGTATTTATAATTTAGTTATCCACAAAATAATAATTCCAAAAACCAAGAACAGAAAGAAAATAGAAACAAATCCAATCAAACAATAAGTATATAAAGAATAATACAGAATAAATTGCAAGCTACTAAAACGTTTATTGCATCAGAAATACCCCTCCCCCAAAAAGTGTGTAGGAAAAAAAAAACGTTCTCTTGCCAAATTCAAAGGCAAACCAGTCATTGTACGCTCCCGAGGAGTCCCGAATGGCCTCTGAAATACCACTAATCATGTATTTGATGTCATTGCGAGTTCCAACTATGCTTGCGTCATGTTCGGTCATGACGTCACTAGCCGCCGCCAGTATTCCGACTCTATCCTATTACAATAAATAAAAACCCGAATCGAATACTAGCATTGCAACTAAAACTAGCTGAACTTATGGTGGCTCGACACATCTAAATCTATAAAGAAGTGTCATCTTGGAAATCTAATGGTTCAATATATTATTTGATGGACCTTTGAAACCTGATTTCACAAATACGAGGGTTATTCAGAAATAATTAAGACAACAGAAATACATCCCTTTCTAAGTGACGAGTTTTGGTGAAAATTGGCATAAACATTGAAAAAACCTGACAAATACATAAACAAGTCGGTGGTCGGGGTACCGGCGCAGGCATAGACTCGGAGATAAATAAGAATTAAATATGTACACTACTTTTAAAGTATTGGTAGACCTACAATCAAAATAAAAGAAATCAAATTGTATATGTTCATTTCGCTATTTTTTTGACTAACTTCTGTGCAAGTTTCACTCAGTGTTGGAGTTGAAATACGGAGATAGTATCAAATTATTTAGCAAGCAAGCAATCTGACTACGACGGTTTATTGAATTTTGACTCAAGGTAGGGGCAGTAAATATACATCAAATTGGTGGGAATCTCGGAAGATCTCGTCAGGCAAAGCAGTTGCTTAAACAACGATTACACAATGTATAGGGGTCAAAACTTCAGTTTATCGGGGGTAATTTACCGATTGTTTCATAAGAATTAAAACAAAGGAACTAAATATCAAGTACTTTTTACACACTTACTGATGTAAACAGTTCTAAAATATGTTCTGCAGAATGACTGTAAGAGTTGATTCACTGTAATTTGACTTTTTGGGCAGAAAAAATAAGAATGGAGAAAATATGTGAATGTTTTCCGTTTGTTTGTAATGTGTTTAAAACATAGGAGCAGGGAGACGCGTTAAAATGACGTTGCGATGAGTTTGTGGTTTCTCCGGTTCATTGATGAGGGCAAGTTTTCTCAGCTTGTCAGGACTGATCGAATGATGTCATTGACTACAACATTTTCACGGTAATAAACGGTATCCTGGTTTATTTTTTTGTGAAATTTCAATGGTTTATCTCTTTTCCCGAGGGAGTACTTGAGTAAATGTTATAATAATTTCCGAACAACCCTCGTATGAGATCGATAGCAGCTTTCAGTGTTTTTGTTTTGTTTTTTCAGAGAAAACAAAAATTTGTCTGATTATGAACGAGATATTTTCGAGCTTATAATTTGGTCTCAATTTCTGCATATCTAAGAAGGTTTCAAGTCTGGACTTTTGACTTTTTGGACGATCACTCCAGTGAAACGAGTAAAAGTGTCAATTATACGGCTGATTAAAGAGTGAGCCGTCTTGATAGAAAATAAACTCAATGTGTGTGTGTGTGTTTGTGTGTGCGTGCGTGCGTGTGTGTGAGGGTGCGTGTGAGGGTGGGTGTGCGTGGGTGTGTTGCATGCGTAATAAGCTGTATTAACTCACCGTTAACCTATCTTTCTCGTATAAATCCAGTATAGCTTCAAGAACATCTTTACCATATTTTAGGAGGGCCTTTGATTTGGAAAGTTTCTGAGATAACTCACGGCTAGAAATAGTTCCATTCATAAAGAACTTCCATATCACCTCTTCCTCAGACGAAAGTTCGGAAAGTTCGTATTTGTTCTGCAGACAGAAATCCATCATATCGTCCCTGCCTTGAGAACTTTGGCACAAAGTTTATTACCGAATTCAAACTTCTTCGACAGTGTTAACTCTGTGAACATGATGTCTCCCATCCCATCAGCTAGTTCCTGGAGGAATCCAGACACCTCCGGGGAATCTATGGGATTTCCCTGAGACTGTGATTGTCTGAGAGTAGGTCGCTTAGGTCGTCAATGATATCGTTCATTTCCTCTCGACTTATGGCCATGATGCCTGGGATCCTACACTCTTCTTTTATGAAATAGGTTCTTGAATTTTTATAATACCTTTTCGTTTTGGGACGTTTTCTTCTTAGACTTTAAAACTCTCAGATGAAATTAACGGTATACTTTGACGGCTACTATACTAAGTAAACCGTTTACAAATTGTGATCAGGAATAATGTTCAGTAACCGTTACACTCCGTATCCGGTTTGGTCGACGCGGTCTTCCTCGACATCAGTGTAATATGTATACATACATGTATCTAATGGAAACATGACATCCTCATATCTGTACGATAACGACGAAGCAGTTTTAAGGAGGCTGGGGGGAGGGTCAAAATATATATAATAAAATATAAAACCCATCAGATTTAGCTGAAAATTTTATGTGATTTCTGAAGCTGTCAACTACTTTTTAGTAAAGAAAAAATTCATACATTTTAATATAAAATTTTATCATTTTCCATTATCTTTATTTTCAAGGAGATCAATATAGCCTAAAATGGCACCAAAGATTGTGTTGATGCTCTATTGCAAACACAATGTTATGTCATGTTGTAGAAATTGAATTTACTTGGTTTACATTATATATATTATGTAACTTCAGTATTTACTAGCGATGCCCATCATGGCCATTCCAAATTTCACTGAGAGTCCTCTTTTAACCAGATAATACATGTATGAACAACAACAACAACAGCAGCAACAACAACAGCAGCAGCAGCAGCAACAACAGCAACAACATCAACAACAGCAACAACATCAACAGCAACAACAACATCAACAGCAACATCAACAAATTAAAATAATACAATTGTTGTTTCTAATCGTTTTTATCTAGATACATGCATTTGATCTCATGTAAGGAGTAAAATATGCTGTACTTTAATCGCCAACAAATCTGACCGAGCCACTTCTTAATCGTGTAAATTTTACTTAATATGATCTAACTTACTTAGAACATAACCAATTTTTTCATTGGCCGATCAAAAGTTCTGCGCCAATCAGACATTATCTCTCTTTTGTTTACGGCTCTCTTAGCTGTCAATCAAAATGTGACGTCGCTGAGACTATAATTGGCAACTTTTTGCGATTGATATTAGCCTTTAGTAAAAGTTTTAAAAGAAAAACACTTAAAATGTCCAAAAGTATAATTGATGAAAGAGCGAGAGCCGTTTTATGCTGGTGTCTGGATTGTCCCTACCACAGGATGTACTCACTTTAAATCTGATGTATGTTTATTATCTCATCGATATTGTTTTAAATATTAAAGCAATCCGAAGGAAAAGTTATTTTAAAAAAAATATTCCCTTCTTTAAGTGCATCGTCATTTTTATCGGCAACCTAAAACAATCCGAAAGTCAACCAAATGTAATGTGTTCGTGATATCAAGCAAAAGTCAAGGTCTCGGGTAGCAACCTGAGGTCAAGATCAATACATCGTTCTTAACTACTTGAGACAGTTAAGACGGCAAGATGAATAAATGTGTTTATTTCATATAATAGACATTGGGTGAGCACTTAGAACTTTGGTTCAATGTATATTGTTCAGCCGTCGTCCTCTGAAATCTCGAGATGATCTATCGCCTTTGTAAAATCAGCAGCCAGTTGGAGAGCTTCCATTTTGTTTTTGGACTTCGAGATTTTCATCACGTGTTTGTAATATCCCTCTGGTGCCTAAAAGTAATATTAATTTGTTAAGTCATATATAGAAAACAGTCATACTTTACGATATCACCACATGTGATACTTTTTCACATGTAAACCAGTTGTCATTAATCAAATGGGTAAGGATGATATGTTTATATTCATTGAAATAAGCATGTTATGTTATGTGTTAGGGAAGGCCACACAATGCAGCTGTCCATCTGAATTTTATACAACTTGCGCATACACTTTTATTTAAACAATATTTAATTCAATTTAACATATTTAAAAGGATTTTTTGGAATGATTAAAACTATAGAAGCCCCAGCGGGATTCGATCTCATGACTTACAGATTCGTAGTTAACGCTGTAACGCATTGCGTTACCCTGTTATGTAATAATTTTGGGGGAAAATCAATTATAAAATCATACCTGATGGTATTGTTTATTTTGATAGGAAGTACGTCACAAATATGGAGGTGTCACATACCACCTTAATACAATTAGGATGAACATATGTTAAACCAGATAAAACATAATTGGTGGCCATTCCTTTAAAAAATCAAACCTCGTCTTTCATTTGAGCCAGAAACACCACATCATTTGCTCTGTAGCCCTCGAATACATCTCTGAAAATGTAAAGAAAATAAAAACAATACAATCTTTTATATCCCTGAATAATTTGAAAGTACGTTTCATAGTCATTTTTTCCTCCAACAAAAATGGTTAAAAAGTGTTATCCACGGTTTAAATCAGGCCTTATTTTTAATTGGATGATAGTGATTTAAAAGCTTGTCACGTTTTTTTTCATCAATATGAAATGTCCTCGGTAAGTAAAGATATATTTTTACGTGCCAAATATTCCAGTATACATTATATACATGTACATGTATGCATTATGAAAAAAGAAATAGATACTGTTTCGAGGCCTTCGAGCCACTAATTCTATACTCTGTCCCAAGTTTCTGCTTCCATCAATGTTTTACATTTCGATAATCATAAATACTGTTGTGCCCAAACTACGTTCATCCACAATAATAAAAAAGTCAAGATTTTCTTTTCTGAAACGCCCCCTCTAACGCTTCAAGTTAAAACACACAACCAAAAATAAAAAGTCTACGGGGATTTTGCATTGCAGAAGACATGAGAAGTATCCAGAAGATTAACGTTGAAGAAATCCAGGATTTATCACCTTGTATTGATTTCAATTGCATTTGTTTGACAGGTGTGTGTATTCTCATTAAAATTCGCCAACAAGTGACGGAATCAGTATCATGGGACAGACTATAGTATCCATGTGATTTGTTTCCATTGAGAATCAAGACCCTTGATTGTATCTTTGCTATAACAGTTAACATTATCCCTGTTTTTACTTTCTAAATCAACATAAACATAAAAATAACCCACTTTATCACTGTTATGCCTTAATTAAATTTAAAGAATGTCAATGACATTATCATTATTCTTAAAATATTAGTGTAAAGAAAAATGTTAAATTGAACATACCGTGGAAGGTTTCGCTTTTCTAGCCAAATGTTGAACTGTTCCTTGTTCAACGCTGAAAATTTCTGAAAAGTATATAAGCAAAAAAAAAAAAAACTAATTAGAATTATTAGAATTGTGAAAGTTTGTCACATAACTATTTGGTGGCTTAGAAAATTTTCGTTACCTTTATCATTTCTGCACGCTCGCTACTAAGTGTTGCTTTTGTTGGACGTAAAGTTGAATTGTCTCCATGTGCACAGGGGGCGCTCACATAACCCTGAGACGAGACTGCTTGTGATGACTGCTGGGATACATCTCCCTGCTTTACACCATCATCTGTCATTTCTCCTTGACCTTTTAAGCATCTTCGCTCGAGTTCCTTGATTAGTTCCACTATTTTGGTCTCGAAAGGTTTCCTGACAAAGTCATAATGGTAGTCTCCCGCCGTCATCAGAGCCAGCCATCCCTCTGCTGTATAGCCCGGGTCTACCAGCAACGGAATTCGCGCCCTTTTTAAGGAGGATGCGTACGCAGCCTCTGAAGTAAGCAATGGTTACAAAAACCCAATGAAAATAAAGGAAAAAGAATAATACAACGTACAAAATAGTACATTTAAGGTAACAAAAGATAATTTATTCAATAAATTGGTCATATTAAAACACAGCTTATGAACTTCGAATGATATCGTTTTATCATGTCAAAGAAATAGATTTCACCTCTTCTGCAGTATTCGCTCCTCTGGTAGCTGTAAGACATGGAAATCAAAACGACCGAGGCGTCCTGAATGGCTTCTGCCATTCGGTCGTACACATTCTCCCGCATTTGTTCGATGTCCATCCATACACTAAATCCCGCCTCTGTAATGGCTTGTTTTATTCTTAACATCAGGGGGCGCTGTTCCCGAGAATAACTGATCATTACGTGACCTTTTGTTTTCTTTCCAAACAATTCTTGAACTACAAAATAGAATAAAGAACATCCAAACCTCATGAAAATTGCTGTGAAATGAGATCTCAGAACCAAGATAAAAAAGTAAAATTCAACCAAAAACTTTACTATGGGGCGATATGAAAAAACTTTTAAAAATGTGAAATTTGCATCCAAATAATTTTAAATTGAAGGTTTCTATTATGATACACAACTGATTTTATTTTCAACAAAAAATTAATTCAAAATTACATATTCAAATGCAATGAAATATAACAATAAGAAATATGATATAAAAAAATAAGCGTGGAATGTTTGCTTAACGAGGTGTTAAGTTTATAAACATCTTAAATATCACAAAAATGGGTCTAGCTTTTTTAAAACATTAAATATGCTTAGACAGGGCTTTGTGCAAAAAAAGAGTACCTAAGTCTGCGTGTTTGGCGGATGAATGAAGTTGTTCAGACAGCGTCCATAGGACACCCTTGGCTGACTCCCGCACATTCGGGTACCGAGACGACCTAGCCAGGTCAAACAGAGTGGTCACCACGTCTGTCTGTGTGTCAGACACAAAGGTCATCTTGTTGTCGTCGTCAAAAGCCAGGTGTGCCAATGTCTTCGTGGCAGCTGTAAAATACAATACAAAGTAAAGAAGACAATATTACATGTATATTAAAATTCAAATAAAATAATTGTTTAATCATTTTTTTAACATGAATAGAAGTTTATTAATTATTTTTTGCTTTTTGATGAATTTAACGAGACAATATTAGAATGTACTTGTTTAGATGTATGTCTTACTGATTTGTTCGATTTCTTCTGGTTGCTTGGCTAGTTTTACCAGAGGCGGCAAAACTCCATATTTTACCAGTTGTTTCTTATTTGAATCAAAAATAGCTAAATTTCCAATGACTGCAAGAAAAATATACTGAACACTTTAGTAATAAAAATGTCAATGCAAGTAAAGCTTCTCTCAAAAGAATAAAAGCAAAAATCTTAAATGGAAAAAAAAAAGTTTGTAAAATTTCCTTCGCAAGAAAATAAGGTTGAGTAACATACTCTTTCCGAGTTCGAAAGCAAACCAGCCATGGGACTGTCCCGAGGGACTCTGAATGGCCTCTTCGATACCGCGTATCATGTATTCCACGTCACGACGATTTCCCGTAATGCTTGTGTCATTTTCATTCATGATGTCACTGGCTGCCGTCAATATCGGAACACCTTTCACGAACTCGTTCTTGACCGCCTCATGTTTCAAGTACTTCAAGTAAACAGCAAGGAACCCCGCCGCCCTCACGTCGCTGATTGTGACGTCACAAAACGTGCACATGTTGTGTGTGGTGGTACTGATGGAGTCTAGTGTGTGGACTTGATTCCTCTAAATAAAAATGGTTCTACGTTCAATCCATAGTGTATTTCGTCTAAATCGTCTTGTTAAATTACATTATAGAATATATAGATACAAATAAGGTACAAATAAAATGCTAAAAACTAATAAATTGTCCATTATGAGACTTCTTTTATAGAATTTATTTTTTAAGAGGAATGAGTGGTTTTGTTGCTATTTTAGACTACATTAAAATCCATGAGAAAAAGAACAAAAAAGAAATCATATCTAAGGTTAAAAGTAGATCTAATGGGTAATTGTTCTAAAAACCAGACTCCTTATATAATAAGAAAGCAATACTATGTATATACATTTGAAAACTATAAGGCGTATGCCTTCACCTATAACAATATATAGTATTTACTTACAATCGTTTTCTTATTGACGTATAAATCATATAGAGATTCCAGAACATCCTTTCCATAGGAAAGAAATCCCACCTTCCCGGAAATTTTCCGGGATAAATCGGGGCTAAACATTGTTCCATTCATAAAAAATCTCCATATCACATCCACCCCAGGGGCGATAACCGGAAGTTTGTCTTTATGCTGCAGACAGAAGTCCATCATATCGTCAACTAGAGTCCCTTCCTTCAGAACTTCGGCGCACATTTTATCACCGAGCTCAAACTTTTCGGAAAACTTTAACTCCGTCCACATAATGCTTGCTATTCTTTTGGCTAATTTTCGAATGGATTCGCACACTTCCGGTGAATCTAGTGGCTTCCCCTGAGACCGCCCTTCTCGTATGGCTGATAGCAAAGTTGTGACATCTCCCGTAATCCGCTCCTTTATCTTTTTCTTCTTTTCCATAATAAGTTTTCAAATAGATGACAAATATAATTTCGATGAAAAACTTTCACAATATTCAACACAGAGTAGCGCGGTTTCCTTTTTCTCGATAATATTTCTAGTTTGGAAACAATTTGGTCCACGTACGAAATTTACTTTGACAATGACACCTAGAAATGAGAAAAATGATTTAAAATTCAGTATACTATAATAGCTTATCATTAAACTTGACTTACCCTCAATATACTATAAGGATACCGCATGCTAGGGGTACAAACAAAACGACATGAGTTTACGCAGATCATTCGATATTATAGAAATAACGTGTCCCCAACTTAATAGTTAAAGTGTTCACTACACATAAAAAACCCCTTAAACTAGCCGCTTCACACTCGATATACTGTAATACAGTGTATATAAATACTAGCGCACAAAATCTATATTTATAGTCCAATCTTTAAGATACATATACTAATTGAGCCATATTGACCTACCATTCAATCATTGCACACACGTATTATACAGAAATAAGAAAGCTAAACTATAACAATCCTCCTCTGATGATCTTGCTGAAGAAATCGCATGCTCTCTTCCGCCTTTCCCAACCTTTGGGGTTTGGATAAAATATGTTATTACATCTAAAGGTTAAACAATTGAAATTTTATGAATAAGATTATTAATCATATCTTCATATATGACATAAAATTAGATAAAATTTAATTGCAAATCGAATTGAATATATCAGCTATTTTCAGATATTTTCATTTATTAAAGAAATTTTGAAATATTTTCAAAATATTTCTATCTTTCTAAACCTGCTTATCATTTTATTGCACTAATTAAGAATTGTAAATATGTCTAATATGGCTCTGAATGAAATCATATCGGCTAAAGGTACGTTCTAACATTTAAAATAAATCTCTCGCTCCTGTTTGGGTAGTAGGTACTTTGTATAGCGTTGTTGTATCATAACTAATCAGCTGCTGTTTATTTCGGTTTCCCGATAAAAAGTATGAAATTAAGTACTTTGCTAGATATATGTACAATATCATAGCTTTAATTCGATGTTAATTCGATGTTAATTAGTCAGAAATATGACGCGCAAGATAAAGTTATAAAACAACGTATGACTAAAAAGAGTCCTACTTTCTAATTACACTTTCACTCTCTGACTTCCGGTATAATCAGTACGATTTCCTTACCTATTGTAACAGTCACTCATCCGATATTTTGCCTAAATTTTCGCATTCTCCAAAATCTCTATGCTCGTAAAGCAAGTGTATTAGGATGATCGCCGTTTTTTATAGTTGTTTCCCGTCGCAGTTAATACTTGGGATGCTCCGCCATTACATTCATGTCTTGTTGACAACAGTAAACATTGCCGATGTTGGTCTACTTCAACATGCCTGCCATGGGTATTTAAATATAGAGTGATCGATAGACGTACCATTCAAAAGTTTTACTAAGTATTTCTCTCGGTATTTAAATATAGAGTGGTCGATAAATATTCTTTTTCGTTTTGGGTTATTTATTTGAGGAATTCGGAAGGTTTAATAAAAAGATTATAGTTGATGTAAGAATCGTACATAGACATGCTTCAAAAAACCAATTAAACTTATGCTGTTTAATTACTGTCGATACCTACAAAACGAAGTATTTTTTTGTTGATATAACTAGTTTTGCATGGAAGTGGATTCATTATATTAAATGACAGGTATGGTGTATCGGAACCAGTCTCTGAGGGTATGATTACATGCCTTTGTTAAGCCGGCTAAAGACATCATAACAGTCAATTATGACAGTCGTTAGTATGTTACAGCACCTCTCCGATCGTCAATGAAGTATCCTTAAAGTGCTTATAGTATTGATAGAACGTCGTCTTATTTACCACTGGTTTTATTTTTTGATAATAAAATCCTTTAGCAAAACTGCATTGCAAATGACACGCATTACCACATACATGTATATACTAATTTTAATAACCCTCCATATTTATTTGGCTTTGAAATTTTGTTCTTTTCGTACACTTTTATGCATGTAAAAATGAAGAACGTCATGCTTTAAGGATAATGTTTACTCAGAATGAAAAAAAGGTCAATGACCTACTTTTTTTGTTAATGGTCATTGAATATTTTTTGAAAAATTAAGAAAATTCCCTTAAAATTTTACATTATGATTGAGATTTTCTTAATTGTGAAAATATTATATATAATTAAACTCTTTAAAATATGAAATACAATTTATTAATAGCAGTGGCTAAATAGATACAAAGGATTAAGTTTTCATTAACAATTAACATCTGACAGGTGAGATACAATGATAACAAATGTGGTTGTAAACTCTTTAAACAATGGTCTACCATATGGCATATTTGAATTTTTCGATATATGTAGCTTAGACGGATGCAAAAATGCCACCTTGGCACTGGCATAATTATCCGGCACAGTGTTACATATGTTTATAGACTGCCTTTCATAGATCAGTGTACACATTTTATCTTCTCTAGTAAAACTTTTTATGAAGAACTTTTTAAAAATATGAAATCTGATTTTGAAAAATGTTTGATTACTAAGTAAACAATTGATTAAAAAACTTGCCAATAGATAGTAGTATATGTGCAGTTCTTTGTGTAAAATTGTGAACAAGAAAATATTTTTTAAACTTTAAAAATTGCTATTTTAGCAATATATCAAAGTAATCAAATTAAAAGAAATAAATCAAACTGTTTGATTTGTTTATTACTCAGAATGAAGAAACGACATTTCAACTAGTAAAGACACTTTATATCTTTTTATTCTATTAGTAAAAAAAAATACCATTGCATTTTACCCTCTAAAGAAATGATTATTGATATTTGATTAAATTGGCACAGACAGATTGTAAGTTTGTAATGCAAAAAGTGTGTTCATCTAAATTCAGCTTTCCTCCTTGGTAATCTTGAGATGTTCTAATGACTTGGTGAAATCAGCCGCCATTTTGAGAGCCTCGACTTTGTTTTTGGTCTTGGAGAGTTTCATCACGTGTTTATAGTAATTATCCGGCGACTGAAATGAAAGTACATTGTAATAAGCCGTATACACGAGGACGTACCGGCGTAAATTACGGCAGTAATACGTAAACAGGTTTAATATATCACTGCTCGATTATGTGTTTTTCAATTTACAAAACAGTTATTCTTAACACTTATACAATGATTTAGACCATTTAGCAGGCATAATAACGAAACAGACAATAATTATTTCATCACCATCAGTGTTTATCAAAGACCCTACGTTTGATTATGTGATGCAAATTTTCTTGTACTATTTTTTCATTTTAAATAATTATGATTTCCAAATATAAAAAAGAAGGTGGAATAAAATAAGGGCACCACACAATTACAGCCTAAAGCGAATTGGACGAAAACAAAAATAGAAAAAAGGCAGAGTGTGAGTACTTAAAAAACCAAACCTCTTCCTTCATCTGTGCCAAAAATACAATGTCCTTTGCTCTATAACTTTCGAATATATCTCTGAAAAAAAAACCCCAAAAGAATCTTTTTATTCAGCTGAAAAGTACTATTCAAGCCTTCTTAACAAACTATTCATAAAAAAAGTATTTTGACTTTGATTGGAATTATTCCATAACATTTTTAGCAACAACAAAAAAAAAAATAAAATAAATAATAATAATAAATTAAATAAAAAAGAAGACATGTGAATTTGTGGACAATGACTGATCGGTCCAAACCAAATTGAAATCAAGATCCAATTCAGCATTAAATATGTTAAAGGTCATATGAAACGATATCCGGACCATATTGAGTTATATACAGAAATGAGTTCATAAGTGCCTATTTAATAAGTCTGGCATTGTTTTTTGGATATTTTATGCAAAATGTCAGCGCCACAGTCGATCAAAATCACTCAATCGGGGAAAGGAACATCGACTCACGCTGCTTATCTCCCTTGCTTATGACGTCAGTAAGACCCAGTTGCCTTTAAAGCTCTGTTGTGAATACAAATATCCATATCAGTTTGGAGTAGACTAAAGGGAAAAATACTTTTTTATGAAAAAACTTATATAATTATACAATAATCAACCACGGCAGTATATTTTCTCTCAAGAAATTAAACTGTATGCGTTTATTTTTTCATTTGATAGCGTGTACTGGCATATTCAGTTTAGAGACTCGAGAATGAGTGATTTTCGTCATAGATCTACATGCAAATATATGCATGTACGAGCTGAAACTGGGCGTATCAAACAACTAGGATTATGAAGGATTTCCTCAAAACAAAAATAAAAAAAAAATAGCCACCTTAGCGGAGGAAACACTGTATTTCATCACCAATTTGTTTACCTAACAAAGGGATTTCCTTTATTTTACTCGTGTATATATATATATATATATATATATATATATATATATATATATATATATATATATATATATATGTTTTGTTTCAATTAGTTTTAATGAAATTGCCAAATTCAAAGTTAAGTGATCGGGTTTTTTCCGCATTTGCACGTTCATGCAATTCATTATGATTATTTTTTTCTAAACAGCTTATAGACAACATGCTGCCTCATTCGCTTCACGGTTAAATTTTTTCGTTTTCAAATTCACAAATATGTTACCATTTAATTTAATTATTTTTAGTCGAAGAGAATTTTTTTTTTCAAATGTGTTGATTTTGAAACGTGTACTATAGTATGTGCGGTGTTTTGATTTTACAACGTGTATGTATTTTTTATTATTGATGCTTGTTCTTAAGAAAAATCTGTTGATTATCTACACATTCATTCATATTTTTTTTTTATCAAACAAACGATTTATTTTACCGTTACATTTCTAAATCCTTATGCCATATTTCCACGATCTAATTTAATAAAACGTTAAAACGCGTACACGCACAAAGTATTTTCTAAAGATATTGCTACATATCAATAAGTCTGAAATTTATAGGCAAGATAAATTAGAATTTATCAATAGATTGAGTTTAAAAATAAAATTTAAGAATATTTTTGCGGCATTTTACAGTCCCTTTTAAATATAAACAATATACAATGCCTCAAACATTTTCATTGGTCTGCCTTATACTTTTTCAAGTGACAAAATGAATTAAATGAATTAAAATGCTTTAATTCTCTCTGAATGTAGCTCAATCATTATACGGATCGAAGGGAAAGGATGTTTCTGTTTTAAAAGGTTTAGGATAATATTCATTGATGATGGAACATTTCAATCGTTAAATTTTCACTGCAGTACAGGATATTTATCATATTACTCTGGTGAAAAGCTGATAGTTTTATTCAGTAACGACCAATTAAAACTAAGTCATCTGAACTACGAAATCAGATGATCTCATCTGACAAAAAGACACGTTCATATTTGAAAAAATAACTAAAATTAAATCGATAAACTACTGTGAAATCACACTAGTTCTAATGCATTGTTGACATCGGTAGGTCTGTGCACAGGGACCAGGCCATCGACTTTTGACAAAGCCGGCCATTGATTTATTATATTATTATACTATATATATTATTATATTAATTCATAATCAATTGATTTATTTAGCTTTTAAAGTGAGCTGGTGGTATTTTATCTGGGTCAGTGTTCGACCCCTTTCTTTATTTATGTATTTATGGTTACATTGAAATCAATGTTAAAACGGGCTTGGTCCCTGTGGGTCTGTGTGACGTCATAAATCAATAAAATCGAGAACCATAAGCGGGGAAGATTTTTTACAGGTACTGTTTTTTCACGGTTATTTCTCAGTAATGCATAGGTAAAAAATCTTACTACACGTGTTTTGACATTCGTTTATACCAAGCTTTATATTTATGAAAGAAAATCATAGTGTTAAAAATCGTTTCATATGACCTTTAAAGTTTTACCTAGGTAAGTGTTGCTTTTCCAGCCAAACCATAAATTGCTCCTGGTTCAGTTTTGAAAATTTCTAAAAAAAAATAACAATATTTTATAGAAATGCAAAGCGCGTATGTTGAAAATATCGCATCCACAAGATTTTTCGTTTCGTTTATAACTTTCGTATTACCTTCCACCTCTTTGAGTGTTTCTTGCTTTGCGCCGATTCTTCTGCGTGAGTAAGTGGAGGGGAACTATTAATCTGTCCGTGTGCGGACGGTATGTTGTAACTGGGAAGACCGTGAGAAGAGACGGCGTGCGGTGACTGCTGAGTTGAGACTTCCTGCTTTATGATCCCGTCTGTTGTATCTCCAGGACTCTTCACACATCTTCTCTCTAGTTCCTTGGTTAGTTCCACTATTTTGGTCTCGAAAGATTTTCTGACAAAGTCGTAGTGGTAGTCTCCCGCCGTCATCAGAGCTAGCCATCCCTCTGCTGTATAGCCTGGGTCTACCAGCAACGGAATTCGCGCCCTTTTTAAGGAAGATGCGTACGCAGCCTCTAAAATAAACAATAAAAACACAAAACCCAATAAAAGTAAGGAATATAGACATGAAAAAAAATTAACCAAAAAAAAAAATTTAAAACATTGGGGAACAATACATTTAAGGAAACAGAAAATCATGTTCAGTTAATCGTTAGTTTAAATCTTTAGAACAACTTCAACAAATTTCGTATTTATCATATCAAAAAGTCATTTGAAAATTCACCTCTTCTGCAGTATTCGCTCCTCTGGTAGCTGTAAGACATGGAAATCAAAACGACCGAGGCGTCCTGAATGGCTTCTGCCATTCGGTCGTACACATTCTCCCGCATTTGTTCGATGTCCATCCATACACTAAATCCCGCCTCTGTAATAGCTTGTTTTATCCTTAACAACAGAGGGCGCTGTTCCCGAGAATAACTGATCATCACGTGACCTTTTGTTTTCTTTCCAAAAAGTTCTTGAACTGTGTCAAAATTTGAAAAAAAACAAAAACAAAAAAAAGTGTTAAAATCTGCGGATGATAAATTTTAAAAAATGACGATTGATAAAAAGATATCCAAATACATGTGTAGTAAAACAAAATCTTTATCTTAAAGCTTCAGAGTAAATTGAATCATGAATTGTTTTGAAAAATGATTTGATTTGTAAATTGAATGTTTAATAAATAGTACCCAGGTCTGCATATTTGGTGGAGGAGTGAAGTTGTTCAGACAGTGTCCATAGGACACCCTTGGCTGACTCCCGAACATCCGGGTACTGGGACGACCTAGCCAGGTCAAACAGAGTGGTCACTACGTCTGTCTGTGTGTCAGACACAAAGGTCATCTTGTTGTCGTCGTCAAAAGCCAGGTGTGCCAATGTCTTCGTGGCAGCTGTAAAATACAACGGGACAAGTAGAAAAAACGATTACAGTAAAGAGTTCAATTTTCCACTTTTGTTAAAGTTTCAGATGATAAATACATATAATAAATAAACTGGAGAATTGTAAATAAAAATGAAAAGAAATATATCTCTTTTTTTCAAATCATGAAATTCTCATATGCAATATTATTGTTCAGAAAAGAAATTATGAATGCATTTGTTTTTTAAGCTTGTGAGGATGGTGCAAGAAGAAGCTTCAAATTTCGTCTTACTGATTTGTTCGATTTCTTCAGATTGCTTTGCAAGTTTAATAAGTGGCGCCAATACTCCATACTCCACTAGAAGTTTTTTGTTTGAATCAAATATTGCAAGATTCCCAATAACTACAAAAGAAAAGACTTCAATGCAAAATTCATAATGCTTGTCACTCATCCTTTAATTGACGCATCGTCAATTTTTTCTAATAGATAGAAGTATAGAAAAATATCAAAGCAAGCAAATAATTTTCCTTGTAAAACCGTTCAATTATTTATATCTACATTCTTTCCTCATAGTATGTTGACAATATATTTCATGGTATGGGACCTATTACACAGACAAGGGTCTAAAGGTAAAAAAAAAAAAGACGTCACAAACACAAACACCAAAGACATTTACGTTGGTGGTTGAAACGTACCCGCGGTTCATTTTTGAAATTAAACAGGTCATTTTATGTCATATTTTAATATACATAGTTACATGTAATCAACGAACCGATATTTAGCACAGCACAGCTATCCGTTAAGTGATCTGATCTTTTATAATGCAAATAAATCACAAGGATTCCTGATGAAATGATATAGGGAGCTCTAAGAACCAGTGCGCGGGAATAAACGAGCTAAACCTACAGATTTTTTGACAGCATCCCAGCATTCCTTCTAGCTACCGTAGTACTATGCCAAAAATGGCTGACCTTCACTCGCAATATACGGTTCCGTGTGGCTTGAAGATTCGCTTTAAGTATCGCACAACTTTTGGTTAGAATCAAGAGTGCTATTACACGCCTACAATCCTTCGTATTCTGTCGAGTAACGTAAACAAAGAAAATAGAAAGTTTAAGTATGTCACCGTGTTTCCCGCGAAAGATTAAGAGGTGATCGAGCATTTGTGCTGCGTGGTTAATTAAGTCAATAAGTGTAATAATACTCGTTATTTCAGAGTAAACTGCGACCCGTGCTGATATGTTTTTGTTTTAATTCTTTTATGCTTTTGAAAAAGATGATATATACGCAAGTTCCATGCTTTACTGTCATATCGATACAAGCTAATATTGCATAGGTAAAGTGTAGTGCGGAGGCATTTAACAAGAGGCCCATTGGCCACATCGCTCACCTGAGCAATAATAGCCATTGTAAAATCAGCTTTATGAAGTCATATACAAAATATCTGGACAATATAGTTTAATATATTCTGTATAAAAAAGTTCAAATGTTTCCCCTTGGATATTCTTATGTTCATCATTAAGCCCCTTTTGTAACAGAGTGATTTTATAGTCTTATCACATATTGAGCATTGCAGTTCTCAAGATCTTAAACAACTGTTTATATATATAAGGTATAAACCTATAAATCAAACTTTGAACCCCTTGTGAGGCGAAGGAATTTCCCAGGGACCAAATTCTAAACAATCTTAAAGAATTAACAATTTGTCAAATGCTTGCATATAAGTAAAACATTTGAATTTTTTTGGAATAATTTAAAATGTTTTCCTTTGTGAAATTGGTCCCCCAATAGGGTCCCACCCTTCTCCTGAGGATTTTGACGAAATTGAATCTACACTATCTAAGGTTGCTTTCACAAAGGTTTCAGCTTTTCTGGTCAAATGGTTTTTGAGAAGATTTTTAAAGATTTTTCTCTATATATCCCTATGTAAAAATTGGACCCTCATTGTGGCCCTACCCTGTCACAAGGAATCATGATTTGAACAAACTTAAATATATCCTACCTGAGGGTGACTCCACACAAGTTCAGTTTTCTGGCTGATCGGTTTCTGAATATTAAGATTTTTAAAGATTTTTCTCTATATTCCTTTGTAAAAATTGGACCCCATTGTGGCTCCATCCTACCCTTGTGGATCATGCATTAAATGTGACGTCACAATGCATTAAATGCGTAAATGGCATATCTTGAAAGTGTAATACACCCTTGGTTGGACATGGGAAACATAATTATTTGGTTTACATAAGAAATAAATTCGTTACCCAGGTCCAATCAAGGGTGTACGGGGATTTACCCCGTGTTGTATTCCATGTATGAAATACAACCCGGGGTAAATCCCCGTACACCCTGGATTGAACCTGGATAACATATATTATACAATATCCTATGACTGGGCAATTTGGAATAATTTCGGGTTTTGGGTGGGAGGTAAAAATATTTGAGAGGAAGCGATTTAGGGTGGGGGCAATTCCATAGGATGTATAGTTGACAATGATGCAAGATATATGAAATTCCTGTTGCGCTCGTCCCCAACTGTAAATATAAAATACATGGTTACTTTCTTGAAATATAAGCTATGTTTTTTGGCGAGGGTATGAAAACGTGAGAGAGGGCGAGGCTTGTCGAGCCTTCTTCACGTTTTTGACCTGAGCCCAAATATTGCTTATATTTCAAGACAGTTACAATGTATTTTGTTTATCCTGCAACATAATATTACATTTTGCAGCTCAAACGAGCTTTATTCGACAAATTTCGCAGCATATCTGCAGTTGAAACCATGACGTCATGGCGTAAACGAAGCAAGAAAGATGATGTCACAATGCATTTGAACGTCAGTTAAATGCACGAAGCTAAATTTGGGCATTGACCGAATATAGCTTTGGTTTATTGGGTTACCTTTATTCTGTCAATGCAAGAGGTAGTTGCAGGATAAAACATATTATGTGATCACGTGACATCCAAGTTTATATCCAATTAATTTTTAAAGTCTATATCTGGCCGTTTATTTTCTAAAAGTAAAAATGTTGTCCTAATCTATCATCAATATCTGTCATGTTATATAAATACGTACTCTTTGCTAGTTCAAAGGCAAACCACCCATCGAACTGGCCCGACACGCATCGAATGGCTTCCTCAATACCACATATCATGTATTCCACGTCATCACGGCTTCCCGCCATGCTTGCATCATGTTCATTCATGACGTCACTGGCAGCAGCCAATATCGGGACTCTAACCAAAAGGTCATTTTTAACAACGTCACTTTCCAGGTATTTCAAGTAAACGGGTAGATATCCCGCCACCCTGACATCAGTTATTGTGACGTCACAAAACGTGCACATGTTGTGTGTTGTGGCAGCTATTAATTCCAATACTGACACTCGAATCTACTTTAAAAATGGAATTGGATTATTAAATGTTTATCAGATTTTTTCCCAGAAAATCTCGTTAATGTAGAATTTCTATTATATACACAGTCAAGGAACATTATCAATCCACCCTTATGCACTGATGGTTGTACAAATTTGGACCGTCTGAAAGAATATATGACTTTTACTTTAAGAGTTGTATGACTGAGATGTTGAAAAGATAATTGCAGTATGTATTGGTACATAATATAGTAGTTTAATACATGAACAAAAATTTTAATATCAAAGTTTGATGTGCAAAAAATATGACGGATATAGATGCAAATCATTATGTACCTTGACTAAAGACAATGTCAAATACAACGACCACATATAATTGAGCTTGTTTGGTAAAGTGAGTAATCGTGTCCTATTTGGTATTGGGGGTATTGTATTGTGTATTGGTCAACAGCTGCACAGCTCATAGACATATACAAGACAATTGATATACACATGTTTATATACATATAAACGGGTCACTTGAAAAAAGGCAAGTTTATATATGGAATTTTCTGATAACAAAAGCATTCTTTATATATTTACTTAAATTGCACAAATCTTTTGCATTTTGTGTTGACATTAGTTGAATTAATTTAAAGACAGAAGGTTTAAAATAATAAAACTTCTTAAGAAATTTTTCTCTTAAATTACAATAAAAGGGACATATCAATATAAAATGATATTCATCTTCTATGTCAGTGCACTTACCGTTGACTCTCCACTTATGTATGAATCGTGCGTAGCTTCAAGAATATCTTTACCATATTCTAAGAGTTTTGACTTGGACAGTTTCCGAGATAAATCAGCGCTAAATATAGTTCCATTCATAAAGAAAGTCCACATCACTTCTTCTTCAGATGAAATAGGGGAAAGTTTGTTTTTGTTCTGTAGACAGAAATCAATCATATCGTCCACCAGAGTTTCCTCTTTTAAAACATCGGCACAAAGTTTATTACCGAGTTCAAACTTCTCGGACAACTTCAACTCCAATAACATGATGTGTCCAATGTTATTTGCCAGTTGCTGCAGGGGTTCGCACACTTCCGGTGAATCCAGTGACTTCCCCTTGGACCGCCCCTCTCGCACGTCAGACAAGAAGCCGGTCATCTTTCCCGTAATGCGGTTCTGTAACGTCATTTTCTTGTCCTCTTTGATTGATTTTTCGGCCGGTGCTTTATGGCCCGATGGTTTGGTTGAAAACATTTTTTTCATTGTATTGATGCGATGATATTGTCAATTGAGAACTCTTTTCCTTAATAATCAACTTTTGCTCTCTCTGCCTTGAAAACTAGAAAATGAAAATTTAAAAATGTTTTAATGTCATTTTATTTTGTAAACGATTCCACCTTATTTAGAACTGGACACTACAAGGCAATCAATTATGGAAGTTTTTATTTTAGAATCCCTGTGTTCTTGAGGATATAATACTGGTATGGTTAGGATGCCAACCGTTGGGGCGAGCGCAGCATAGAATTAAATGCAACATGGGATGTTATTTTGGGGTTTTTTTTTTTTTACAAACGAACTTACGACAAAGTCGTAAATCTGTTCAGACTCATTGTGCATGGTCTTCAGAGAGCAAAATTTATTTAAAACCATTCAACTTTAACTTTGTTGGTTTGATTTCTTCATTTAAATCTTACAGACGATAGATTAAAACATTGATCTAAGTTCGTGATTAATAAGCATTCATTAATTTGGTCGTAAGTCGTAAGTTCTTTTGTGAGTCAGGTACATACGATTCTTTGATAAATGATGATAAATTTAAAAATAAGCGTAGTTTACCAAACGGATGAATGAAGGTGATAAATAAAATAATGAAAACCATACATTTTTAGTCTGTGTTTGTGTGTTCTTTTTTAATTGTTTATAATGTTGATTATCCAATAAATATTACCAAGATGTTTTGCATACACTGTAATTATTGAAGGGAACCGGTTAATTAATCGTGAGATGCACATCGGTATGTAGAGTTATTTCCCCTTTTTTAAAAGTGATAGTGACGTCAAAGTTCACTTTGGCATTTGATTTTAGGTTTATTGGGATTTTTAAAAAAAAACTGCTCAGAGAAATTAACGAGCAGCGGAATTTGTTATCAACCCTTACAATACAAGGCGTTCTTAAAATACTTTTACATGTTGTCACGAGAACGTGAAATTTGTGGCCATTTGCAATTTACACAGAATTGTGGGTACGATTTAAATACAGTGTACAAAATTGCATCTGGGTGTATTCCTGCTAGATTAAAAAAATATTTACACAAATTATAAATCCAGATCAAACTGGATTTATGTCCAATGGGTATATTGGAGAAAAAACAAGGTTAATATCTAATGCAATATACTGAAGAAGAAGATATTCCCGGTCTTTTATTGCTTATCGATTTTGAAAAGGCTTTTGATATCTTATCTTGGAATTTTATACAACAAACTTTAGATTTTTTTAAACTTTGGTCCCCTATTAGACAGTGGGTTAAGATTTTTTTTATACAAACATAACATCTGCAGTTAATCAAGATGGTAATCTTTCTGAAGTTTTTTATATTCAGAGAGGGTGTAGACAAGGAGATCCTTTATCCCCATACATATTCCTGATTTATGCAGAAATTTTGGCAATACGCATAAGAAAAAATGAAAAAAATTAAAGGTATAGTAATGGGTAACATAGAAAGAAAGATTTCGCAACTTGCGGATGAAACCTCGATTATCCTGGATGGAAGTGAAGAAAGTTTATTAGAAATCATTTCTACGTTACATAGATTCTCGGAAATGTCTGGCTTGTGTATTAATTATTCAAAAACTCAGAGTGTATGGATAGGTTCCAATTAATGTAGTAATGATATACTTATTCCTAATAGCAAGCTGAATTGGGGAACTACTAAATTCACAGATTTGCTTAATATGCCTAGTATTAACTAAGATCCAAAATTGGTTAAAATGAAGTATATCCTTAAACAAATGGGGGAAAGACATTTAACTCCTATTGGCAAGATTACAGTTATTAAGACATTAGTACTACCCTTGTTGAATCATATACTAATGTCTATACCAAATCCCTCTGCATTTTATTGTAAAGAATAAGAAAAGCTACCTTTTTAATTTATTTGGAATGGGTCAACTCATAGAATAAAAACTTCTAAGGGACATTTTTGTTCAAAAACATGAAGAAGGTTGTCTGAAAACGATAAATAGTGAAGTTTTTATATCCGCCGTAAAATTACTGGGTGAAACAGCTTATCTTTACAAACAGGGGATTAAACCAATTCATACCTAATTTTAATCAAAATAAATTTACATCATGTGGTATTGAATATATTAATATACTTTTGTAATCATTAAAAACAAGTTTTGGATAGATGTACATGTATTTAAAGCATGAGTTGACCTACATAATAGCCTGGTGTTACTGCAGACTCACCTTTATTTTATAACCTTATGATCCATATTGGAGAGGAATCCTTTTTTCATAAACAATTATTTGACAATAATATTAGACATAATGATATAATTGAAGAAGACGGTACTGTTCTTAGTTTTGATAAGTTTTGTGATATGTATACAGATGTAAAGGTCAATTTTTTAGAATATGGAAGGACCTGGATGAGAAAGTTGCGTGAAAATCAAACTTTAAGAAAATTAGCAAACACGTTTATTAGAGCAAACATATATAATGTTTTGAAATGTAAAAAGCCAAAGCTCTTTTATAACATGTTAAACAGTAATACCTCTGTAACAACAGGTAAAAGAGGGTGGGATGAATTATTAGATCTAGAGTACATGGAGAGGAAAATCATCCCTAAACTACCTTTCACAATAACAAACAATTGTAAGCTTCAGTGGTTCCAATACAGACTCTTTAACAAAATTTTAGCAACAAACTCATTTTTATTTAAAATCAAAAAAGTAAACTCCAAAAGGTGTACCTTTTGTCGCAGAGAAGAGGACAGCATAGAACATATACTGTGGGACTGTGATTGTGTTCAATCCTTTTTAGAAGATTTTAAACATTACTTAGAAGAAAAATCAATTTCCATATTACATTTACCCAAAAAACTTTTATTCTAGGCATCCTTAATAAAAGCAAAGATATTCTAAATATCATTTTTCTTTGGTTAAAGTACTACATTTACACAGCAAGGTGTCCTGTCAGAAACAGTTGAGTGTTTCTTATGCAATGTCGTCTTTAAAGCTCTTCTATGAAACACAGAAATTTGGAAATTTGTTTTTTATGAAAATGGTGAAATGAGATTTTTGATACTCATTGGAACATTTACTCATTTGGAATCTAATTTTTACTTGACATTTTTTTTCTCCCTCCCTCCCTCCCTCCCTCTCTCTCTCTCTCTCTCTCTCTCTCCTCTCTCTCTCTCTCTCTCTCTCTCTCTCTCTCTCTCTCTCTCTCTCTCTCTCTCTCCCAAATTCTCTAAAATAAAATTAGCACTTCTGAATTATATAATGTGAAATATCATAATCATGCATTGTATGTCTGCAGAACGTGTGCAATAAAAAAAAAAGAATTGTGGGTACGATTATGAGTTAGTACGTCACATGGTTCCGAATTTTCTCTTCGCCCAGGCGTTGTAGTTGGAATTCACAGTAATTGCCGGCGCTTCGATCGTGCATTGATTCACACTGTTACATTTGTATTGTAATTACATTTGTAAGTGCAATGTCGTGAGCAAAATTTGTTCTAAGCAATAACTGTTTTAAAATGAATTATCATTGACATGTCATCCTTATCATTTTACACAGTTACAACCCTAATTCTAGCCTTTGTATCATTTAGATATTTTCTTATTACACTTTCGTTTTCTGATTTCCGGTACAAAATATAAACAATACCTGTGTCTTAGAAAGGTGTTTCCATATGCTGCAACATCTTCATCATAAAACCGATCTCAATAATAAGGTGCATATAACAGCATATCCATTAGAAGATCCGACATTTTTGCGTGGTTTGTTGGAAACGGTATAAACACTGCTATGGTTGGTGTACCACGTAAACATTCTCTCATGGGTATTTAAATATCTATACTCTATACAAACCCTATTATCAGTATGGGTCTCCTTCCGAGTTATTGATTTTTTTTATTTAAAAATTTGCCTTGAATTTTAAAAATGAGCTACAGCATGACTAGGAAAAACACATTCTATACGATAAAAAACAATGTATATGATAAGTTGAATTGATCTTGGTTTACATAAACCTGAATCAGCTTGAGATCATGCGCCCGTGTTAGATATATAGCACCGGGGAAAATAAGGTGTTTTCTGTAAATCAGGCGACAAGACTTAATAATTTAGATGTTAAAAGCACTTAATTTGAAACTTTTGGTCGGTAGGGTGAATTCTAGAAACCCCAAAAAACTATACACCCGGACAACCCGATGCCTAGTTCCTAATTGCTAACAATGGTGTTCATGTATATCACAATACATTATCAAATACGAATTGAAACAAATAGAAATTAGCACTAAAGCACGAGTGACATGTGATAAAGTAAGAACTTCAAGTTGAGTTGGTCAATCAAATCAGAGGTGTAACGTAAGAGTGTATAAGGTAATTAAGCCATTATAACTAAAGCGAATTATTGCCTTGTAGTGATGGAAAGTTGTTAATTCTTTTGAAAAGTATAAGTAAATGCCTTCAATCAAAGTTAATCAAAATAATAGATATATAACTTAAAATAGTGATTGATTTAGAGTCTTTTCGTTATTAATCATTAGCATTTATTGAGTTTAAACAATTTTTTAAATTTCAGAACAAAACGACAGTCCTTCACTTACAGTTCAGTATATATTTATTTTTAACTTGCACTCTTTCCTTCACTACGGCCATTGTTTCCCGATGGGAGCCAGATTTCAATTTTTTAGTTACTTTACTATGCGAATTACTTAAAGTATAAATCGGGACACCCCCCCCCCCCCCCCCCCCCCCCAGGATCCAATTCTTATATTTATAAACTTTACCACCTAATTAAATAAAGTTCACGATATTATTGTTGTCAAGAGAAGCCCTAAATTCCTATAAATGTTATTGACCCCCCCCCCCCCCCTATTTTTCCCACTTTACCCGATATTACATTGCAGTACGTCTTTTATCTTTTTGTCTCAGAAACAAGTGCCAGTAATACGATAAATGGTAAACTTCAATGTACATGTATGTATGAGAATTTACATATCTTGGAATGAAATTACTGCCTATATGATTTATTTTTTGTAAAAATACATGAAACGTCTGCTCTTTTTATTAATCGTGTGTGCCTTTGTGTTGAAATTGGAAGGTCTTTACCAGGTCGAGTACGATCAGTCCAAGCTATTCTTAATCTAAGGTGATGCATTGGCTCTCCTAATGGATTACGTACAGTCACATAGAATCTTTAATAAGTACAGGAAAATAATTACATTTCATATAGTCTTTATAACCGACTTTACTTAAGCTGATCATCCAACGCTTCAATTTATAATTGTATTTACTAAAAACGACTTCTTGACTTTTTACCCCCCCCCCCCCCACACACACACACTTCATACCAAACCCACTATAAACCTCCTTCTCGCGCTATCAGTAACAATAGATATTTTCATCAGTTTAAGTACTTCCTTTCTGTAAACACATTGCCAGGTTTTAGTTACTAAAATTAAATCCTTTCCAAACCATGAAGGTCATAACGTCCGGAACCTATACCCGCCCGGTACGTCCATAACCTATACCCGCCCGGTACGTCCAGAACCTATACCCGTCCAGTACGTCCAGAACCTATACCCGCCCGGTACGTCCAGAACCTATACCCGTCCGGTTTCTGTCTGACAGAGTACATGCCTGTACAGTCCAATATTTACATTTTACGAATCGATTTTGTAATGTATAGTCCAATACATGTCATGAATGACTATTTTAATATTTAATCGTACAATTGTTGATCATTATAGTAATATAAGTAATGAGGGATCGTTCTTTGAATATTTTGAGGTGATCAAATTAATTCTATCTTAAAGCCTTTCGGGCTTTATTGGATTTGATCACCCCGACCGCATTTGATCACCTCATAATATGTTTTACGGTGCGACCGTTGGGGCGAACGCAGCCTACATGTATGATTAAATATGTATGTACGTATCATTACAATAAATTAATCATAAAGTAGTATGTTTTATAAATGGATGCAAAAATTTAATGAATTTAAATACAAATTAAATTCAATATATCTTCTATTTATCATACATAATTTTTACGCTACAGTATATAAGCAATACTTCGAGGTTTTTTTTAATTATTGATTTATGATTCTATGAGTAGAACTAGCTTAATCTCGGATAAAACGTCGTTGAATAATAAAGCTTTTAACATACTGTTCAATTCAGATTTTTTTTCCTTTTTAAAAGTGATTGTAACGTCAGTTCACCTTGGCATATAAGGTTTTATAGTGTTGTCTGGTAGGCTTTACTTGTAACCCAACCCCCCGAAAATCAAGGGTTAGGAATACCCGACATATTTTGGAAATCACCGGAATCCTCTTAAAATCTATTAAATTTTAACATTCCAATGAGTGCAAGTTACAATTGTTTCATTTCTCTGAAGAAATGTTCTCATTCGTTAGCTTTCTCATTATTTTGAGAGGATTTCGGATTTCGGTTATTCAATTTACAGTAATTACAGTTAGAGTTATTTCCCCTTATTTACACATAATTGTGACTTCAGAGTTCACGTCGGTTTTGTGTCGTCTGGCTCTCTAAAAACTCCCCTGATTATTAAAACTACGCATAGTATACTGTTTTATTTACCTAAAAAGCATGAAGTTCTTGCAATTACACTTTTTATCTGGTTCTCAAAAGGTTTACTTCGATTCTCGCGAGAACGTGAGAACGCCATTTGCAATGCTTGGAATTGCATTGTGGGAAACTTACTGACGCCGAAAAATTCTGACTGATCAATGTCCAAGAAAACCATTGTGACGTCACTCGATTGCAGAAAGTGTACAGAGGTTAAAGGGCGATAACTCATGTAATGGAATTATGTGTATATCCGTGTACGTTGTGACAGCAGTATATCTACAATGCATGTACATAGTCATTAATTATTTTTATATTGTTTGTTCTTGTGAGAGCGTGAAATGGGAAACCATATTTACAGGGAACTGCTGGTCCGATAAAAACAGGGCATTACTGACGCCAAAAAAATCCGTTGAATGAATGTGCAACTGGTCTGAATTTTCTATTCACACACACCTTGCCGGTAGAGCTCGCTGCGCTCGCTATAAATAGCTTACTATAAAAATGTATATAACTTGCCACCTTTTCTACTTGTATACATGTATATCTTTTGAATACTTTTTCGTGTAGTTCTTAATTCTTTGACTCTCTTTATTTTTTTCTAATTATATGCAATTTGTATTGTATGTCACATGAAATAAAGACTGAATGAATGAAAATACAAGCCGGTAGCTATTAAGCCGCATGGACTGAGACATTGCAAATAAATTGCCATGTCAAAGAACACAACACACATCATATAGCACCTACGGCAGCCCTTCCGTTACTAGTCCAACGCCTTTCACCACTGAGCATTAAATTCAACACACAGTACCTCTTGTGTCTTTATTTCCACGTTACAAATAAGTACTACATGTACTGATACTGTACATGTTGTATCATGTTATTATGAAATGGAAATCCTGTACATGGTAGAGCGACTCGTGGGATGTACTGACGACCACGACACTAGGTGTCGCTGTACAGGACTGAGCTATCATCTGTGGAGGAAAACGCAGAGGATTCAATTGCACTGCCTTCAACAAACTTGAACAAAATAAGGTTAAACTTTGAGGAGGTTTCAAATCATCTTACTTTAAATCCGCCTTTGTCTGTGCAGTGTAAGAAAACCCCGGATGTTGTGTCATGGTGACCATGTGAAAATGTGGAAATGGGAGTGTAGGGTAGGGTTCCATTATTATGACAGAAATCTACGACCTAAATATAAAGTGTAAGTTAAAGGTCAACCATTGTCCGCCACGACCTGAAATAAACCCTTTGTCTAGATATATACTTGTAAACGAAATTCTTTATTATACTCAGCAACATGGCAACAATAAATGTTTAAAATAGTACTAATGGTGAATCATAGCAGTACGAATATACCCCTTCATGGTAACAGATATATTGCTCTTTTGCAGGGCAAATTGATATACTTTGGCGAAGTTTATGGTAGACATTTAAATGACGTAAATTGAACAATAACTTTACGTCATATTTCGCCAAAATATGTCAATTTGCCCTTTGAAAGAGCAGTACAAGAGTTACCGTGAAGGGGTCTATCATCAGTCGGAGAATCCTACTCGCTGTATGCATCAGTACTCTTGACACGTGGTAACACTGCTTATACTCACTGACTGTTTCAGTACTTATAATAATGCTGGAACAAAACTCATAATAATCTGAACAAAGTAGTTATAACTCATTCTTTCATTACTACTGCTTCGCAGCATAAACACCCGTACTTAAGGTATTTCAGTAAACGTTAAAATTATTACTATACTTTGTCCTAAGTTTCTGCTTGCACCAGTTTTGGCGTAATATCTCGATATTCATAAATACCTTTGTGTCTAAAATACATTCATTCACTATAGAAGGAAAAAAGTCCAGATTAACTGTCCTGAAACACCCCCTCTACCGCTTCAGGTTTCAATACACAACCAAAAATAGAAAGTCTACGGGGATTTAGCATTGCACACAATATTAAGGGGGCCGGGGGTGGCCGCCATTTTAGACAATATTGATCTCCTTTAAAAGAAGAGTTCCACATAAAGATACTTGAAAAACAATTTTTTTTATTAAAATATATGAATTTTTTCTTTACCAAATAGTAGTTGACAGCTTCAGAAATCACATAAGATTTTCAGCTAAATCTGATGGTTTTTATATTATATTATATTTTGACCCCCCCCCCCCCCCCAGGCCTCCTTAAGTACCCCGGATGATATCGTTAAAAAATTGTGCGAGGTATCCCGAGTTCTTCCGAATGGAGAAAAGATGTAAACATTTCCCATTTTGAATCTCTGTGCGATATTTGTTTTTGTTTATGAGAAATTCTCCGGGAATTACAGATGATGTTTCAATGAAGAAATCTTGGATGTTTCCCCTTTTATCGATTTGAATTGTATTTCATTGACAGGTATGTTTATTTTAATAAAAATTCATCAAAAAGTGACAGAAGCAATTACTTGGGACAGACTATAAATGTATCTATCATGACTAAAAGGCGGAAGTGATTTTAAAATGGACGAGAAAAAACCCAGTGAGTGTCATTCCTCGATACTTAACCTTTTGACCTTGAGACCAGCCGCTAGAGAGTGGAAGTGCACAGTGTTTGATTGTCAGAGCTTCCGGTGGGCTGTAGGCGGGGTCCGGGCAGGGACTGACCTGGGGGTGGGAGACCGGCTGATTGACAGCCACGGCTTCAATGAGGGAGGTTTTGTTACACGTCACCGGAAGCCGGGGAGTAGTCGTTGTTGTCGTTGTTGTCGTCGCGGGAGTAGTATCTGCTTGTTATATAGTTAGGGTCGGTTTTTATGACATTTACATGCGGGTTATACAAAGTTAACGTTCATTTAAATTTGGAAGCAAGTATATATTAATAGAACCTGCAAATATTGCGTAATAATTAATGGTATTACGTTCAGTTATACCGTAGACTGATGAACAAGATAAATTGGTCAGAAAATTCTAGTTTTTAGATAGCAATGCTTTAATTTTTTATATTTTTATTTCTTCATTTGAAAATCGGCTTGTTTGCACACTTTTAGATTTCCTAGATATATTCCCCTTAACCAGTGTTATCAAAAAGGTAAATAACCTTTATTCATACGTAAAGGTGAAAGTCAGGAATGTAGCATTGTTTTTGAAAGTGGGGTTGGGGGGGGGGAGGTTAGACTCATCCAAAAAAAATGTTGACAAGCCAAAAAAAAGGGGAACTTTTCAAAATCCTAATCCGTGGGGGTGGGGGGATGTTAAGCGAAAGTAATCTTTTAAAGATCGAAAATTATTTTGAAAATATTCGGATTTAAATAGAGTTTGGTTGGTACATGTACAAATGTAGTGTATATAAAGACAAATGCTTGTTTGTCTTCAAAACACTTTGTAAACCATATAATTATTGAATGTTTGAAGATATACAACAACTGTTCCCCAACCAACCCATCCCCTCCCAAAAGTCCTCGCGGTATAGCTGACCTATAAGTACACAGTGATTGATTTTGTAAAGCAAGAGTTTTATAGTAAGATTTATGTACATGTATCGTTCAACGTTTTTCATTCCGATTGCCCAATTTATGGATGTCAATATAAGTGGTGTATTATGCAGTCTTCATATTAATCAAACAAATTGTCCATTCTAAATCGTTTAGGTGTTCTAAGTTTACCAACAGTTCAAACGCCTAAAATGGCCTTGCGCTGAACCCTTTGCATGGTTTTAGGCAAAACCTACTTCTTATGAAAGATTAATGGTAAACTAAATAATTGTTCATAACTTTAGTGAAAGCCTTCAATATTATAAATATAAAGTAAAATAGACATGTGCGGATCTTGGGGGGGGGGGGGGGGTCTTTACCCCCTATATTCATATTTATTTTTACATTTTTTATCATTCATATTTCTTCAATTTACTTAGTGAAATAGCGAAAATATGCCCCCTCCCCCAGGAAAACTCAAATACCTCCCATAAATATACTCTCTTGGAAAAATTTCTGGATCCGCGCATGAAAAAAATATTACAAATCAACTGAAATGATTTTTTATAAAATCATTGTCTTGTAATAGAGTTTTTTAATTATCATTTCAACACAAATATGTACGAATTAAGCTTACCATTAGAACATGTAATGGGATGCATGCAGATGAAGTTTTCACAGAAATGATAATTGTCTGTGGCGATAAGGCCATCACAGGCGAAATCTGTTGAAAATGGATATATATTGAATATAGATAAAGAATAAATTACAAACTCTTCTTTTAGAGGGCACGATGGTCGTGGCCATTTTAAGCTATATTTACCTTCTTTAGACGAAGAGCTCTGTATAAAGATATAGGAAAATGTCGAAAGCAGAAATAAATATATTTTTTCTTTACTAAATGACAGTTTACGGCCAAAAATATCATGTTTAAAGATTTAAGGCAGATCTGATGATTAATCTATTGAATCCTGCCTCCTTTAGCTTTAACACGGCCTAAAACAAGGTAAAGACCACAGGGGCCAAGCCCATTTTGACATTAACTTCAAGGCCGGACATTTTTGATAACTAATGCTAAACTCAATTTCATTGGTTAATATTCTGGCTATTTCTGATCATGAACTTTTGGTCAAATCAGAATCAGTCTTTCTCGATGATGTAAAAATGGCCGGCCTTGTCAGAAGTCGATGTGGTTGCAGAAGAAAAGTTCAGTTTTGGGAGTACTTAAGGAATTTTATCGGAGTTTGAGGATCTAAGTAGAGTGCGTTTGATCTGATTTTTTTTAAAAATTAGCGCGAATGCTTCTCCACTTGTCGAGATGATGTTGTGATGTTGTTGTCATATATATACAAATACCCATCGCGAGCCCTGGACCGGTAAATGTCCGAGTAAAAATAAACTGGTGACTTCGAGAGAATAATGACATATATCTCTGCTATTTTAAGACCCAGCAACTTGAAATTCGGCATTCATGTATTTCAGACATCACTTTTCTCAAAACTACATGCATATTGCGAATGTTATAACAATTAATTGATTTATTTAACTTTTAAAGCGAGCTGGTAGTTTTTTATCTGGGTCAGAGTTCGACCCCTTTCTTTATTAATGGTTACATTGAAATTAATGTCAAAATGGGCTTGGCCCCTGTGATAAAGACGATACGAATTGTAACTTACTAAAATAGTTCACATGGTGATCAGAGGACAACTTTATGACTTGATACAATGTTAATCATTATGTAAGTCTGTAACTCATAAAACAGCCACAAAGCAGTAAACACCAACAATCGATCGTGGAAAATAAATAATCAATGTTCACAATTTATAATTTTTCTCACCCAACAAGGAAACGATTGCAATTGACATCATTATGACGTCAGCTTCATGATGTGTTTTGTGAACCTGAATTACTAAGGAGCTCATGAGGACATTGTTATAATGCCCATTGACCGCAATCCAGACCTACCTAGAAGCTCGTGAGGGCGACATTTGCAGTGAGTGCACTCTTCACACAGTTTCTCTGTGGGCACGCTTGTTGTGGCGGAGACAGATGAACTCGATTCCAACACAAATCGTTTCCTCGCTGTAAATCAAAGAATTAATGATGACCCTAAAATTATCACCCGTTTGAATTTAGTTTTGAGAGGAAATAACTTGGATTAAAGCATTTTGATTAAGTTTTAATTGCATGAAGAAATTGACATTGCCATTTATTTTCGTAAATAAAGAAAGGATCAAATACCTACTGTCCGCAAAGCCTCGCGAGTCTGTTGCGATCTGTAACAGTAGAAATGGTACATCTTACAAGGAATTATTAAACTGCAAATGTGTTCAAATTGTTAGAAAATAAATTATTGTAAATTTTAAAGGAACCAGGGAGCTTTATGAAATTGAAACACATGCTCTGCATTAAATCGCCGAGAAGGAATCTATTACGAACCGTTGATTTGCCGATAAAAAAGGACCGACCTCGTGTTATTAATTTTTTATGGGGGGGGGGGGGGGGGTGGTTTCTTTGCTGTCATTAAATGACAACATTTTATGAAAACAGATGAAAACTAGTAAAGGGAACTCACAATTACAGCCAGCATCAGTACAAGTCGGCATGACGTCATGGTCACTAGTAGATGTGGTCGTTATCCTTCAAAGTAAGAGCGACCAATCAAGTCTTCAGGGCACTGAGGTTATTGTGAAAAAAACTGTGTTTTGTGGGAAATTCTATTACGCTTTTTCACACAATTTATCTTATAGCATAATTATTTAATTTGGTAAACGGCTAATCTACATTTAAAAGTGTAAATAATGGCGAACGTCTCTGTCCTCGAGCATGGCTTTGAAATAAGAGAAGAGATAAGCGATGTATATACTAATCCCTCGGTAAAAGTATGAATATAACCGTCATTATTTTACGACTTTTTAAATTTTTGGGCGTATAAGACACAAAACTGTACCTTCTACTTTAAGTTATTTTTAATTTAACGGAGTTATTCGTCTTCGACAACAACATTCAATGCGCTTAGTACGATACCTATCACAGTAATGGCGGGTCTCTCCATTCAGCGAAACATGGCCCGGATGTGAGTCCTCGAGCATTAGTACATGACCCACAAATTCACCTTGACTGATAAACACATTATTAGACTTGTACCACACACTAACTTTTGAGGCTAGAACCCGGCTGACCATCCATTCCTTGCTGCTTAAAAAACTTATGCCTGCTTTTAATTAGCAAAAAACAGAAATAGCTTTTTTTTTAATTTCAAAAAGTTGTGATATTGGTTTGGTATTCCTAAAAGAAGACATGTTCATTTTTCCTTTTATGGATCCAAGTGGTGTCCTTGGTCGGTAACGTTAAATTGATAAGAATACAATTATACCTTTTGGTGGGATGATTCACTTGATTTCCTGGAGTAGGTTTATTTCTTAGCATTACATTGTTGTGAGTGGCTTAAAATTGATAAAGATAAATATAGCGTTCTAATTCAGAAAATGACTAGGGAAAGAGAAAAAAAATCATTGTATAAAAATATCAACCCCCGCCAACAACTATAGGTTTGATTTTTTTAAATAAATTTTGCATTACATGGGCTTTTTTTGTATTAGTTGTACTTCCATTGCATTGAGGCTTTATGAAATGTCCTCAGAATCATTTCTTTTTTACACACACATTCAAAGGGGACATTGAGGCACAGTTATTGTAACATGTCTTCAGATATATGAATATACAGTACTAATAGTTCAGGAAACTGTCTAATTGGCAATGTGGACAATGACAATGCCAATGACAATGAACTTCATTCTCAATAAACTGTTTACAATGTAGAGAAAATATATACAAATTACATTGTGAAGAAGGATAATTACATTGACTAATAAGTTAGAAACATGTACATGTATCGCCAAAGCATCATATATAGACTATTAAAAAAATCAAAATTCATGCTGTGGGTACTGCAATTTTATTATCTCTTGAAATCAGCGTGACGGTGATTGTACCTCATTTCCGACATTACGACATCACAGGCGATATTGTTGTATTAAGAGGGCCCGAAGGTCGTGGCCATTTTAAGACTGTATTGACCTCCTTTAGAAGAAGAGACTTATTTGAAAATATAGGAAAATACCCCTAACGTTAAAGGTAAAACAAAAATAGTTTATAACTAAACAAATCATATAATTTTTGGCAGATCTGATGGTTAATTTGTTAACCACCCAGCCTCCTTAATCGTCGATCCTACACTATAACAGTACAGAGTTGTCGCTTTACTTGCCTCAATATATCATGAGAATCCACGATATTTGGCAAGACTTCAGTTATATCAAACTTTACTCTCCGGGGATGGCGTTGGGATTTTGAAGAAGTACTGAGGGAAGTACGGTGATGTTAAATTCATTATTGAATTGTTTCAAGACTTTTTGGAATAGTTAAACTGAAAGGCTGCGCTGTGATGTCAGTGAAGAAAATTTAGGTTTTTTTTTATATACCTAATACATGCAAATTCTATAAATACCAGAAATCATTATTTAAATCCATTTAAACAAATGGTGTTCCCAATGCAAATATTTACAAAAACTTTTTTTTTCAAAGTAAGGTTCGCATACTTGATTGAAATCTAAATACATTGAAAATAATCTTTGTCATTTACACAGCAAACTCTTTTTTGGTAAAAAAAAAAAATCCTTTCCAAAATGCATTTTTTTTTCAAAATGATTTCAAATCTGTTGAATCTTAGAGAACATTTAAGTTGCGCGAGTGGATAATTATAACAGACAGATTGAAAAATGATGTACTTCAAGCTTTAATGGCTTTTAAGGTAGCAAGCATTACAGAATAGAATAACACAATTCACAGGCGCGGATTAAGGTATTTTTCTGTTTGTTTGCTAATCTCATACCTCCATAAACCCCCAAAATAAATCATTTTGATATTGAACTTTAAAAAATCTAAATATTTTAAATAATCATTTTTAATCGAGTTCAAAATGCAAAAAATGATTTAATCTCATTTACATGTAATATATATTTTCTTTTGTTTTCAAACTTGCTTACATTCAGGTACACAAGAAATGGCGTTACACCAATGAACGTCTGCATGTATTGTCTATAATAAGGTTTGTAAAAGAATCATAAGAATGAGTTACTTTGTATTTATTTGAGTGTAGTATTCAGCAAGTACAGGTGATTTCTTTTCTGTGCAACTATTGACCAAGAACCGACAGCAAGCTTCAACTGAAGCCATCTATTCTGTGCGGAATACATCGCGTGTGTTACCTCCCTAATCCTCATTGGAGACGGTATTTCAATGTTTGGATTCCATATGCACGGCGACCGCCTGTCGATTGAACAGTTACTTACGATTTTATTATTGGATGATTTATTTAATAAAGCATTGTAAACCATCAAGTCAAGATACACATTGGAAACTTAACCGTAATGATTAATCCGGTAACATATATGGAAGGAGAAATTGTCATTATTTGTCAGATTTCAGATTGACAGGCACGTAACATTGTGTTTAAAAGTAAAAAAAAAAAGGGGGGGGGGGGGAGACTTATCCAAAATCTTTACAAGCAAAAACAAAACAAAACAAAACATTTTTTTGCCAATCTTTAAAATCCTGATCAGAAAGTTTCTATTTGGTATGTCTTTTAACATGAATACTGTGGAATCCTCATTGTTCGTGGGGGACCAATGTTCATGGCTTTCGAATTTACATCCCCACGAATCTATACATAGTCATGTGTTTAATATTTATTAAATTTATCCCGATTACACTACGAACGAAATTACGTCCCCACGAACAAGGAAAATTTTGACTACCCACGAACATTGACCCCCACGAATAAAAATGATTCCACAGTAATTGACTGATGGTTCAATAAAGATAATTATCACTTAGAACATAGACTAAGCCCCAGCAAATCATTCTATCTTAAATATCTCATAAAATGTGTTTCCATGATTCTTATGCCATGGAACAAAACACAAAATGTTAGTCACACCAGAATGTTCACTCACACGGGGCCTGAGATCATAATAGGTTTTTCATGACCGGTGTGAACACTATGAAGCTCCTATATCACTACCGGGGCGCCGGAGGGGTATTGAAAGGTCTCTTAGCTCAGCTTTTGACCGTGCTGGGAGAAACCCGTAATGTTCATAAGTTTCCTGGCACTGCTTGTCTATAAGTTTCACTTCCGAATATTTCAAATTTAGGCGCCATTTTTCCACGTGTTCGGAGGAGTTGGCGCGTTTGCTGCATATGGCGCAGCCATCTCGTCCCGTGCTGGTTATCCCACTGATGTAGTCACGAACAGTGGAAGAAAAGTTCATGCCCGTAAAGTCATAAAGTGAACGAGAAGTTTTTATTGGGTTCGAGGCGAGGTCCTCGTAGTAAAGGCGCATGATACGGTTCGGATACCGGCTCCGGTATTGCTCTGAGAAATAGAAATCCTTGTTCATGGCGGTACACTTCTGCCTGGCGAATCCCTTATTGTATTTTGTTGTATTTGCTAGTAAGTCTGAAAATGATAGCATTGATAGTTTAAAGGTAAGAAAATAAAGAATATAAAAACGAAAGATTACCTGTTCACATTGTCGCGTTCAATCATATACAGTTATAAATTGATAAAAATACTTTGAATTGGGCCTGAGTGAACATACGTAGTCCGCAATATTTCTATTATACATACTTATAAGCAAAAAACATTTGTAAATAGCTGTGAAACGTAATTATATTTTTAATGTTCTCCGAATTGTTAGAGGTAAAAAGAAAATTCTATGACTTTGAAATTAGTCTTAATCTTAGGTGGCAAAGAACTTAATTTATATGTAGTAAAGATTGATTTATCACAGAAAAAAGATTGACATTTCTTGGGGATACTTTATGTGACACCAAAATAATTTATTGATATATTCAAGATTTCCTTATAAAAGGCAACGACGTGTTACATTGTGCATTCTAATCTAATATTAGGGTTGCAATGCAAAGATTGCAATTACCATAATTCATATACTTTACAGAATCAAAAACACACAGCACTTCACTTATCAAACTCCATATGCAACATCTCAGTTATAAAGACGGGTCTTGTTTTCTCAAGTAAACAATGACGTTGATAAATAGATGTATACTCAATACAACCATCACCTAGAACGTCAGATCAATCTGTTGAATATTCATCGCTTTTTATTTTTAAAAAGTTATGTCTGGAGGAGACCACATATTGGTTGTGACCGAGAAAAATTGTGTCAGGAACCAATTCTATGTTAAAAAATGAGTGAGAATATTTTTTTTAAGGTCAGACGACACGTTCATCGAGCATCTTTTTATATCTCCTCGTAATAAAGAGTTCTAATAAAAACAATCCGGATTATGCTCTTCTATGATTGCAGATAAATTTGTAATTTGTTTATGTAAAAAGTCGCGGTTAAAATGGAAAACGTTATAAAAATTGAGGAACGTGTCCTCTCACCTTGATTTCAAAAATTATTACCAAGGCGAAGGTACTTTAAGTGAGATTTTGACTACAACGGAGTCTCCTTACATCATATCTATGTGACAGAAATCTACCTTCTAGCATATCACACGGCCTTCGCGTAATAAAGTAGGTGCCCATTTATCATATACCTGCTTATTTTGAGAACAACATGACGTAACTTGACACAAGTACCAATAAATTACTCTTACAAAAACACAGCAACAGCAGTCTTGCAAATAACATTCTTAATTGAAAAAAAAGAAAGGAAAAAAGGCGAGAGAAAACGAGCTATATTTTCCATGTGACAATAGTCTGTGTCAGTAGTAAGGAAAATGAATTAGATCTGTCAAATATCTTGACACGCCTCTTACGTTAAAGAATTCCAGGCATCACGCACTTTTGATTTATTTGGGATTATCTACAACAAACAGCAAAACCGTGATTGTAAATGATATTCAATTACCACAGGATCAAAGAGAAAGGAGAAATTTATTGAAAACCTTTTGAATAAATTTGCGAACATCTGTTGTAAACTTTTCCAATTTTCTACGTTCTATTTTTATTCTGAGTATTTATTAAATTAGGATATTGAAACAGGAAGTTTCAGTAAAAACCCACCATCTCTCATTAAAAGCATTAAGTGTAAGAGCCAGACTTACACCAAAATATCTTGACCAAAATTTTAAAAAAGAAATAAAATTAATTACAAAAAATCTAAACGCAAACTCTGCCAAACTTAAAGACTTTTAATTGGCGAAAGCTGTCATCCTTT